>NW_020769384.1:3721452-3733959 GCF_900518735.1 Pseudonaja textilis
CTTCCTTCCTTCCTTCCTTCCTTCCTTCCTTCCTTCCTTCCTTCCTTTCTTCCTTTCTTTCTTTCTTGCCAGGGACATCAGCTCTTTTGAAATCAAACATGCAGCACATTATCAATATTTTTAAAAATTAAAAGAGTTTGGCAAAGATTTCAAGAAAAGGGTAGAAGTGTTTTAGCCTAGTTTAGGCAACCAAAGTGTCCTAGGCGAAATTTAGACTTGTTGAGCCAAAAAATAAAAAAAAAATCAATATTGCTTTAGCAGATATTTATGCAAGGAGTTTGGAGCGGATGTGGTAGGAGACAGCTGTCTTGATCCCCAACAGATTCTCTATCCACCTGACTTTAATTTTCAAAAATATTCATAATTAAACTTGTTTTTTAGATTTTTTAAATCGGCCTTCTGCAAAGCAACATTCCAACTTCCAGCATTACATTTATTTCCCGCGCTGCCTTTGGAGAGTTGTGCCCACCTGCTTTGAAAAAAAAAGGGCAAAATTAAGTTGGTGGGCTTGGAAAGTAGCGAAGGTGGAGGAATTGCTAGAAGCCCCCTGCCCCTCTCTCCTGGTTTGCTGGGACTGTCCAGCCATTTGGCAACCCACAAACCTACTCAGAGACGACTGGGGAGAGTCCCTACCGTAAAACATCCTCTCCAAATGCTAAATGCTTCCGTTGTCCAGAAATGTTCCTTGCCTTCATCCCGCTTCAGCTGATGCCAATAGTTAATACAGGAAGCATCTTCTGTGCAATGAAATGATGTACTGCATCTGTGTGTCGGGGTTTCTCTTTGTGTTGGTTGTAGGTATGTGTGTGCTGGGAATTGGGGGTGGGGGGGGGAAGGGGCTTGTATCAACCCAGGTATCAACCCAGGAGCAAGTACAGTCAACATTGGTTTGTATCAAATAGTGGTTTTTATCTACAATAGGAATACTATAAGCAGTAACTAAACAAACAGCAATTACAGCAGGGAAGAAACGCAACGAACTAACCAACACTCCAGCAGGGCCTCCTCTTATTACACAGGCTCTTAAAGGGATCACAGCCAAAGACCCTGCTGACTCACTCCCCTCGTTGCATCAGGTGGTCAGCTCTTAAATTATCACCTTGACACACCTTTTGAGCTACCACCCAGTTGCCTCTTCCAACTGGGAGCCCTGCTGGTTAGAATGCAGCATTGCAGGCTAACTCTGCCCACAGCCTGAATGTAAACTGTCTAGTTGGCGACTCCAGAAAAAGAATAGCAATAGCACTTAGACTTATATACTGCTTTATAGTGCTTTACAGCCCTCTCTAAGCAGTTTACATTCAGCCTCTTTGTCCCCAACAATCTGGGTCCTCATTTTACCCACCTTGGAAGGACGGAAGGCTGAGTCACCCTGGAGCCTGGTGAGATTCGATCTGCCAAATTGCAAGCAGCCGGCAGTCAGCAGAAGCAGCCTGCAGTACTGCACTCTAACCTCTGTGCCACCAGAGAAAGTCCTGGGGCGTTATTTTACCAAGAGTATAAAACTTTACTGAATTGGCACACATCCTTGCATTCCATTTCACCAGCCCCTCTCTTTTCTTTGTCAAACTGCGAGCAAAGCAGAATATAAGTGAAAGTGTGGGTCAGTTTTGACCCTGGAGTTCAGTCCTGATGGGGCCCAAGGTTGACTCCGCCTTCCATCCTTCCAAGGTTGGTAAAATGAGGACCCAGATTGTTGGGGGGCAAGAGGCTGACTCTGTAAACTGCTTAGAGAAGCACTGTAAGTGGTATATAAGTCTTAAGTGCTCTGGCTATTATCCACTGGAGTCATTTTTTTCTGTCTTTCTTCAACTGGTTTCTTCCACCGCAGTGAATTTTTAATCCTGTTCTGCGAGGTTTCCAGAGTTATTCCACTGAGAGGCAGACTGAGAAAGTCCAGACCCCTTTCACATTATTCCTTTCCAACTTTCCATTGAGTTGGAAAGGATAGGCATAAATCCTCCATGCCTTTAGGACCAACCCACCCTCACCTCTGAAGTTAGTTTGTGCACATCTTGGTAGCAACCAGAGCCAGCAGAACACGCAGCCAAGGTCTGTTGTGTGCAGAAGTTGGCCTCACGTTCCTACATGCACCTGTTGGTCTTCTTAGACTGCTGTTGCACTAATCCAGACCTAGCAGTCTCTCACATACAGGAAATCAGGAGTCCAGGCAGTTCAAATGAAAATATGTTTCTTGTATGCTAATGCTGTTTACAGGAATCTGCCTTACTAGCAGTCAAAGTGAGTTGGCGGTAGACAAGACTCAAGGGAATTCAAGGTAGGCTGGACTTAGATCTCCTGTGAGGGTGAAGAAACTCAAGACTGATGATGTATTTGACCCCTCCCTCCGGCTCGGCCTGGTCATCTCCTACATCGTCATTGTTGCCAAGGTTGGCTAATTTCGTAGCTTGGGAATTGGTGCAGCAACAGCAGAAGCTAGAAAGGCAGGATTCAATATTGTGAATGAACAAAATGAACAAATGACCTTCACTCCCTAGAAAGTGTGCAGAGAAGAGCAATAAAGCTAGTGATAGGTCTTCAGGCTAAAGCATACAGTGTATTTGTTAAGAGAAGTAGGTATATTTAGCTCTAATGAAGAGAAGGATGTGGTGGGGGCATGATAACTGTCTTCCAGTACTTGAAGGGTGGCCAAAGAGATGAGGGATCAACTCATTCTCCAAAACACCAAAGGCCAGGACAAGGAGCAATGGGTGGAAATGTGTTAATGAGAGAGCCAACTGGGAACTAAGGAGAAATTTCTTGACAGCGAGGGCGATTAACCAATGGAATAGCTTGCCTTCAGAAGTTGTGGTTGCTCCATCACTGGAGGCTTTCAAAAATAGACTGGATAACCATAGAATAAAATAGAATTAGAATTAGAATTCTTTTATTGGCCAAGTGTGATTGGCCACACGAGGAATTTATCTTGGTGCAAATGCTCTCAGTGGACATAAAAGAAAAGAGACATTCATCAAGAGTCAAGAATCATAAGGTGCAATACTTAATGATAGTCGTAGGGTACAATAAGCAATCAAAATATACCAGGAAACAGTCAATATAAATCGTAAGGATGCAAGCGACAAAGTTACCGTCATACAATCACAAGTGGGAGGGGATGGGTGATAAGGAGTGATGAGGAGTTTAATAGCAATTGTAGTGCAGACTTTGTAAATAGTTGGACAGTGTTGAGGGAATTCTTTGTTTAGCAGAGTATTGGTGTTAGGGGAAAAAATTGTCCTTCTGTCTAACCATTTGTCCAGGACAATATAAGGACTTCTGCCTTGGGCATGGATTGGAGTAGAACAGGGCTCTCCAACCTTGGCAACTTTATGACTTGTGGACTTCCAACTCCCAGAATTCCTCTGCCCAGCCATGCTAGTTAAGGAATTCTGGATTTGAAGTCCACAAGTCGTACAGTTGCCAAGGTTTTTGGAGACCCCGGATAGAGAGCAAGTGAGAGCAAGCAAGCGAGAGGAACACCAGTGATGGGAATGATCCGAAACTGTGTGGTTTTTTTCCCCAGCTGTATAGAGTTACTTTCAAACATCTGGCAACTTGAATAACTTTGTTCCATAAGAAATGTGGTACAGTATCACGGTGGGGTCGTTTCTGACAATTCAGAAAAAAATGTTCTAAAAATAATGACCCAGGCTAAGTAGTCAGTGGTAGAAAATGCTTTGAAACATTGCGTTCAATGGCAACAAGATTAAAGCTGTTCATTAATAAACTATTTTTTTTAAAGCTAGAATTAATGTGATCTACTGCTGTTTTATTATGCCTTTAATTGAAAACAATTCTCTGGCTCTCCTCCTGGATTACATTCTGAATTTGTGATTTGAGAACTCCATAGACTTTGCATCGCTTCTGGCTCCAAGCATGGAGAATTTTGCAAAGAATTGGACTGGGACATAATTTCTCCTTTGGACTCTCCTCTTTGTTTAGTTTGGGTGCCAAAGGGGTTCACGAAGAACATTCCTAGGGTGGAAACAATTTAAGGAGACCTACCAGGGGGATAAATCAACTAAAACAAAATAAATTACATACATTTTAGCCTAGAGAAAAGAACATTAAACAAGGATAAACAGACTTTTTTTCTACTGTAGCAAGGGATATGCCTAGGACAACAAACGCCTAAAGATATAGACATATACTGAAGAGATGCTGGAGGATTGGACTTAAATGGCCTTCTTTTCTATAATTGTATTAAATTCATTTTCCTCTTGGAAATGAAATCACTCAACAAAGAATAACTAAGACACACAAGGGATTTGTCTCCAGTAAAAAAGCACACAATGTAGATGCAAAGCAAGAGAATAATAATAGTAGTAGTAGTAATAGTAATAGTAATAATAATAATATCAATAAAGGTGGAATAAAGAAGATAAGAATAGAATAGAATTAAGAATAGAGTAGAGTAGGGTAGGGTAGGGTAGAGTGGAGTGGAGTGGAGTAGAGTAGAGTAGAGTAGAGTAGAGTAGAGTAGAGTAGAGTAGAGTAGAATAGAATAGAATAGAATAGAATAGAATAGAATAGAATAGAATAGAATAACAGAGTTGGAAGGCACCTCGGAGGTCTTCTAGTCCAACCTCCTGCCTAGGCAGGAAACCCTACACCACTTCAGGCAAATGGTTATCCAACATCTCTTTTAAAACTTCCAGCGTTGGAGCATCCACAACTTCTCAAGACAACCCTTTCCAATTATTAATTGTTCTAACTGTAAGGAAATGTCTCGTTAGTTCTAGGTTGCTTCTCTCCTTGATTAGTTTCCACCCGTTGCTTCTTGTCCTGCCCTCGGGGGCTTTGGGGAATAGCTTGACTCTCTTCTAAATAATAATATAAAATAATGATAATAATAATAACAACAACAACAGCTAAATAGTAATAACTATAGCCATACTAAATGGTGAATGCACCTAAGCATTAGACAGAACTGGGAGAATCAGGTATTCAGCAGAGTGAAAAACTGTCCTTGTGTTTAGTTGTCCTGGCACACCGTGCAGGGAAGGAGTTGAAGCAGTTTGTGTCCAGGGTGCGAGGGGTTTGCAGATGTCTTCCCAGCCCTCCTTCTGACCCACACAATCTACAAGTCCGCAGTGGAAGGCAGGCTGCTTGCCCTTGTTCTTTCTTCAGTCTTAACTCTCGGTTGAAGTCTGGGCCTCTCCTGTTGGGTTGCTGTGCCAAACGGCATCTTCACGTGATTTTTGCCTCCTTTCCACTTAACAGCTTACGTCAGCATGACCTTGAAATGCAAGGCTGGCTTTATCTCATTCTCATATTGTCTCATGGTTTGGAACATGTTTCTGCCAAGTCTTTTTTTGTTCAGAAACCTATCTGTCTTTCTGGCTTAACCCATCCCTGAGTCCGTGATGTCTAAGGGTTATGGCAGGCCCACAGACATTTCTGGAGGGAGTCCTGATATTCAGATCAGCCCTGAGTAAACCACGATAGACTCTTGGGGTGGTCTCTGTATCTTCGAAGAAGGGTGGAATAGCCATGGCAATCAACGAACAGGCGCAATAAATTCTCCCTCTTCATCACCGGTTTCTGTTAGACAGCCGGGAAAGTCTAGCATGATCCCAGCAAAATCTTATGTCAGTAGAGCAAGGATTGGGGTCCCCTAAGGGTCTCCAGTGGGGAAAGGCTCAGAGAAGGGACAGGGGTTTCATGGTGGAACATCATGTAGATAGACAACCACACTTGGAATACGGCATCCAGTTTTGGTCACCATATTATAAAAAAAGATGGTCAAAGAAGATTATTGGGATGGAGGCTAAAACATATGAAGAATGGTTGCAGGAACTGGGCATGGTTAGTCCAGTCTAGTGAAAAGAAGGACTAGGGGTGACATGAGAGCAGCGTTCCAGTATTTATTTCTATTCATTTATTTGTCAATAGCTTTCAAAATATTAAACATAAGTATAAATACAGGAAATAGGTATGAATAAATGGGGACAATAGGAGAGGGATGGTAGGCACGATTGTGCGCTTATGCGTGCCCCCTTATATACCACTTGGGAAGGGGGTGAGGTCAATAGTGGATAGTTTAAGGGTAAAGGAGTGGCGGTGGGGATGAGGATATAACAACCAAGTCAGGTAGTGTGTCCCAGGCATTGACCACTCTGTTGCTGAAGCCGTACTTTCTGCAATCAAGTTTGGATTGGTTTACGTTGAGTTTGTTTCTGTTGCGTGCTCTTGTATTGTTGCACTTGAAGGTGAAAATGTCATCGATTGGTAGTACATTAAAGCAGAATATTTCATAAACTATACTTAAGTCAAACTGTAGGCAACATATTTGATGGCCTTGCACGAAGGCAAGGGGGTCAATTTATTTTCCAAAGCACCCAAAAGGCAGGACAAGAAACAACGGATGGAAACCAGTCAGGAAGAGAAGTAATGTGGAACTAAGGGGAAATGTCCTCATAATGAGAACAATTAACCGGTGGAACTGCTTGCCTCCAGAGGTTGTGGCTGAGGCCTTTATGAAAAGACTGGACAGCCCCTTGTCTGGAATGGTCTATATAGGGTCTCCTGCTTGAGCGGGGGGTGGTGGACTAGAAGACCTCTGAGGTCCCTCCCAACTCTGTGATTCGGTTAACCTTTGTACAGACAGCCCAGTTCACTCTCCAGCTAGAAGGATCTTCAGCTGGCGAGTCAGAAGTTCTCCGGTTGCCATTCTAGAGAGAACTGGCAGCGACTTTCCATTCTGGTTGGTTGGCATTTTCTAACCGTTCTTTAATGTGGATTCCCTCAAGGTGGGCCTCTCCAAATGCTTTGGAGCTGGGTGGAGTTTTCTCAGCCACGAAAAGCAGGCGAAGTGAGAGTTGGGCACCCAAGACTTTCGTTCACGTCCATGTGGTGCTAAGCTCTGGCGGGGCGACCTCTCGGTTCCGCTTCCAGCTCCTGAGTGCTGAATAATCAACCCGCCTGGACGCAGGAGTTTTTCTCTCATCAACCAACCCAGCCTCTGGTGGGCCAGGATCAGCCGAGCTCCAGAGTGCTATTTTACAGCAGAAAGAAACCTACCCGTGGGTCATTTGTGTTATTTTAACAGTCTGGTTCTATAAAACCAAAGCCTCGTAAGTCTTGCCAGGCCTAATTTTGCTTGCTAGCTGATCCCCAAAGCCTGATGACATCAGTCAGGAACGATTCAGAAATATTAGCTGGTTTGGGGGAAATGCACAGTCTGTCTTTGAGATTACATTTTGGAAGCGAAGTGAAATAATCCATTTTCGGGGCATTTTAATGACAGGAAGAGGAGGTGACTCCTGCTGAAATGGTCCTCGGTCTGGTATATTCCGATCTATTAAAATGTATATTCCATCTACTGTTCGCTGGATTAGTGCAAGCCATAATTTTGGGGGTTGGGAAGGAGCTTTCGGAATACACACCTTCTCTGCTCCAAATTAAAATCATATATCCCAACTTGACCCAAATCAGTTTGTGCTTTCAAGCCAGGGTGTCATTGGAGCTTTGTTGCTGGTCTTCTAAAGCAGGGGTCTCCAACCTTGACAACTTTAAGACTTGTGGACTTCAACTCGCAGAGTTCCTCAGCCAGCCTCTACAAGTCTTAAAGTTGCCAAGGTTGGAGACTCCTGCTCCAAAGTGGTGGTTCTTCAACTGGGAGTAGTTATCCCTAAGGAGCAATTTGGTCACTATTCTGACCAAGGCTTCCTGAGGCAGTAACAATCACACGCTGTTCCCAAAAATCTTCTTTTTATATGCATTCACAGCCCATAATGAGTCCTAAAGAGTTTATGAATAGTTCAACAAAAGTCTGCCACAGATAAGGCTGATAAACACTCACCTTGATCTCCCTTGAAATGCTGCCAGTGTCTAAATTGCCCATTAGCTGGACAAGGCCAAACGGAGCACAAAGTCAACATGGAGCTTCAGAGTTTAAATTGACCAGAACGAACATAGTTGCTTCCTGCAAAGGTTCTTGTCCCTTTGTTCCTCCTTTATGTCTTATGGGACAGGCCAGTTATCTCCAAGCCTTACTCCTGAGACACCCCTTTTGTCTTAACTGCTCTTGCCTTCTGGCAGCTGTGTGCAAGGGCACACTGGGAACAGGCTCCCGCTGTTCCTCTGCCTTGCTGCTGTCAGATTCTGGAGGCTCCGGAGTCAGCACTTAACTCTCAGATGGCCCTGGCCCCATCTCTCTGTCAGACACAGATCTCTTGACCAAGCCCTCCCCAGACTCCTGGACTGGCCTACGTTCCTCCTCACTGTCTGATTCTTTTGCCAGCTCCGCAGGATGCCGACTGACCACAACAGTCACATCCTGGGGGTAATGCAGCAATTTGTAGTTACTTGCTAGTGAATTAAGGATGCACCATGGTCCCATGGTCAAAATTCAGACGCTTGACAGCTGGCATGTACTTATGACGGTTTTGGTGTCCCCGAATCAGGTTCGCTTCACAACCAGGTTACCAACTTAACAACTCGTGTGAGAGTGGCAGTTGACCCAAAGTTGGGACGAGGGTTGACAGATGGAACAGAAGACCCGTAAGCCCTGAAGTTCCTTCCTGACTTAACCGTGGTGCTTCCTTTTGCAGTCTGACGGGACCATCCTGGCAATTATCTTGCTGATCCTCTTCATTCTCTTGGCTCTGGCTCTTCTCTGGTGGTTCTGGCCCCTTTGCTGCACTGTGGTAAGTCCCTGGTATCCAGTTCTCCCTTTTGGCTGGCCTTCTACGTCAAAAGGGGGAGAAAATCACTCCCAGAGAAAGCCACAAGGTTGCTTACGATGAATAGTCTGTAAGGAGGGAAACGACGTCTTCCTTTTTGGTTGCACTACTTTGTCGGATGAGGTCACCTAAAAATATGGGTGCTGCGGGTGTGCCTGCCGAAGTGAGATTTCTGGGAATGTATGGCGTTTAGGATCCCAGGGGATTTCAACTTTCGCTACTTGTGTCAGAGGTGGGATTCAGCCGGTTCTGACCGGTTGTACAGAACCGGTAGCGGAAATTCTGAGTAGTTCGGAGAACTGGCAAATGCTGCCTCGGGCTGGCCCCGCCAACCCCATCTCTCTTCTCCGCCTCCCATCGGGTCCCAGCTGATCGGCTGGGTCTCCTTTGGTTGCCCTGCCCAGGAGAACGGAGCTGGAAAGCAGGTTAGTGGGGTGGGGAGGGAAGGGGGATTTTGCAGTATAACCTTCCCCTGCCACGCCACGCCCACCAATCCTCAGCCCTAAGGGGTGCTAGATCTACAGGTTCTAGATCTGCTTTCTGCAGACAATAGGAAGCTGCTGCAGCTGTTGAAAGAAGACAGAAGCCATTGAAGGCACAAATGCCAGCTAACCATGTAAGACCAACCCTACAGCGAGAAGCGAGTACCACCAAGATTGTACCCGAAACACGCTGATACGATCAACCCGATTCTTTCCCAGGAATTACAGCTCACCCAGATTAGGCTGATTTGTTAGCAGTTCTGCTGCCCAGGAGGGCTTCTGCTACCACTGGTTGGTGAACTTTCATCATGTTTGCAAGAACATCCATGACAAAACACGGATGCAAGAACACGCACGACAAAAATTCAGTGGACATTATTCCTTTAGACCTGAGATGTCCAACCATGGCAACTTTAAGACTTCAACTCCCAGAATTTCCCAGAGAAGGAAGTGTGTGTGTATGTGTGTGTGTGTGTACCCAACTCTTTAAAAATAATGTCTAAAAACAGATCCCCTTAAATGATACCAGTTCATCAGTAGCCCTTTTCGCGCTCTCAATAACATTCTATTCTATTTGATTCAATTCTATTCTACATTCTGTTCTATGTTGCATTTTATTCTGCATTCTAGTCTACTCTATCCTGAATTCTGTTCTTTCTGTTCTGCTCTGCATTTTATTCTATTTCTTTTTCTTTTTCCTGTTCTATTCTATTCTAGTGTTATTCTGTTCCATTCTGCGTTCTGCTCTCTTCTCGTCACCATATCATAATGAAGTGGTGGATCCAAGAAGAACATATAGATCTCTGTTTAGGAAAAAACAACAACTAATGGAGCTGGAATCTTAGACATTGTGAGTATATATGCCCCACAATTGCAATATAACCAAAGGCCTTATTTGTGTCCAGTGGCATCTCCACGAGGCCAGTTTTGCACCGTGACTGTGCAGTGCAACTAATTTTCAAATAACTGCACTTTCTACCAGACACCTCTCTGCTTGGAACTTTTTAGCAGTTCTGTTTCTCTATCCTGAGGGCCAAATTCAGCAATCTTCCCTCAAAAGTTTAAAAGCAAGCCAGAGCCACGTCCCCTGTTTTTAAAAAGCGTTCTGGAAAGAAGGTGAAATTAACCAAGGCCCTGTTCCCGAGAGAAAGCATCTTATGCGGGAATCATGTGGAAAGAAGAATCTTGAAAACCTCATGTTTGCATTCCAGCCTTTAAGACAGGAAAAGTAGGAAGAAGCGAGCTGGCCTGCTCGATGAATATTGAATGAAGCTTGGAGAAGAAAACCAGGCTCTGGGCTGAATCCTCCAAGGAATCTTTCAAGATACAGCTTGCACATTTTCCCATCGGTCTGGAGGAAATAATAATGAAGTTAACAGTCCTTTGACAATCACTTTCCAGCCAGGGAGATAAAGGCTGGCATTATTTCTCAATCCTATTAGGAAGCTTCCTCCCTAAATGTAAAAAAAAAAGAAATAGTTGCACAAACACAATGAAACGTATGAGGAATTATTGGAGCGAATTGCTCGTGGTAGATTAACACGTTAGCCGATAATTTATTGGGAAATTTTCCTAGGTGGGGAAGAAATGTCTGCAAGCCAGGTGGAGTTTCAAATGGATTTTAGCTAAGTAAGTAGCTTGGATGAAGCGAGACAGTTTTGGCCTTGCTAGAATTTTTAATTAGTAAGGATCAGCTCTGCTGACATTCCTTTGGACAGGAAAGAAGGGAGTTTAAGAAAAAAAAGAAGAGAATGGCGAAATGGTTGGTTGCATTCTCTGGTCCAGCTGCGCAAGGATGAATGTGAGAAGGGTTTGTTTCTCATTAAACAGAGCTCTATTTGTGCGTATGGGGAGTTCACATTAGTAGCGATCCGCCCCCCACTCCTTGCAATGCGCATTTTAGGATTGCACACCCATTAAAAGGGGTGGAGTTGATTGCAAAGTCAAATTGAAGCCAGTATCTGTCCCCCACCCCCGAGGCCGCCTGGACAACTATCCTATTGCAACCCCATTGGTGTCAATGAGATTCCCCTCGTTCTCCTGTTGAAGGAGGCTGGTGTGCATGGATCGGATGTAGGTGTGAATGCTTTCACGGGAGGTAAGGCCTCGATATTTAGTCATCTGATGACAAAAGCTGTCCTGGGAAGTAGAGAGGCTCCAAGCCTCACCGGATCAGGTCAAACTAACCCTACACATTCTGCTTCCAAATATTAGCCAGCTGGGATCTGTATAAGGGATGAACGAAGCGGCTTTCACCACTGTATGATAGTCACAGCTATCATCTTCTTTTAATGACCCCATAATCCCTTGCGGGGTGGAATGTGGGCAGCTGAATGGAGCTGAGTGTTTCCTGGCCAGATGCCTTTCCTGTCACCGATCTGGAGTTTTGTCAGCAGATACATTCTCACTGTGTCCAGAGAGAGAAATATCTGCCTCTACCTGGGATTGAACTCGCTGCCTCCTGATTGTGAGGGGAGAGCTCCACTTCTAGGCTGCCGCGCCACTCCTGATGTTCACAGCTGTATACCTCTGGAAACAGATGTCTCTCGTGTATGATGAATAACATCTGAGGGGTTATGTAATTCGCCCAATTCAGTCGAATTCTAGGAGCTGAAGTCCACAGACCTTAAAAGTTTGTCACGGTTGGGCACCCCAGACATAAATGAGAAGCTAGGGAAGGAAAGCCGCGTCTGAGAAGGTGCAGCGTTTTCTGTTTGCTATGAAGTTCTTTCTGTCGGGGCTGGGGGGGGGGGGGGTTAAATTTGGACGTTCACGCCTTCAGGTATTTTGCCAGCTCCTCAGAAGGCGACCGGCCAGATCTGAGGGCTGTGGTTTTTAAATGGAGATTGAAAAATGTGTCTGTCGTGGCATCTTCTGAGGAGAGGCCCTGAAAGGGACCCTGAGGTGACTTTTTCTATTCATTTCCCTCCTTTTCAGATTATTAAAGAGCCTCCGCCGCCCCCGATGGAAGACAGCGAGGTGAGTGCTTGGGTCCTTTCCAACATTTTCTTTGATGTTTTGCAACGCTGTTGTGTGGAGTCTCTATTTTCGTGATGTATTTTGTTCGCACAGCTCAGTGGGCTGCTCAAGGCCCCTGGAAAGGGATCAGGTGGGGATCAGGTAATTCTTGCTCGCTGGGTTGCTCCCTAAACTAAGGATCTCCAACTGTGGCCACTTGAAGACTGGTGGGCTTCAACTCCCAGAGTTCCTCAGCCAGCTTTGCTGAGTGGCCTGGCTTCAAGTGGCCAAGGTTGGCTGGGGAATTCTGGGAGTTGAAGTCCGTCAGGCTTCAAGTGGCCAAGGTTGGCTGAGGAATTCTGGGAGTTGAAGTCCACCAG
>NW_020769384.1:3733969-3759610 GCF_900518735.1 Pseudonaja textilis
AAGTGGCCAAGGTTGGCTGAGGAATTCTGGGAGTTGAAGTCCACCAGGCTTCAAGTGGCCAGGTTGGCTGAGGAATTCTGGGAGTTGAAGTCCGCCAGTGTTCAAGTGGCCAAGGTTGGAGACCCCTGCCCTAAACTATGCCAGCATGAACAGAAAACGGTAAATGGGAACTTCCTAGGGTGACCCATCCCTGCAACATAAGCCAATCAGAAAGTAAGTCCAAAATGGGAACATTGGCAAGCGCATGCAACTCCCCGCATACCTCTGTGCACGCGCATGTGCCTCCCATGCATGCTCTCCCCCCATGTATGGGCAACAGATACCGACAATCGGCTGGTGGGGGGCACACACGCATGGGACAGTACTTCTGGCACGCATGCCATAGGTTCGCCATCACAGCCCTATTCTATACCTGTAATTTTGTTTTTTCCTACCTATTTTTCTCGCCGCTGAATTCTTTCTTGTTGGACAGGGCCCAGCGCTCAAATCTGTCGAGACCCTTCTGGATCGTGAGCCTAGTTTCCAAAGTGTTAGCAATTCCCGCTAGCCTGATGTCATCTGCACATTTGATAATCTCCCCTTCTATCATGGTGTCGTCACTGTGGCTTCTACCCTCCTTTGTGGCTGCATGTTGGGTTTTAAGTACATCTTATGCTTTGATTACATGGTGGGTTTTCCGGGATGAGGTGTGTTTGTTGCCGTTCTGATTAGACGTTGCAGCTTTGAGATCAAGGCTAAATTAATTTTCTTTCGATGGGTTTAAATCTGAGCAAACCAGCAGCCCGATCTTGTCATCGTTCGTGAGTTTTTGTTGACATCTGGAGTCCACAAGCTTTCTCACTCAGCTGGTTCCACAGCCAAGTCAGGAACACATACACATACGGAGGGAGGGAGGGAGAAAGAGAAGGAAGGAGGGAGAGAGAGAGAAGGAAGGAGGGAGGGAGGGAGAGAGAAAGAGAGAGAGAGAGGGAGGGAGGGAGATAGAGAGAGATAAGAGAAAGAAAGGGAGGAAGGGAGAGGGAGGAGAAAGGGAGGGAGAGAGAGAGAAAGAGAGGGATGAAGGGAGAGGGAGGGAGGGACAGAGAGACAGGGAGGGAGAGAGAGAGGGAGGGAGGGAGAGAGAGAAAGAGGGAGGGAGAGGGAGAAGGAAGGAGGGGGAGAGAGAAAAAGGGAGGGAGGGAGAAAGAGAAAGAAAGGGAGGAAGGGGGAGAGAGAGGGAGAGGAGGGAGGGAGAGAAGGAGGGAGGGAGAGGGAGGGAGAAAGAGAAAGAAAGGGGGGAGAGAGAGAAAGAGGGAGGGATGAAGGGAGAGGGAGGGAGGGACAGAGAGACAGGGGGAGAGAGAGAGAGAGAAAGAGGAAGGGAGGGAAGGAGAGAGAGAGAGTGCTTAGATCTGATATCCATTTAGCTTCAAAGATACCCAGCAAAGTTTTGGCAGGCCAGGATCCATGGAAAACAGAGCTCTTAGCTCAGCAAAGGTGATTTATGGGCTCCCTCAAGGACATCTGCCTCTCCTCCCACATCTGCTTCCACCTTTGCTGTTTGAAAGGGACCCTTTCTAGGGGGTGCGGCGGGGGCTGCTGTTCACTCCTCTGACCCGAAACCTCTTGGCTGGCTTGCTTTGGAGTCAAATAAAAGGGAACTTAGAAGTTAACTTTTGAAAAACGTCCCAAGGAGGGAAGGGAAGGGAAGGGAGAACCAGTTGGCAAGGGGCCCAGAAGCCTGGCCCTGCTGTGCAGGAGAAAGGTGTGGCGAATTGTTGATGGAAGTTGGGAGCGTAGAGACGGAGAACCTTTATACCTTTCCTTCCTTGGGCTTTGTCCCGAAACCCGTCTTGACAGAACCAAGGAGCCAGAGGAGGTTCACTTTTAGCGCTTCCAGCCCAAAAGACGGCAAGGATTCTTTCCCACCGTAATGGATGGGGGTGAAGGGGATTTACGCAATGCTTCCTGTTAGTAAGACCAAGAACTGACGTGCGAGAGAAGGACAGGAGTCCAGCTGGCCATCTTCCGCAACAGGGCCCTTAAGTCTCCCCTTAACAGAACCAAAAAGGAGCTCGAAGCGTTGAAGGTCTACAAGTCTTAAAGTTGTCCAGTTTTGGAGTCTTCTGCAATAGAGCAGGGGTCTCCAACCTTGGCCACTTTAAGACTGGTGGACTTCACCTCCCAGGGTTCCTCAGCCAGCCATGAATGATAGAGTTGGAAGAGACCAGAAGGGTCATCTAAGTCAACCTTGGCCACTTTAAGACTTGTGGACTTCACCTCCCAGGGTTCTTCAGCCAGCCATGAATGATAGAGTTGGAAGAGACCAGAAGGGTCATCTAAGTCAGGGGTCTCCAACCTTGGCCACTAAGACTTATAGACTTCAACAATTCCCAGAATTCCCCAGCCAGCTTTGCTGGGAGTTGAAAGCCTAATTCATGAACTGAGGTTGGAGCGGAAGCGCCAGAGAAGGACATAGTAGGCAAAAAAAAAATATTGCAAAGACATGTTGGTAACAAACTGAGAAAGGCCCTTCCAACGGATGTTTTGTCTGCTAGCACCTGTCAATAAACATGTGGGATGTTTTGAACCCTTTCCAAGACAAACCCAAACTTCCTTTCTCACTGTGGGGTCTTCTCCAGATGTTTTGACCTACAACTCCCATTATCCCTCACTGGTTTTGTTGGTCAGCACATCTGGGCACCAGGAAGCTGGAAAGGGTGTTCGGGTGTCTCTTTTAATTTCAGCAGCAAAATCTATTTTGGGCTTTTAAAACAACACAAAGGCAAACCATTAGGTAAGAGGTTCCTAGAAGGCCATTGGGGGAATGGAATAACAGGAACAGGGTTGGAAGGGACCTGGCGGAAGCAGGAGGCTCTTTACCAATAGCATTCCAGACAAAGGGCTGCCCAGTCTCTTCTTAAATGCCTCCCATGGTGGAGCCCTCAACTCCTGCAGGCAAGTCATCCAGCAAAATCTATATACCTAAAAGCGAAATGCCCCTCACGCATCATCACGAAATCTCCAGAACCGTAAAGCCTACAAACTTGAAATTGGGCCTGTATGTTCCTCTTGGCTTCTAGGGGCTCACTAAGAAAGGATTTTTCGAAATGACCCTCAGAACATTTAGAGTATTTCCTAGGTTATTATTATTATTATTAACACGCTCTGATGCTAAGGAGTTCTACTCCCCCTCCCCACCAGGAAAGAAATCTCTTCCAAATGCAAAACACAAGCAGAGGAGTTTCAGTTTCAGAGCACCAAGCAGCTTTAGTACAGAACAGTTGAGCTAAGCCACGCCCAGGCTCCTTGCTGTCTCATTCTTACTCACACAGCAACTACTGTTTCAGTTTCTAAACAGCCCTCAACACTCTCTCACATGCTGATAGGACACTAGCCAGATGAATACCAATGGATGCTGGTAGGCAGCGGCAGAATATTTTTCCCCTTATTTTCCTCCCCCAAAACTAAGCCCGTAGTTTCGTAGTGAAGCACGGGGATCGAGCTAGTAAGTAAATAAAACAAAATAAAAATAAGCCTAATCCAAGGCTGTGCTTTCTTTCCTGCTGGACAAACCACATCTAGGCAGGCTCTATGGTCAGGAACATGTCCAGACGAGGTGGCAAAACCTCTGAACCAAAATGCTTTTTTGCACATCTCCGTTGTGGTGATGAAATTTTGCTGGCTTTGTTCTTCCAAATATTTCCCTTATGAAGTAGAAAATGTAACATACCTGCCTAAATGTTGCTATATGTCCTCTGAATATTATGCTTTGCTAATTCACCGGGAGAACTTTTGAGTCAGATTTTCATTTTAGGAGAAAAAGAAGGGGGGAACGGAGACAATTTGCTTCAGAGAATAAATAAAATCGGGGAAGAAGAAAAGTCGACACAAACTCCAAAATAATGTCCGATTTGTCTGGTAACCAATAAAGTAATGGCTGAATAAACAATGGTATAAGCCAGAAGATTTTCATTTTAAAATGTAAATGGAGTTCTTCACAACATCTTCTTTCAATCCAAGGATTAGAACTTCTCATAGTTCAATGTTGATGCCCCTATTTTCTCTCTCTCTCTTTTAGGAGGAGGATGATGATGGACTTCCCAAAAAGAAGTGGCCAACAGTGGATGCTTCCTATTATGGCGGGCGTGGAGTTGGAGGCATTAAGCGGATGGAGGTAGGCTGCTCCCTGTTTCCGGTTGCCACGGAACGCCCTTTTCCAACAAATCAAACACAATCCAAAAGGAACAGAAACCTTGTAATGCTTTTGCAAACTAATTTAGCTGTGATAAGCACAAGCCTCGTCAAACTGTGCGAGACTTGCCAAAAGATAACAGACAAGAAATAATTTGCAATACAACGATCTTCAAATACATACTCAGGATACTGGAATGTCCCCGAGGCTGGAGTTTCAAAACATTTTTGCCTTCTGCAAAGTACGTTCGTTTCACAGCTGGCTTTTATCTTCTTGAAAGTGGGGTCATTGCATTCCTCAATCGGGATGGCCAAGGAATTGCTGGCTGAGGAATTCTGGGAGTTGAAGTCCACAACTCTTAAAGTTGCCAAGGTTGGAGACCCCTGCCCAGTGGTGGGATTCAACCCACGTAACAACCGGTTTGGTTTGCGCACAGCATTTGAAATCCGCCCATTTTCAGCCCTAAAACTTAGCTTGAGCTCAGGTAGACGGAGATGTTTCCCTTTCAGGTCCGTTGGGGAGAAAAGGGATCGACCGAAGAAGGGGCGAAGCTGGAGAAGGCCAAGAACGCCCGCATCAAGATGCCAGAAGAAGAGTACGAATTCCCGGAGCCAAGGAGTCTCGGAAGCAGCAACCGCAGGTCCTCCTCACCCCAGAAGTGGTACTCGCCAATCAAGGTACGTCTCTGGCTGGCTGGGCAATTCTGGGAGTTGAAGTCCTTGGGGCTTAAAAGTTGCCGAGGGTTGGAGACCACCCCTGATTTAATACACAGCATTATGGAACTCATCCATGATGAGCTTTCTTAGAATCGACTTACATGTGCCAGTTTTCTACCCCTGGCTAAACTCTCTTCCTTGCCACCGTGCTGGACTTATTTTGTAGACCTGGTAATGAGGAAGAAGAAGCGGGGAAAGGGTGATTGGAGAGGAAGGGGTTAAGTCCTGTCCTCCCGCTGTTCGAATCCTCTGCCTCCTTCCCCCACTCACTTATCAAATAAACTTGGATTTGGAATCCTTGTCTACTCATAACATCTTCTAGGGAGGGATTACCGGGAATCCTGCCCGTTTCCAGCCTTAGCAGAATTTAAAATATGAGACAAAGTATAACAGCTTTATTTGCAAGCTTGCTTCCACTTCTCGGTGTTTGGAGCCAAATTCCTGGCTATGTTTGACAGTCTGAATAGAGCTTAGCCAAAGAGAGGAAGGCAGAATGTCCCCCCCGGGCTACAAAGGGGCTTTTATGTTTATCAGATCAACCTTGGATTTAATCTTTTTGGAGCCATACCACCTATGGAAAACAACTAGTCTTCCCCCCCGCCCTCAAAACCAGTATGGAAACAAGCCACGATTAAATGTGCATATTAAAATTGCTGTCCAGGTGAACATGTGTTCATACTGTGACTTTGGCATAGAAATAGGGTGTCTCTTCCAGCCTGCTATCTTTCCCGCCCCCCCCCATGTAAATAGTTTTTTTATTTTTATACAAAAACATCAAATAAAACCATATTTCAGTTATACAGTGTGTCGTCTGTCCATGTATCCTGTGCACATATTAATATGTGTATACATTTCTTACTAAGTTTACCTTCGTATTGTAATCTATCCAGCATTATATATCATAATATTACATTGTTACCGCGTCATTTAATTTCTCATTTTATTTTCCAACCATCTATAAAATAAATCCCAAATCTGATCGTACTCCCTTTCTTCTTGCTCTCTAATGGCCAGTGTTAATTTACTCATTTCTGCACATTCCGTTGCTTTCTTAATCTCCACCTTCACCACCACCGGAATCTTTTCATTTTTCCGATTTTGAGCAAATAACTTCCAGCCTGTTATCTCTGGACGCATCCAAGGATTGGCTTGTTTCTGGATTCCCCTGAGTGACGCTCAGGGCTACTTCATAGCATTATTCTAAAATGGGCAGGTGACCATCTCACCTTCGTAACTTCAAGGGTGAAGCTTGACGTGCATGTGAAGGACGTTTGTCACATACCTACATTTGTTCATTGATTAGTAAAGAGTTCACCCATTTCTTCTGCTTGGTTAGATGGCGTGTAGTGTACGCCTACAGCAGTCATTTTTTCCCCCTTTTATATTCATACATTATATTTTATATTGATATTTCCTTTTATATTCACCCAGCACCGCTTATACCGCATTATGATCAAAGATTGTCCCCAAAATATCAGCCTCTTGGGCCAAGAAAAGCTGGGTTTTGTGGCATGCATAAATTAGGCGTTTCTAGCGCGAATATATTTTGTTTTCACTTCTTTTTTGGGGGTGGGGGGGTTTGCTTGGTTTTGCATAATTAATTCTGCTTTTGCCAGACCTTGAGAAAAAAGAAGGGATTGTGAAGGTCACGAAAGTTCAATAGAAACTCGATCCAGACATTTATTGGGATTTCAAGATTCCAATGTTGTGGAAGGACTAGAATATTATTCCTTTTTTTTAAAATAAAAAAAAGGGAAGAAAAATAAACTTGATATTTTGGTAGCTGAATTCCAGGACCAGCAGGCTACCTGTTTTTCCTGCAATACTGTTGCACATGTTGGAAGCATGTTAGCTTCCAAACTAAATTCAAACTATTTACATGCCCTGAGTTCACATATCCCACTATGCTGCCATGTTTAATTTATTCCAAATAGAAGAGAATGAATGAGCTGGGAGGGACCTTAGAGGTCTTCTAGTCCAGCCCTTTGCTCAAGCAGCAGAACCTATACAATCTCAGACAAGTGACTGTCCAGTCTCTTCTTAAAAGCCTCCAGTGGTGGAGCACCCACAACTTCTGGTGGCAAGCTGTTCCACTGGTTAATTGTTCTCACAGTTAGGAAGTTTCTCCTTAATTCCAGGTTGCTTTTCTCCTTGATTAGTTTCCATCCATTGTTTCTTGTCTTACTTTCTGATGCTTTGGGGAATAATTTGACCCCCTCTTCTTTGGAGCAGCCCCTCAAACGCTGGAATATTGCTATCATGTCACCCCTAATTCTTTTTTCTAGACTAGCCAGAGCCAAATCCTGCAGCCGTTCTTCTATGTCCAGGGTTTCCAACCTTGGCAACTTTTAAGACTTGTGGACTTCAACTCCCAGAATTGAAACTGGCTGAGGAATTCTGGGAGTTGAGGTCCACAAGTCCACAAGTTGCCAAGTTTGGAGACCTCTGGTCTATGTTTTCATCTGCAGGACTTTGATCATCTTAGTTTCTCTAAAATGTTTTTCTTTCCTTTTTCTGCCACATCACATAATGTTGCCTTCATCTTCTCCCCAAGCCACCTCAGAAGCAGGTCTAGGCCAACAGCTTCGGAGCTCCTCGTGGTCTTCCCCCTAAAAAGCCAACAAGCTAATGTGTTTCACCAGTCTTTTTGCTGGTGAATTGACAGAGGACTTGGGCGATCAACCTGCTTCCATTGGCCACTCTAGGCCAAGTGAAGGCATGTCCCCTTCCCTCCCATTTGGAGGACATGGGGAGAGTCTGCATCCTTCAACTGGGAGAGTCCCTTTCCCTGGATCCAAAAAGCTCCTGAGCTTTCTCAACCCAGAGACAGCAATGAACCAGTTGAGATGTTGTACCATGAAGTGGGAGACAACAATCTCCCTTTATCTCACATCATGGTTGAACTCCCCCACTATCCTGGACCCATCAGCTGTGGCCTGGTCCGTTGTGGACTCTGGTTGAGAACCTCTGGGTCAGGATTCCATGATCCCCCAGCCCTCTGGGTGTATCATAATTCATATTCTCCAGCGAAAGACGTCCACAGCCAAGAGTCATCAATCACGTTCTCCAATTAGAGATTTGCGCAGCAGAAACTTCAGTCACCCAGTTACAATCTCTGTAAAATATGAATGGAATGCACTTTCGATTCCAAACTGCTACACTGCTCTTTCATACTCCTTTCCCCTCCCTCGTTCTGTTGGCAACTATAAAATGGGCATAGAAATGTTTCATGAGTTGACATTCCGGTTCTACATCAGTAAACTTAGATGGCCTCTTGTTCTGAATCATTCCTGGCGTTCCTATCCCCCCCCAAAAGGTTGGATTAGATAACCCATAAGGTCCTTCCAATGCACAGGTTTTGTGGTTCTACGTCCCTTCTCTTCTGGGAGCCATTTTTGAAGACTTTGCACATTTTCTTGTACGCTCGGGGGGGGGGGGGGGGCATTAAAAACTGCTGTAGCAACGAAGAGAAATGTGGTACCAAAATCACATTCTGGGACGCAGAACCTGGTTTAAATTAAGTCCTGCAGATGGGTATTTGGATGAAGAGCAGCCTCTACAAACATGTTACAATAAGAAGACAGCAAGGAGCCCATTTTTTTCCCCTATCAAAATGACTTTCCATTGTTATTTTCTCCTTTATAGTTAAGAAATCTGGAATGTTGCCATTGTAAGACATGCTCATTTGTTTATCCACATTTGTTCGAGGAACCTTCGTGAGTTGACGTAGCTTCTCCTCCTTCAGCCGAGAGACTAAATGACAGACCCACAATCACTGTGAGGCTTACAGGAGGGAGCAGGAATCTTGACATCTGCTCTCTCTGGTGTGTTGTGCATCCTTTGGGCAGTCTGTTGTAGCATGGGGAAAAAAAATGAGACATGCTCTCCAGACAGGCCTGGGCATGTTTACATTCACCAGTAGTGTCTGCGGGTGCAAGGGAGCTACGCAAAAAAGCCACAACCCTCCTACTTAAGAGAGGTTTGCAACATGACTTTCCCTGCAACCCAGTTGGCTCGTTGTAGCTGCCTACTTATTTTCTGAACTGGACGTACTTTAGAAATATCTCGCTGGTCCATGGAGGGTTCCTTAGCTTGAGTGACCCCAGAGAAATGAACTGTCAGGGCTGTGGTAGTTACTCCCATTTAAATTGTGAGTCTCTAGCCGGATTCCCAAAGCTTAAAGAAGATTTATTAGGAGTACACATGCCAGCGCTGCCTGGGTGCAGCAGACGCTGAGACACATCATTCATTGTCACCCTTGACCCTGGCTGTCCCTCCACACCCTGGGCGTATCGTAATTCATATTCTCCAATGGGACACCTCCATAGCCCGGAGACATCAGTCACACTCTCCAGTTAGAATTTTGCACAGCAGAAACTTAGATGACCTAGTTACTATCTTTGAAAACATTAAGAGAATGTGCTTTCAGTTTTGCAAGCGGCAACTCTAAAAAAGACCAGAGAAATATTTTATGAGTCGACATGAACCTTTTGAAGACTGACCATCAAATTGTTCCTCTGTGTTTGTGGGAAGGTGAGGAAGATGTATATTTTCTGTCTCTTTAGATAATTCCGTCTCAAGTGTTTGGTGAAGGATCCTGGGAGACCTTCAAAATATTCCTGTTGGGGTTGGTCACAAGTCTTAAAGTGGCCAAGGTTGGAGACCCCTGCCATAGATGGATGGTGTCTTTTTTCTCTCATATGTCAGACAAGATGTTATTTTGATTTCTGATGTTATAACATTAATGCGCTTTTGTGCACTGCAGCTTCTGCCTCTGTTGCAAACTGATTTTTGTCTTGTGCCGATCATGCAACGGGTATGTGATGCCATTTCCTTGTTTTACAGGGAAAGCTGGATGCCCTCTGGGTTCTTCTGAGGAAAGGCTACGACCGGGTGTCCGTCATGCGACCACAGCCAGGAGACAAGGTACCCTTCACTCAGGGCTGCATACAAATTCTCTGAGTTTCCCTCTCTCTAGGTCAGTGTTTTTCAAACTCGGCCATTTTTAAAATGTGCGGACTTCATCTCCCAGAATTCCCCAGCCTGCCGGGAATTCTGGAAGCTGAAATCCACGCAATTTAAAGTGGCCAAGTTTGAGAAGCACTGCTGTAAATGTTGTCAGAGAATAGCCATGTGTAATAGGATTGAAGGGGAAGTTATTAAATATATGAGAAAAAAATGCATTTATATATAAATATACTTATGGAATTTAGTTATTTAAAATTACATTTTAATTCATTCCATACAATAGTTGGTTTTCTCCTGTTCCCTTCCACTTATTGGAATTTGACCCTCTGCTCAAAAGCCAACCCCAAAAGATTGTGTATCTCTAATGAACACACACACACACACACACACACAATGAAGTAACTGAGGCCAAGTTAGAAAAGAAACCCATTTTGGTGTAGCTATTCACGGAAAACAAAGACTTGGTGATATTAAAAAGCCTTTGACTTGTCTGTAACTTAAAGGCAAAATGGTTTTGATTAAGAATGACTCCAAATATTTAAAACAATGAACAACTGTGTAATTTCCGTCTTAGAATAGTTATTTGGGGTTTGGGGTTTTTAATCTTGTGGGACTATAAAAAGTCTGCATGACAAGAGATTTTTCAGCTGTTAGGCAATTCAGACTGGAGATTTTCTGGAACGGCCTTCTGCTTGAGAAAGAGGTTGGACTAGAAGATCTCCAGGGGTCCCTTCCAACTCTGTTATGGTGTAGTCTGTATTGTTTGCCAGACTAATCCTCACTGTGCAAGCAGCTAAGTTCCAGGGCTCCTGATGATCTGAATCTGTTTCCTGTTCCTTTAAATTTTGTTCCATTGAAAAGCTGGTAGAAGGTCCCTCTGGGGCAGTTTTATAACAAAGGAATGATGTAAGAATTAAGGCTAAAGAGATACAGAGGCTGCCGTATTATATCTGCGCCAAGAATTCCTGATACGTATAATACATTCCTATACTTAAAACATGCATTTTCTATAATATGAGCAGAAAAGCACGCTTCGTAGAAAATGCATGTATTTTCTATGAAGCATTTTCTTGCTGTCTCACAAATTTCAAATGCTGTGATAAGAACCAGGAAACCGTGTCCTTCTCTGGGACGGACACACACACACACACACACACACACACACACACACACACACACCCTCTGCTGCTCACAACTCAGCCTCTTCTTCCTTCAGATCCTGGTTTTATTCTTTCTCTTTGACTCCAATTTCCCCTTTGGATTGGAGAGGCACCCTGGGGCACTGCCACCAGTGCCGGTCGCCAAATTACCAGGATGGCAGCCACCACCATGTGGCAAGAATAAAGGGCAAATCTTCCGTCATGTGGTTGTAAGCTCACAATTTGACTTTTGCGGAGGGCGGGGAGGGAGACCTACCTTCCTGCAGAATCCCCTGGCTTGGCCTGCTTACAGTGGCCAAGACGACTCCAGGGGACATGTTCCCCAGCTCATGCTTCCCAGCCTCGCATCATTGAGGCAGGATTGTTCCTTTTTTTGATACTGCCTGAGAGGCAAAAGGCAAATAGCTCATTTCCAACGACAGGGCTGAGCAAAATTGTGAAATGTGTTTCCTTGGGGAAGGATGCCACCAAGCACAGCTGTTTGCAATCAGAGCGAAGGACGACGGTCACAGGGCGGCTTAGGGTTGGCTCGCATTTGCAGGGGCCGACGTTTGCAATTTTCTCAGCATTAATGAGGTTATTTTTACTTTCAGAAGGATAGCTGAATACCCATGTGCCTTTCCCCACCTTAAAAGAGACTCCAGGGCTGTCTCCCCCCACCCCCCATAACAAGATTATTAATAGGATTGGGAATGGGGGCCTTAATTACTGGGGCAACCACTTTGGGGATTCTGCAGCTGTGTCCTGCATCTGCATAACAAAACGGTGGCTTTTTTAAAGCGTCTGTTAGCCAGCGATCAAATGTGTTCCAGCTCAAAGCTTCAGGGGCTCTTAAAGCTGTTCCGAAAACTATTTTTCTCCCTCCCCTCCTTCCGGTCTCTGCGTTAAAAAGAAAAAGTGCCAACGGCACAGTCTTGCATGCAAAAAGAAAAAAAGGCACGGAAGGAATGACATTTTCAAGAGCTGATATTCCTTGCTATCTATGAATATTTATTGCTTTCTATATAAAGTAGTCCTTTGATGCCCAGGTAGCAATAAACACAGGTAGCCATCAGCTTACACTACAGCACTTCGGTTGGTGATGGTTCAAAAGTTACGATGTCACTGAAAAAAAGTGACTTCCCACTGGCCTCTTCAATGACTTTGTGGAAAGCCAGCAGGAAAGGCCACAAATAGCGATCGCAGGATGCTCCAATTATTGAAAATGTAGAATAGAAATAGAGAATAGAATAGGATTAAGATAGGAATAGGAGTAGAGCTGGAAGGGACCTTGGAGGTCACCTAGTCCAGCCCCCTGCTCAAGCAGGAGAACCTATACCATCCCAGCCAAATGGCCGTCCAGTCTCTTCTTCAAAGCCTCCAGTGATGGGGCACCCACGACTTCTGGAAGCCGGCTCTCTTCCACTGATTCACTGTTTTCTGTCAGGAGATTCCTTAGTTCTAGGTTGCGATTAGATTCCATCCGTTGTTCCTTGTCTTGCCCAAAATATTCTACTCTGCTCTTTAATCAGTGGAACCACCTGCCTCCAGAAGCTGTGAATGCTCCAACACGGGAAGTTTTTAAGAAGAAATTGGACCACCGTTTTGTCTGAAGTGGTATAGGGTTTCCTGACTAGGCGGGGGGTCGGACTAGAAGACCTCTGAGGTCCCTTCCAACTCTGCTATTCTCTCCTCTCCTCTCTCTTTCCTCTCCTCTTCCTAAAGCGTTGAAAATTTGCAGTGTGTCCTGTGTTTGCGTTGGCCTGCCTTAAGGGTCTCGTTTTTGCTTGTCTTTCAGGGTCGCTGCATTAACTTCACTCGAGTGAAGACCTCCCAGGCGCCCCCCAGATACCCCCTCAACAACTCCTACCACCCTCCATCCCCGCCCCCAGCCCCTGCTTACAACCCTCCCCCGCTTGCCCCCATCTACACCCCGCCGTCCCCAAGCTCCCCCACCCCTTCCCCCCCTTCCACACTGCTTCCGCCTCCTCCTCATGCTCCTCCCCCCAACCGGGCTCCTCCCCCTTCCCGCCCCCCTCCCCGCCCTTCCGTCTAAAGGCCAAGCCGCTCTCCCCCAGAAGCAGCCCTCCCGCCATTTCCCACCGTACCGTTTCAGTTCCACGAACAGAAGTGGCCTTTTCGCGTTCTGGGCAACGAAAAGAAGAAACTGTTTTTTACCGTTACTTTTTATTTTTATTTTTTAAAGAAAGAAAAGAAACTCTGATGCCTCAGCATGACTGGAAATCTTAAATCCCGTTTTCAGTTCCCCCCCCCAAAATCTTTGCAATTCCTAGGAAGGAAGGGAGGGACAGAATGAAGACTGCAGGATGAAGACGGGGGAGAGAACGGCATCAATGGGCAAAGCCAATAGAAAACGGCTTTCCCCATGAATTGGTGGCGGGAATGTCTCCAGAAGACCCTTCTTGGGGATCGCAGAATCCACTTGCAGCCCAACACAAGGCCATTCCTACCAACTGGGCCGATGCTGCTGGAATCTTCTACCGGGGGGGGGTGTTTTTCATGGGGGTCTGGACTGGGTGTGTTGCTGCAAGAAGTACGGGATACGACCATGGATGGAGAGCAGAGACTCCAAGGGCCTCCCGTTTTGCAAAACCGAAAACAAACCCGCGTAGCTCTTCAGCGAAGGACGCCAGGCGATCGAGGAAGTTGGAGAGCCAGGCTAGGATGGGAAGACGTTCCACCATCCTCTGAGGAGACGTTGGCAGACACCCGAAAGCATCAAGGAGCAGATGATTTTATAGGAAAAACACGAAACCGCTGGAAATAACGCCCAACATGCTCTCCTCCTCAGGTTGCTCTTAACAGAGGTGACCAAATGGGTCAAATTCTGGGTGAAGTTTCCTGCTGGCCAGCTTAGAAAAATAACCAACCCAGATTGACCACGGGACACCGGAGTCAACCAGGGTGAGATAGAGAGAACTGGATTAACACGACAACTATATACGCCGAGTGGTTGTTGTTTTTTTCCCCCTTTTTATTCTGAATAACTATAGTTAGAACACGGATTGTCGGACTCCCAGGTACGGTTTATATTATGCCACTGCTCTGCTCTAAAACAGATTCCTAGGCAGGGAGGGCGGGTTCAGACCGCTTTATTTCCATGTCTTCGTCTGCCTTCGTTTTCCTTTTTCCATTTTTATGCTGGTTTTTCTCTCGCCATAAAAAGAGCAACCAAGAAGGGAAAACGAAAGAACGAAAAGGGTTTTGGAAGTGCTGAAAAATGATTGGCTTATTGGAGACGATAACAAAGATGGGGGTTGTTTTTTCTTCCCCAAAGCGGGTTCATATATGTCGACATGACTTTGTGGATTGTGCGGCGGATGTCTAGAAAGCGAGTGGAGGCAGAGAGAATTTTTCTAAATTGTGTTGTCTTAAACATATATTTTCCGGGAAATGGAAAGAGACCGGCAGAAACAGATCCGATGATGTCGTCCTGGCTGGGTTCGCCCACCAGATTAGCCTAGGTTAAAACGGGATGGAATCAATGGTGGGATTCAGCCGGTTTGCACCAGTTCACAAGAACCGGTTGTTAACTTTCTGAGCGGTTTGGTGAAGTGGTTGTTGGAAGAAATCATTAGGGCAGAGAACCGGTTGTTACATTATTTGAATCCCACCACTGGATGGAATACAGACAGTCTTCAACTTACGACGACCACAATTGAGCCCAAAATTGATGTTACTAAGCAAGACAATTGTTAAGTTAGTTTTGTCCCAATTTATGACCTTTCTTGTCGCAGCGATCGTATCTGTGGAAAATGGTCACAAGTCACTTTTTTCAGTGCCGTTGTAACGCCGGTCGCTAAATGAAGCGTTTTAAGTCGAGGACTGCTTGTGTTTTGTAATTCAGACATCCCATCAAACCAGAGTTTGCTTGAGCCGTTTGGGCAGAGTGGCTTGCTTTTCTTATCCCAGGTTTAAGGTTTCATGGGAGGGCGGGGTGTGTGTGTGACATTCAGCCAGTGTGTAATTGTCACCTTCAGTTCTGGCCTCTAAAACTCTGGGTGCTTTGGGACTGTTTTGATTGTGATGGATAGAAGAAAAGTAGAAAATAACTTGCAAATGAGAAATGCAGGAGGTTGCGTTGTGTGCAAAGCACACACCCCCGTCTCTGCAAAGTGAGTTGTGAAAGTCAGGTTTTGTTTTTAAAGAATGGACCAACTCATGGAGGTCCTTTTGGCAGTTCCTGCCTGGCTTTTGACTGCACATTACAACGATTAAACTCTGCAGGATCTTTTCTAAGGCCGAAGCGCTCAACCCGATCTATTTTCATGCCAGCGGAGACCGAGGGATTCCCAGGGATCTACTAACGAAGTAAAACTGTAAAACAGGTGACAGTCTCTGCTCATTCCGTCCTCCAAGGGCAAAAAGGCAAAGCATGAAATGACACGATTAACATTAAGCATGAAAAAAACAATATTCCTGGGAGGGGAAATCCATTTTATTTGGGGGTGGGGGGGACGCTTACCCAGAGCTGCTGCTTCAGCACCCCAGAAAAGACCCAATTGCTCTTTCCATGGATCTTTCTTCCAGCACAGGGAACTGCTGTCTCTGCAGGCAGAACAGTGAATACCCACTCACTCTCCCAACACACACACAAACACACACACACACACACACACGCCCCCGTTCGGCCTCTGCCGTGTGAGCTCCCTCTCGGGAAATATCCTTCCTTTGGGTTGCAGCTCGGGATCCATTTGATCACCCAGGTTTACCTCTTAGAGAAGCCATGACACCCGGTTTGGCTGGTTAGCAACAGTTGGGGGCCACCATCGACTTGAGTAGCTAATCTGGGTTTGTTCCAGATGTGAGCTTGTTGGAATAAGCCAAGAAGCTGGCAGGGAGGGATGGGAACTCCAGAAAAGGAGCTCCATGGTTTTGTCAGGCTGCGTCAGGAAGACGAGTCAACCGCAGAGCTAGATCCCCAGCGGAGGGGAAGTCAAGTCAGTGGTCCAAAACTCTTGTGATCAATCAATCAGAATCAAGCTGGAAGGAACCCTGAAGGTCTTCTAGTCCAGCCTCCTACTCAAGCAAGAGACTCTCTACCCTTCCAGTCTCTTCATAAACAGCTCCGGGGATGGAGCACTCACAACTTCTGGATCAAAGCTTTACATTTTGATGTATTATTAAAAAAAAAAAAAGGTTGGATCTTCCATTGCACGCCCCCCCCCCCATCCTGACTGTGCCCCCTCCCCACGGATAGCCTCTCTTCAGACTGCGCTCAGAAATAATACCGCTGTAGTCATGTCTTATAAAAGTTAAGTTTTACTCCTTAAGAGTTGATCCACGGTGCCTCAAAATGTGCTTTGAAAAACAACCCCAGCATATTTTTTTATTAGTATTATTGCTAACTGCATGGGGGCAGCTTGAGAGGGAGTGCAATTTTAAATAGCATCTGGTTTTATTAAACGTTTTCGTCTTCTCAATTCTAGACTCAAAAAGAATATAAATTTCTATGGGGCGGGGGGAAGAGTACAAAATAATAATAATTTTTTAAAAAGTGTAAATCCAGACAAAAGAAGATGCACAAAGAGGCAGGAGTCCTGGGCACAAAGCGAAATTCCAAATCTGTGGTGTATATATTATTATTGTGTGCTTGCCATATTTTAAATGGAAGCATTTCCTATTCTGTGTGGATAAAAGATCTTGGGGTTTGTTTTTTTTTCATATTGTAGTAAATTATTATAAAGCCAATGATATTTCATGGCATATTATTGTATCAAGCTGTGCTTGTTTATGTTTTTTTCCTCTGTATGGTTGTATTGCTTTTATTGATGTATAAATATTGTCTGTAAATGACAAGCACCTCCTTCACAAAACATTAAGTGTGATCACCGGCCGTCTTCCACCCAACCAGTGAGAAAGCTGGTGGGACAGCAATTGAGGGCCTGTGTGGAGACCCTGCCCATTCCTTGCCCTGAACTTCCTTTGGTTTGGATCAGGGGTCCACAAACTTGATCACTTTAAGACCTGTGGACTTCAACTCCCAGAATTCTCCAGCCAGCATAGCTGGCTGAAGAACTCTGGGAATTGAAGTCCACAGGTCTTAAAAGTGGCCAAGTTTGGGGATCCCTGATCTGGATGAAGTCACATTGCAGGAGAAACCCTTCCTCCCCTCACGATAGGGGAGAACTACCCACGACAGCACATAGAGCTTTGCATATTGGGAAGGGCTTCTGTGCATCCTCCATCCCTTGGAGATAGCTGTCTGCAGGTAGACCTCCTGCAGAAGCCCTTCAAATGTTCTCCTTCCCCATCTCAGGGACCAAAAAGAAATCCAGGTGTCATCCTTGGAAGCCCTATTTTCTGAGGCTGCCATATTTAGTGCCTGGGAATTTGGGAGGGGGGATCTAGTAGAGAGTTGGAAGATTAGACTCAACAACATTTTCTCAGAGAGTCAAGGACATGTTGCCCTGCACCTGGAGGGGAGTGAATGGAAGAAGGTCTCCAGTTGGGACGAAGATTTCATTGGGCCAAGTAATGGACCAGTGGGTGCAGGGGACGGATCTTTCTCTTTTGGGAAAGGAAAACCTGGATCCCTCAGATTTCCCAGAAGGGCCAGTATGACAATTCTAATGAAATGCAACTTTGAGAAAATGCTTATCTCGGAGTTTATTGAGTTGGAGTTTGTTTGTTGGAACACGGACACCAGGCAGCTGCTGTTACAGATGGCGCCCAACACTTCTTGACAAGGTGTTGCATGTCTCAGCAGAATGACCTGTTTGTAAGACCTGAACCCAAGCAATGCTTGCGTAGAAACTTTCCATGTATAAACAGGATGTCAGCATTCCAAGTAAAGGACCCCTAGTAAACAGAACTCCGAGGTAGGCAGCTTCCTCAAAGGACAGTTTATTGGATACTTCACGTTGGCACAACGGGCGAAAGCCGACTCTGAAATTTCCCGCAGCTTTCCCCTGATTAACAGTAAATGTTTCCCATCCCAAGTCACCAGTCATGCTGTCCAATCCAGGTGGTGGCCGGTTGCTTGGTTACTTGCTCCTCCTCTGGCCAGCCACCTGTGAAAATGTCCTTGGTTCCCACAGGAAAACTCTGCCAGGTTCAATTCAGGGTTGACCTGGAGGCTTCCAAGATGTGACAATGTGACGATAAGAGCAAGGGGCGGGTAAGAAGCCAGCAGACCCCACAATTGCTCAGGTGGCTTCTCCTTCCCTTTCTTAATGGTACCGGGTGTCACAAACACAGCCGACTCAAAGCATTCCAGCACCCGGGACTGAGAAGCCAAGCCTGGAAGGGCTCAACTCGGCTCGGTGACACTTAATGTTACGTGACAGTGAGGTTGAACCGGGGTAGTAGTACAGCGTATGGGCAGGTAGTACTGTGTAGGTTATTTTCTCTTACTAAGAAGTCTCGTTGTATTAAATAATGCAGAACAATTCCTTGCAGAATGGAGCAAGGTCGGATTCAATTGAATAGCGCTGCAGGGGTTTTTTTTTCCTCTCATACAATTTTTGGATATATTGCATTCTTTGAAAAAAAAAACAATTTTTTTACAGATGACAACAGATCTTGGTGAACTCAATATGTCATCCACGCCGGGATTATGAATTCAAAGTGTCGGAGTGGTCCCGGGACTCCTGCTTGAGTAAGGGGTTGGTCTAGAAGGCCTCAAAGCTCCCTTCCAACTCTGCTCCTCCACACCCAACGCAGGAGACAAAACGGGGCCACCAGTTCGGCACTGTGGGAAGACCCAGTGGAAACAGCAAACTGGGGCAGCTGGTACAGTGGGGTGGAGATCGGGCAATTGGTAAAGAAATTGTTCTGGGTCTTTGGCTTGTTTGCATGAGTCATTTTTTAATGCAGTCATTATTCTGTCAGTTCTGATGTTATTAAAAACAAAATAATCTGAGCTTTGGTTCTGACGTTCAATTTGTAGGGGGGGAAAAGGAAGTGATGAATGAGGCAGCTGGCTTGGAGCTCATACAGCAGCCCCTCCCTCCCTTTCCTGCTCTCCCCCCTACCCGCAAAATATTTGTCCTTGTATTTGTGGATACAACCTCAACCCGCTGAATAATTTACACCACTGAATTAATAGCTTCACGGCTATTAGGCTGTAGGCTCAGTTGACGTTTATATGTAAAGTTTTAATTCTAAAATATCACATTTGAGGGATCATGGAGAGCATTAACTTACTGATCGGTGTATAAATCCCACATTCATATCAAAGACTTTCCAGCGAACAGCTGTGCAGCCACCTCAGCCCAACCACACACACACACAAACACAGAGTTGTTAGTTCCTTGTCATGCCCATATGGAGATTTTCCCAATGTTCAACCAGAATGTCTTGAACATCACAAGTGTTGGGACCACACAGGCTGCTCCCTCAGCCACGTGAGCTGTTTAAGAACATCTGAAGAGCTCACAGACCAAACTCCGTTGGAGGAGTGCGTCTACTGGCCCAGCAAACGGTGTTTGAAGGCCGGCCCCCTCCCCAAGAGGTGGACCACATTAAGAGCCCATCAAGAGCTGGGGAAATACCTGGCACCTTTGCCAAGATTGCGGGGCAGGCATGGTTTTGTCTAAGAGGTTCTGCAGATTCAGCCCAACTGGGCCAATTTAGGAGATGGCCGACTGACCACTGGCAGAGTTCCTCAAAAGCTGACTGTGTGGAATACGAAGCCTCTCCGAAATTGCAAATATCTGCAAAAAAAATATTACTTTTTTTTTTTTTGCAGAAAATGCTTGGGAAGAAGATGGTGGCTGCAGTAGTGTGAATATGTATGTCTGCATGAAACGAAGGACTAGGGGAGACATGATAGCAGTCTTCCAATGTCCCAGGGGCTGCCCCAAAGAAGAGGCAGTCAAGCTATTCTCCAAAGCACTTGAAGGCAGGACAGGAAGCAATGGGGAGAAACTAATCCAGGAGAGAAGCAACCTGGAATTAAGGAGAAACTCCCTGACAGTTAGAACAATCAATCAGTGGAACAACTTTGCCTCAGGAGTTGTGAATGCTCCAACACTGGAGGTTTTTAAGATGATGTTGGATAACCATTTGTCTGACGTGGTGTGGGGGTTGGACTAGAAGACCTCCAAGGTCCCTTCCAACTCTTCTAATCCTATCCTATCCTATCCTATCCTATCCTATCCCTATTCTATTCTATCCTATTCCTATCCCTATTCTATTCTATTCTATTCTCTATTCTATTCTATTCTATTCTATTCTATCCTATTCCTATCCCTATTCTATTCTCTATTCTATCCTATCCTATTCCTATCCCTATTCTATTCTATTTTATTCTCTATCCTATTCTATTCTCTATTCTATTCTATTCTCTATTTATTCTATTCTATTCTATTCTATTCTATTCTATTCTATTCTATTCTATTCTATTCTATTCTATTCTATTCTATTCTATTCTATTCTATTCTCTATCCTATCCTATCCTATTCCTATTCTAATACAGCTTTGGTCTCTTTTTTTGGATGTGTAAAAATGGGGTGAGTCTTCAATAACAGTTGTGGGGGGGGAAAAACCCTGCCGAAATAATGTACCCCGAGAAGCCTCATGGCAGGGAATTCCTAAAATGAGTCCAACCGGGAATGTCAGAGTGAGGGGTCAGGATGAAACGGGAGGCCTCTTCACCTTTTTACAATGCTTCGCCCAAACCCACCTCAGACCAAATCTGGGTCGCTGATGGTGCCGCTTGCCCCTCAAGGAGCACCACGGGTCAAGAAGGCTCAAGTAAGCAGGGCTACGCCAGCGGTCTTTATTCAAAGAGCAAGGTACAAAAACAAAAAAAAACACCAAGAGAACCACCGAAACGGTAAAAAGTTACACACGAAACGCACTATATGGTCCCATCAACCAAGACAAGCCGAAGTATCTACATTCGGAAAAAGAAAAGGAACGAGGGCCCAGGTGTGCTCCCCTTTCGCACCCACGCACATACAGGCCCAAGCCAGTGCTGAATTGAGTCCGTGACACGAGGGCAGGTGGTCCTGGCGCAGTGGTACCCCACCTCTCCTGCTTTGTGGACCGGGAAGGGGAGGAGAGCTGTGCACACCAGCTCCAGGGTGGGCACCGATGTTTGGGCACGTGAAGCTCACGTCCGTCGCTTCCACACATTGGGAGCTTCCCCTGCAGGAGAACAGCGCCCGCCACTCGCACAACCGTAACATGCTTCGCCTGCCACTTGAGCAGCCTGTTTCCCAATGGGCCACAGAGTCCTTGGTCCTGGGGTGGCAGGGGGGGGGGGAGTTGGGGACCGCTGCCCTGGAGAACGTTGGCCTTGGCTTCCTGCAGAAAGTGAAGGCAGGAAGACCTCTGTAGAAGCAGGGGCCTCCAACCTGGGCCATTTTAAGATTTGTGGACTTCAACTCCCAGAGTTCCTCAGGCTGAGGATGAAGGCCCCTGCTTCTAGAGCAGGGATGGCAAACCTTTTTGTTGTGGGGTGGCGATAGCACCCACAATGCAATGCCCCCCTCTTGCCCCCCTACCTGCATTGTGCATCTATGCATACCTCCCAGCTGATTTTCGGCCCGTTTGAGGCTGTTTTCGCCCTCCTGGGAAGCCTCTGTAGCCTTGGAAGGCCGAAAAACGGGCCTTCTGGAAATACCGGAAGTGTCCATTTTCAGCCTCCGGAGGGCCTCTGGAGCTCAGGGGAGGCCCTTTTCGCCCTCCTGGAGGATCAAGGGAAGCCTCTGCAGCCGCGGAAGGCCGAAAAATGGACCCGTTTTTCAGCCTCCCAAGGCTGCAGAGGATTCCCTCAAGACTCCGGGTGGGCGAAAATGGCCTCAAATGGCCCCCCAAATCAGCTGGGAGAGGTGCATGCATGTGCACTGCCTGGGGATCGCGTGCCCACACAAATGGTTCTGCGTGCCAGCTGTGGCATGCGTGCCATAGGTTCATCATCACGGTTCTAGAGCTTTCCCCTTACGGCTTGGCCTCTCCCTCCTGGCCTTGTCTGTCATCTGGCTTCCAATGGAGAAATAGGCCCCAACAGCTGTGGCCTATTTGTTCCTGTTCAGCGCATTCTCCCTGCCAGGGGCTCCCCTGGCAGACTTAAGAGAGTAGCAGAGACGAAGTTTTGACTATGTTACAGGCAGCTCAGATGGGAACCCAGCGGCCCCCAGGGAAGGACGGACACCAAGCATCTGGACAATACACAAGTAGCAACATTGGCCAAGGAACTTCGTTTTAATAATAAAATTTTCTGAACTTTCCAGTGTTTACTGCAAACTACCCTTTCTTTCACAAGCGGAAAGCATCCCTTTAGGATGAATCTGCGTGCCGTAGTAGACTACTCTACACTTAGTAAGCGGTCCTTAAATTAGCTTCCGACGCATGGATGCTGCTGGTCATCCACCCACCCCACCCCCAAGTGCACAGTGAGGAAGGAAGGATGTGTCACCACTATTCCAGGGGCCTTCAAACTGGACAGCTTTAAGACTTGTGGACTTCAGCTCCCAGAATCCCCCCTCCAGTCATGTTAGCTCAGGGATTCTGGGAGTTGAAGTCCACAAGCCTTAAACTTGCTTAAGGTTGGAGAGCCTTGCCCTATTAGGATATTTTCTTAGCCAACCAAAAGGTGCCGAGAACAGGCTTAGATTCAGCTTACCTTTATATTCTGACACAATTTAAATTTCTTTTGAGTTTCTGGGCCATTTGCCTTTTCTCCATTCTAGAAGTACATCAATGAAAAGCCCTTTTTAGCGCTGATGTCTGATGAGAAGGAAGTTGAAGGGCGGCAAATTCTGGTCACTCTGGATTTTTATTACGTTTTCATCCTCTCTACATTTCACAGCTATACGATGCTTCCTGAGGCATCTATTTATCTTTGGTCCTCTCCCTCCCTGTTGTATTCCTTTGCTTTCTTCCATCCATCCATCCATCCTCCTATCCCTTCCTTCCCTCCTTTCTCCGTCCCTTCCTTCTCTCTCTTCCCTTCTTCCCTTCTTCTCTCCTCCCTCCCTCCCTCCCTCCCTCCTTCCTTCCTTCCTTCCTTCCCCTCCAGCACACCAGGTGATCTATCAGTCCACACACACACACACCCTGTAGCATTCCTCCCTCCACTAAATCTAAAATCGAAAAATGATTTTAGAATCATTTTGGCTCTCTTGCCCACTGCGGAAGTATCAGCATCATATCCAGAAGCACAGAAGGGCTGGGCCGATTTAAAAGATTGTTCGGAGCAAATCTATTCGGATTGAAAGGGATTCTGTCCATTTCTGATAACTGGGGAACCACGGAGCGGCCTTGAAGTACAAAAACGCACCAGGCATTTTACGGAAGCCTCGCCCTCCAATTCAAAACCTGCCAGCGTTTCCCCCTCTTGTTTTTAATCAGGGATAGGAACGCTACTCAGAGCAGACTGAAAATATATCCAAGGTGGAAGATTCAACTCCCTTCTTCATCCCTGGTGATCCCGATTCACTGGAAGAGACCTTCTCCAACTCCACTTTTGCCCCTGGAACCCACCAGGCTGGCGTTTCTCTTTGATGCCCTGAAAAACAAATCCCTTGAAAAACCGAGATTTTTACCTTACTTGGAGAAAAGGGAATTCTCCGCTCCTCGCTTAAACACGCCAAGGTCAAGTCAACCGACAGTCGTTTGACTGGACTCCCGTTAAAAGGCTGGCACAGCGCCTTCAGCTGAGAAGGACCAGCTATGCAAGCCCCTGCTTAGGGACTGGGGAGGAGGGGGCAGAGAGGTATTTTCACCCCCTTGTGAAAGGGTTGAAGGTGTGACACCAAACTCCAAAACGCAGGTCTGTCCGACCGAGGACAGATAGACGATCCACCCGCCACGAGTGGGAGGGAAAGAGTAAACTCACAGAACAAATGTCTGGGATGCGCAGGCTGCACGAATGTGGACTAACTGGGGGTGGGGAGGAATGCACTGGCCAACAGAAACCTTGGAACCAAACAAAAGGGTCCACCCAGACTCTCCCAATGGAGCACTGATGAGAAAGAAGAGATTTTTGAGCCCGTCTCTCTCTCTCGTGTGCAATTTCATTTCCATATCCCTGCACGAGCTCAACACTCTTGAACGTCCTAGAGATAATAACTAGGAAATGATGCAATTTTATATAGCTGATGAGGATTTTTACAATAAACAAGTTTTTTTTTAAAAAAAAAACATAAGGAGAAAAAACCCAGGACTCTCGACTTCGCTGCCACTGATTCATGCTAACCAGGAGCTTTGTGGATTCAGCTCCTAACTATCACAAACGCAACAATTACAGTATAAAGGTTTTTCTACATCGGAAGTAAGAATTGGTCACGGGAGAAACGTTTTTAAAATCAGCGTTTTTCAGTACCAGAAGTGAAGGAGGAGGGGGGAGGGGAAATCCCTTGTGTCAACCTTGGGCGAGCACCTCATTCAACCGTGACAGATTTGGCCAAGTTTCTTGGAAAGTCAACCTGGAAGAAGGAAAAAGGATATATACACAACCTGTTAAAATCTTTGTCATGGCAGGAATTAAGGATGTTTGATGGTTCCTCAACACAGGCTTAGCTCACAAGTCACGAATACCTGTTCTCACATCCCCAGGAATTTGCTGGGGCCACTTAACCCCGCTAACATCGTAGCCTGAAGTGAGCTGGAAAGGTCTAGTGCAGGAGTATCAAACTCGGGTTTCATTGAGGGCCGCATCAGGGTGGTGTTTCGGGGGTGGGTGGGTGGGGCATGGCCAGTTCAAGGCCACTCGTGCCAGGGGTGCCTGTGGTAGCCAGAGCGCACTGCCAGCGAAAATGGGCTCCCAAGCTCCGTTTTCAGCTGGGACGGCCTCCTGCAACCCTCTACCAGTGGAAATAGGTTCCCAAACTCCGTTTTCGGCTGGGACGGCCTTGTTATGGCCCGCCGGTGGCTACTGGAGTTGGCAGCAGAGTCGGACTGTAGTAAGAAGGTTGGGGAGGAACCTGGGCCAGTCCTGGAGACTAAGGAAGGCTTGGATGAGGGCTCTGCGTCAGAGGCAGAGATGGGGCCAGGGCAGTCTGGCAGTCATTAGTTACCTTCGGGCTCGGACAGCAGTGAGGCAGGGGAGCAGCTGGAGCCAGTTCCCAGCCTGCGCATGCACAGAGCTGCCAGAAGAAGGGAACAAGTACAAACTAAGGGTCGATGCGGGAGTAAAGCCACAGGTGGGCAGCCAACGGCCCCTCCCGTAAGGATTAAAAGAGGAGCAAAAGGGGAGGGGCCCCAGGAAACAATTTGTTCATTCGTTGCAGCAGTGTGGAGATCTGTCTGTGCATCTCGGAGACTCTGTGCTGAGTCCTTCCTTGTCAGCATCATGTTTGGAAACCTTTACTTGGCAGCTCCCCAGGCTAGGTAAGGTCTGTGCTCCTAATGACACCCTTGGAAGACTGTTGGCCAGGCCTTTGGCTGAAGGTGAATGCAAGAAATTCACCTTCGTTTAATAAAAGGGGTTTTGCTGGGACAAAGAGTCGGCTTAGTGCTTCTTGGCGAAGCCGAGGTCAGAAGAGGCTCCCTGCAACCCTCTGCCAGTGGAAACGGAGCTCGGGAGGGCCGAGGCGCCATGGGCTGGTCCTTCTCTCTTTCTAGGGCAGCCCCACGGGCCTTGAGTTTGACACCCGTGCTGTAGTGGTTCTCACGGGAAGCCCGATGTCACGTTATTGAACTTTTGGGGCTAGTTGGGAAGAGAAAACTT
>NW_020769384.1:3781162-3802374 GCF_900518735.1 Pseudonaja textilis
TGGAGACCCCTGACTTAGAACTAATTTTTACATCTGGAGAAATCAATGAACGGAATGAGACATCCAAGAAAAGACACACAGGCTCAACCCTGACACTGCACGATGGATGGCTGCATCTATCCATTAAACAAATCAAACAGCTGTGATTATTTATGAGAGGTAAGAACCGCTGCACGACTAACTCTGACCTCACAGGATTACTTGTCTTGATTTAATCGTATTTCACTGTCAGGCTGTGCAGCAGCTATGCAGGTTTCAAAGGGGAGACAGCCTTGCCGAATTGCGGTTTCTCAACTGTGGCAGCTATAAGATTGGTGGGCTTCAACTCTCAGAATTCCCCAGGGACCACATCTGGACATCAATATGCTGGCTGGAGAATTCCAGGAGTTGAAGTTCATATACCGGTTGTCCTCGATTTACAACAGATGGCAAAAGAAAGAAAGACCGCCCCAAATGAAGCCCACCTCAAGTTAATACTTAATTTTACATATAACAGCAGCTAGAATCACATATGCACAAAATTGGAAAAATGAAAGTATTTCCACAGATGAGAAGGAACTAAAAAAACATACAAGAATGTCCTGAACTGGACAAGATTAACAATGGAACTTAAAAACAAAGAGGAAGCAGAATACTACTTAACATGGGATGTATTGTATAAATGGTTAAATAACAGGTGCAGAGGTTAGTACTTAACAGCAAAAGAAGATTAACAAAATAGAAATAAATAGAGATGTATAGAAATATATAAGAACACACAATGTAAGCAATATCACTATCAGACTGTACGTGAATATAGTTTAAAGTGTATAGAGTGATAGTGTGGTACAACTATGAAAATAATAGTTATGAGGTACAAAACTATGTATTTAAAAGCGACTATGAGAATAATAGTTATAACCAAGGTGTATGCTATGTTGTTATTTTAAAAGGACTTGATATAGCCAGTACACTGTCATTACAATGTACAATAAAAATATTTTTAAAAAAACAGTTGAGGTCTCTAACACAAACAGCACATAATTGATTTCTGAAGATTGTTGTGAAATCTAGTATATCCATAGGATACAAATAAACTTAAAGCATTAAAAAAAAAAAGTAACTGAGCCAACCTGGGCAAGGCCAGTGGTGTAGACTAAACAGGAAGTAAAAACAGCATCCTGAATGAATGGAGTATTTCATGGACACATCCGTGTACCAAACAGGATCTGAGCCAACTCACCTTTTTGCAGAAAGCAAATATTAAATCCCATCCTCCCCCTACTCCTTGTTGGAATGCAGTTATGGGGCAGGAAAGGAGCTCCTGAATTCACGGCCCCCGCATTTATATGGAAGGCTGATCTACAACAATGCTTCAGTAAGGAACCAGAGTGAAAGAAACTTGTATTTAATAAATAAGCTAAGAAATTTAAATAAATAGCACCATTACTCCTAGTAGTAGTCAGAACAGCTATTGGGATAGGCAGGATAGATCATAAAATCCTAGGTCTTCCCATCCAAGGCAGGAGATCTTACTTCCATCCCAGACAAATGTCTACCCAGTCTTTTCTTGGAAGACCTCCAGCCATGGAGCTCCCAGGGAACCTGTTGTAAAAATTTAAAAATTGCAAAGAGGAGTTCCATCGTTCCTTTCTATTTTTTTTTGCTAAGATGAAAAATCACCGCTCCTTTTAGATCCCACATCTTCCCCTAATCAATTAGCCATCGCAGGGAATTCCTCCCAAATTCTGCCCTCTCTTATTTCAGCCCCCCATGAGGGTTGAATAACACTCCCAAAAAAATCATCCCACCTTTAACACAGAAACAGCAGTGATGATGCTTTGACTAGCAACATGCAGTGACCTTGTAAGATTTATTGCCCCTTCCCAATAATTTAAACCAGCTAAGACAATAATCTCATAAAGTGGCGGTCAGCATTCGAAAATGCCATCCAGAGCATATTTAGTGACAATATCATTATTAGAAGTCGTAAGGCAGCACCAAGCTGGGCTTCTGGTTCAGAGGAGACAAAGCCCATCGCTCAGTTCCATTTTGACAGTAGCAGCAGGGCTTAAAATGTATTTATTTATATGTATTTATTTACCTAAAACATTTATGCAGCCACCCATCTTATATTGACCATTTTCACCGAACTCAGCAAAATGCATCATGCTGTCCCAAGAGAAGGAAAATAATAGCAATAAAAATAAATCCACATTGGATTTTTTGGATACCTCGCCACCATTCTATTTTTGGTCTTGCCCAAAATATCCAAATTGCTTTAATGTTATTCAAATGTATTTAAAAGGGAGGCAAAGTACAGGCTGCCATAGAACCGGCAATCCCTACAATGCATTTGAAGGCACAATGACAGTCTACTCATAGCGAATTATTTATAGCATCAACTGCCTTTTCTATTGTTAGCATTCTCACGAGTTGCCCTGGGAAATCACTAATTCAGCCCTCTCTCTCTCTCACACACACACATACACACTTGGAAAACACACACAATTAAACCCAGAACCTGGCTTTGGCTTAGCTTCATCATGGGGGAGAGGAGGGGAGGGGCCACCTGCCATCTTAGGGACTCAGCATACCTGGCTGAGTGACGTGTAAAGGTATTGGGTGACAATCGTGGTTTATAGCTCAGCGATGTGCGAATCCAGGCTTTTTCAACCAAACAGGTAATCTGTCGTGCCCTGTTGGCTGTGGAGGAAACTGGGGGTCATGCTTCAAAAACCATTGTAGTAATGGAGACTCCCCAAATAAGCCACAATGATTTGGGTTTATTTCATCCCTTTAAGCCAGGGGTCCCCAAACCTGGCCCTTTTAAGACTTGTGGACTTCAACTCCCAGAATTCCCCAGCCAGCTTCGCTTTATTAGGGGCTCAGGGCCCCATTAGAGCTGTTTCCACCATCCGTTACAGATAAAGGGGACCAACTTGGGGGGGGCAGCCTTGGGGCAGGTGTGTGTGGCAGTGCCAGGTAACCTAAGGGCAGCTTTCAGGGTGCACACACACACACACACACACACAAAACTGCCTGCAGGGATACTTGCTGACAAGCGGAGCACAAATGGATTTGCTGGGCCTGAAGTGATATTATTTTAATTTCTTTTATCTTGCACTTGCCCTGCCCAGAGTTTTTCTCTCTCTCTCTCTGTATCACACCTGGCTTGGGAAGTCTTCTCAGAATTCCCGCACAGCCTGAGTGAAAGCCAGGTAAGAGCCATCCATCCTGGTTTGTTAGCCCGGGACCTCCTGCACCCAGCCATTTGCACAGACACCTTCCCCTGGTTTCAGGTCCCATTCCTTCCACTTGTACGATCCCACCAATTGTCTAACAACGCACAAGGGGGTGTCCAGGGCACAAATTGTGCCTCTGGAAGCCAACCTCTTGAGGTGTCAACATGCTAACACAATGATGCTTCCCATTCACCTTGTCCTGCATGCATGCACACACACACACACCTGCAGCCCACCCATTCATCTCGTCCTGCATGCAAGCATGCATGCACACACCTGCGGCTCATCCATTCACCTTCTCCTGCATGCATGCACACACCTGCAGCCCACCCACCAACGACCCCTCCCAGCTCTTCCTCCCACACCTGCCATGGTCTCCATCAGGGAGCGAGGGGGGCACCAGGCCTAGTGTGCCTATTAGAGGATGATGGTTTCCTAAACTTGTATGCCACTTGCTTGACTCGAGTGGCTCCAGCATCCAACCAGCCCCCATAAAATCAATCCAAGGTTTAAAATGGGGGGGGGGGGCTGAAGCCTGGGGTCTCCCCCTGCCTCGCATGTGGGGGCAGAAAAAGGGTCTCCGGTGCTCTTTTTAAAGCACAGCCAAGTGGGGAGGTGCTCAATGATATGTGATATATGGTATATATGGTATATATACAATATATAGCATCCATGCAGACAGACAGAGAGAGAGAGAGCAGGCATCAGCCATTCAATGACACCCCCCCCTCAGGCTACGTTCACAAGACCGGCTCAGCCCAGGTTAAGGATCCTGGGAGATCTCCTTTTCCCCCTCCCCAGCCAACTCAGCAGGGAGAGCAAACCCGGATCTTTTCAGAGCATTCAGACGTGCGGGGGGGGGGAAACCTGGGTGGCCCAAGGCTTCGGAAGGGCCGCCGTTCTGCTAAACACCCCCCCCTCCGGGTCGGAGCAAAACCCGCCAGGGTCATAAATGGGACCCCTAGAGATCATCTGGGGGGGCTCCCCCCCCCCAGCCAGAGCCTCCCAGACACGCGTGTCGGACGGTTCCCACGTTCCCGGAGACCCTTTTCCCCCAGAAATTGGGGGGGTTCCCCCAACCTCCAGACCGAGCCGAAGGAGCAGCGCTCTGCACATGCCCCGGAGCCAGGGCGCGCTTGGCCCAAGGGTCCTCCCTCCCCACGGGGACTAAACCGTCCCCCCACCCACCCCGCCGTCCGTCCCCCGCTGAGGGCACTCTGCACACGCTCGGGAGACTCACCACACATGGCGCCCCCGTCGCTGCTGCGGCTGCGGCTGCTGAGGCTGCTGCTCTTCCTCTTGCCAGGCGGCGGGTCTGCGGCTGCCGGGGAGCGGCGCGGGGCGCATGCGTCAAGGCCGCGCCACCGTTGGCTCGCGCGGCGGAGAGGCGGGGCCCGGCGCGAAGCCCCGCCCAGGCCTGGCTGGCCCTGGGGACGTGGCAGCCGGACCGCGTGTGAGGTGAGCGGGCGAGAGCCGGAGAGCGAGAGAGCCTCCCTGGGCGGGCGCAGTCTGCCTCGGAAGCCGGGGCGCGCCGCTGCTTCCTGGGCGGGTGGGGGCTTTCCCCGGCTTGGAAGAGGGGAGGACCAGGGGGAGGTGGGAGGGCCGAAGCCTGCGCCCGGGAAGGGAGACCACGGGGTGATCCCAGGGCGGCGGGGAGGATGAACCGGGGAAAAGGCCGCCCGCCTCGCTCCTGCCTGCAAGCCCCGGGGTCAAGTTGGGCTCCTCGGGAGGCTAAAGAGGGCTGCTGCTGCTGCTATTATTATTATTATTATTGTTATTATTATTATTATTATTATTATTATTGTTATTATTATTATTATTATTTATCATCATCATCATCACTACTTTATTTTAGTTTAATTTTGTTTTACGTTGAGGAGGGGGCGCGGGGTTCGACGATGCATTGAAAGAAGAGATTGCAGAGTTTGTTTGAAATGCTGCAGGGCTTCCTGCTTGATCAGGGGGTTGGACTAGAAGACCTCCAAGGTCCCTTCCAGCTCCAGTTCTGTTCTTATTCTTTACCCTATTCTAATCCCCACCGTAAAATATATGCAGGACCCTGGAGTTCTCCTCCCTTCCCATTTCTCAGGCCTTCTGAACTTCCCCAGCGGCTGCCACCATGTTCATCCAAGGGACCTTTCTCCTTTTTCCTTCTTCTGCCCTCCCGCCACTTCAAAAAAAACCACACACAAACACACACACGTACACACACACACACAAACTAGTCCGGCCAGTCCTTTAAAGGCTGATGCGGGATGGCCTATGTGCTGGGCAACTGGCCTGAGGCGGATGGCAGCTGACCCAACCGGAGCAATCCAAAGTGGACGGAGAACCAACCCTTTTGGGGAGGTGGGCAGTGAGTTCCCCACCCAGGAGGAAAAGTTTGCTTCGGTGGCCTGGACTGGACGTAGCGCCCGGACAGGCCGGCAGCCCGCTAGAAAAAACGAGGACCAGGGGGCTGGCTCCTGTAGTTGTCAGCAATTTCTTTTATTATCTTTTCCTTATTTGATTTTATTGATCTGATTTATCTATCGATCGCTTACAACGGAGGTCCCCAAACTTGGCAACTTTCAAGACTTGTGGACTTCAACTCCCAGCACTGGAATGAGAGTCGAAGTCCACAAGTCTTAAAAGTTGCCAAGTTTGGAGACCCCATTGCTTACAAGAAGAATAGAAGAATAAACATGAGTAGGAATACAGAAAATAAGGATGAGTAAATGGGGACAATAGGACAGGGACGGTAGGCACGTTGGTGCGCTTATGCACGGCCCTTGCAGACTTTTTAGGAATGGGATGAGGTCAATCGTGGTTAGTTTGAGGTTAAAGGAGTGGGGGGGGGGGTTGGTTAGAGGATGCGACAACAGAGTCAGGTAGTGTGTTCCAGGCACTGACCCCTCTGTGGCTGAAGTCGCACTTTGGAATTGTTGAATACAACAACTCTTTGCCACTGTGAGAGGTTTTTCTTTATTTATTCGAATGTTGAAGCAATCTTATCCATCCAACATCAAATCTAAATTTCGGAATGGGAGACAAGGGCTGCCTGGGATTTATATCACTTGTGAATCGACTCTCAAAGATCCGCTTCTTGCTTTCTCCGAGCTCCCTTTCCGGATCAGATACTGGTTCCGCCACCCACCTCTGCCCCTGAAACCTCCCTCAAAATTGCAACGCCCACAAGCAAACCCTGCCCAAGTGTGAAGAGATTGGTAACTGCAGGAATCGCAGACCAGTTACCTGTGTCCCAAAGGTGCTTTTTTGGCGGGTTTTTTTCAAGAGGCAACTGGACTTTCTGGTTTTGCTTTGAAGACATTTCGCTTCTCATCCCAGAAGCTTCATCCGTTCTGAAGGAAGGGAAATTCTTCATTCAGAGCTGAAGAAGCTTCTTGGATGAGAAGCGAAACGTCTTCAAAGAAAAAAACAAGAAAGTGAAAAAAAGCACCTTCGAAAAAAAGCACCTTTAGGGACAACCTGGACTTGGATGACAGAGAATCTCCGTAGACTCTTACCTGCGTCAAAGGTGACACAAGTTTTGGGTGACACACTAGCATTCAGCACCCAACAACTCTTCTCGACAGCACGCCCCATTCTCACGTGTTCCTTTTTGGGGTTGTGGAAGCTGTGCAAGAATGGGGTTGCAGCCTCAACCCTCCCAAAAATTAAGTGTTTTACCCGTATTTCAGTCTTGTGATTATTTAGCGTTTCTTCCATGAAGCATAGGTCATAGATTTTTTTTACAAAAATAAATGAGTATGTAAACAATTGTTCCTCTTGTTCCGGGGAGGAGGAGAGTGATGCTGGCATAAATCAAATTAGCCATTTCCCAAATTTTTGATATGTGGAGCTCAGTTTTCTTCAGCCGGCCTTGGCCTGCATCAGCTGTCAACCTTCCAGGGAACGCTGTGGCGATCCGTTCCCACACCTCTTGGCGAAGGTTGAATTATTCCAGTAATGCTTCAAGTATCGTTTTTCCTCCCCCTGCCATCACAAAGGTTTCATTTACTGATTGTATCACGTGGGGCACGACGTGCCTTGGGCAGAAGCAGAGATGTTTACGGGAGAGCTGTTTTTTTCAGAAATTCTCTTTGAGAAGAAGGTTCAAGGTTAAAAACAATGAAGCCGTCTCCCAGACAAGAAGGGGATTCTCCCCACCTCTCACTCTCCCCGGGGGCTTTGAATACAACGTCACCTGTCACAGGGCAATGAAGGCACAGTAGCCCCAGGGACACCATTGGTGTTATTAAAGCCCTTCAGGCCAGCCTTCGCACTTGCGACCAATTTTACCTGCACAGAGGGACACACATCCCAGTTAACCCAACGCCAGCCGTCTTTTTTAATTTGTAGATTGCACAGGACTCCATCCTATGGGGCGAGTACAGGATGGCACTGGCGCCAGGAAAAGGCAGCAGCACAATTTTAAACCTAAGTTTGAGCCATGTTGTGCCTTCCTTCACAATGTGCGGGCCAAGTTCTAGAACGAGGGTCTCCAAACTTGGCCACTGGAAGACTTGTGGAGTTCAGTTCCCAGCTATGTGGCTGGAGAATTCTGGGAGTTGGAAGTCCACAAGTCTTCCAGTGGCCAAGTTTGGAGACCCTCGTTCTGGAATGACCACATTCAGAATTGCATCCCAATTGCTTTCATTTAAACTGATTTTAAACCTTTGAAATCAGCCGCCTGAAACCTTCCAGGATCCTTAACTGGAATGTCACCTTGCAAGGGACGTGTCTGAGCTGCCTTGCTTTGCGACGAAAGGAGCTAGTTCACTCCCAAGTTTATGCCACGTTGTTCTTCTCTTTTCCAGAAACGGACGGAAGCAGCACATCAAACCGCCCTAAGCCTCCCCCTCGCGCGGTGGCCTGTACATTGGGGGGCGCAGGGGGCTGTTCAGCTCAACCTCTGGTAACTTCGCTGGACGGATGCTGTGCAGAGATAATTTGTCTTCCGCCCAGCGTTCCTTCGACTTTGCAGAGGGGGAGGAAAGGCAGATTTCCACAGGAAAAAAATCACCCACTTGGCCATCTTTGAACCCCAAACACGGCGCAGGACGGAACTGATCCGTCTTGGTGAATGGAACCGAACCGAGTCGGGTGACTGGAACCGTGCAGAAGAGAGATCGAGTTGTAGCGCCAGGGAAGGGATGACTTTTTCTCCGGGAAATAGAAGTCGCTCTACTATACTAGGCGGGGTATTGTGGCACTGAAGAGGTGTCTTATTCCTAAAGAACAAGGAAATAGAAACTAGAAGATAAAAGAAAACTAAAGATTAAAAAAAAAAAGAATTGGGATTGCACCATCTGTAAAGTTGGGAGTATGGGGTCATTCCATCTGTTGGTTAGGAAAAGTGGAAGTTTGACGGTATTTACAACACCGTTGAGTGAGAAAAATATTCTTCATAGAACCCTCACTATTTCTTTGCCTTTTTATAAGAAAAAAAGAACAGAGTATGAAAATATGGACCTCCCAAAATATGGAAATTTGATCAATGACCTCACTTCGGGCCAGGGTCGATCGGACAGGCCCAGACTGTGGGATGAAGGGTGCCAGAACAAACCTCCAGCTCATAAACCAGAAGCAAAACTTCTTAAGAACCGGGTTCCCTTAATGAATCCCAGGAAGAGCCCCCAGCAGCAGGAAATTCCCCAGGGGCTGCCCTTGCAAATTGCTTTGCAAAAGAACCGCTGGGCCAGTGTGACCTCTGTTCTGCACCAGACCATGCCCGCGGAACAGGCCTTTTACCTGGAGAGGTGGAAACAGCGAATGATTCTAAAACTTGGGAAAGAAGGCTTTGAAGAATACGTTAAAAATACTTTTCAAAAGGGCAAGAACTTCCACGCGGCCATGGAAGCCTTACTGTTAGCTAAAGGAAACGTGGTCAAGGAACAGGAAGAAGACCCCAGCATCTCAGGCTACGTACGGAGCGTAAAGCATGCGCTGCAAGATATTACTAGAGTCAGAGCTCTTGAAAGTGCAGTACAACATGAGGCTCTTTACTACCAAGGCCTAGCGGATTGCATAGCAGACTATCGCGGACAGTTATGTCTAATTGACTGGAAGACTTCGGAGAAACCAAAGCCATTTCTTCAAAATACGTATGATAATCCACTACAAATTGCAGCGTACATAGGAGCAATTAATCATGACAGAAACTATGACTTCCAGGTTAATTGTGGCTTGCTTGTGGTTGCCTATAATGATGGTTCTCCTGCACATTCACATTTTATGAGCTTTGAGTTGTGCTCCCAGTACTGGGACAAATGGCTGCTTCGCTTGGAAGAGTTTAAAGAGAAAAGAAAGGATAATGTTACCCAAATAACTTCATCATAATGCTTACTGACATTCCAGAACAAAATAAAAAATTGGTTTTTGTATAAGATGAGCAGGCAAAGGAAGGAGAAAGAAAAGAAAAAGAAAATTCAGTTCATTTGCTTGCTTATATGAATCACACCACTTGAATTATGAATTAGCAATTTTTCAATTTTCCATGCTATATGAAAGCACTGGGTTGTTAACTGTGGATTATATGTGGATTGCAATTCCATGGATACATAAGAAAAAGGCAGACTGTAAAATCTTGGATTTATTTTTAGCTATTTTATTTGCTTCAGGGTGGAAAATGGACACTTTGAAAGTATTTCTATAATACAAGAAAATATTACATTTGAGAAACGTAGAGGACAGGTTCCTGTTTTCTCGATGCAGAATAGGTATAACTTGTTACAAAGAAAGGCAAAAAAAAATGTAAGTTTTTCATTTCAGATTGCTTTGCCTATTCTGCAATTCTGTATAAATCATGGGATAGGATAGTGAGTACAAAATCCACTTCCCAGAAAGCTTAATTTTGGCATGTTTTTTCATTTCTGGAAGGAAATTTATAATTGAGAAATCCATATCAGACTCCCAGGCTCTGGAAGGAAATAGTGGACGATATAAATATGACTATGCAATAAAAGCTAACATTTTCATAAAAGAAAAGGAAAAAACCTCCCGTGTCTCTTTTTCAAAACCCCAATTTGGCAATGGCAGAGTCAGCCTATCCCCCTCAATGGCTCCCACCGATCCACAAGACTTGTTTCGGTCCTTGAGGACTGGTTAGGAAGAATGGCAAGGCCCTTTTCCTCAAAAGCTATGCATCCCACCTTCAGGCTAAGCCATCTTTAAAACTGTCCTCCAAAAATGATCTCCTCTTTAAAAGAGACCCAGCTCGTCATTTCATGCATTTCCTCTAAAACAGGGGTCTCCAACCGTGGCCACTTTAAGCCTGGTGGACATCAACTCCCAGAGCTCCCCAGCCAGCAAAGTTGACGTCCTCCAGGCTTAAAGTGGCCAAGGTTGGAGACCCCCTGCTCTAAAACATAAATGCACTCAAGTGGACTTTTATTGGACCACAACACACTTCAATTATCTTCTTACAATCACAGCATCTACGAACACCTCGCTTGCAAATGTTTTTCTGGAGAAGTTCCACTTCACACACGAGATCCTCATTCTACATCCAAAGCGTGATTAGCTCAGGTCCAAACACAAAAAAATCCTAGCCCAATTTTTTAAAAAATAGATTACCGAGAAGTATAGCGAAGTCTGCTGAATTTTGGAACAAAGGGTTACCAGATAGTTTCTATGCAAATAAGGTCAATGTCAGTGGTATTGCTAATATTTTACTGAACCTATGGGCATTTTTTTTTAAAAAAAATGAAAAGTACAAATTGAAGCCTCCCGATGAGAGCGTAATTTAAAATAATTATTCTTGGAATCTAAGTAGCAGGGGGAAAGTTTGGTTTTTTTAAAAAATGCAGTGCTCTATGACCAGATCATCTCCAGAAGTGACCACATGTCAATGAGACAAGACAGCCTGCCAAATAAATAGATAATTGACATTCAATAAGATAATTGGAGATACTTCAATAAAATATTTGAATCCAAGGGAGGAAGAAAGTATTTGGGAAACTGTTAGGAACATGCCTATTCTGGGCGCTTTCCTCTTTTTTGTTCATGTAAAGCAAAGATGGGCCACCTTCTTCTTATTCGCTTGCTTTCTTATACAGTGGAACAAAAATAGAATTGGCCCAGTGAAGAAATCGCATTTGGGCCAATTGAGACAAACCCACCAGGCACATAATTTCTGGCCGTAGTCCGGGGCTCTTCCGTGATTCAGGTTGACTTCACTTCTTTTTCTTCGTTGTCATCCACAACCTGAAAAAGAAAGAGGCAGGTCGGAAGTTACACCAAGGCTATCGGTGGGGCCCAGCATTGAAAACCAAGCCTGGGAAGCTAGGACATCTTTTAAAACGGGTCACCAAACTTGGCAACTTTAAGACTTGTGGACTTCCAACTCCCAGAATTCTCCAGCCAGCTGGCTGGAGAATTCTGGAAGTTGGAAGTCCACAAGTCTTAAAGTTGCCAAGTTTGGAAGAGCTCTGTTTTAAAATAACCACAGCATCCCTCTTGTGGTGATAGTGCAGGCCAAATCTGTTCAGAAAATTCTGAGTCGATAAAATATCCAGAAGGAAACCCTGAATATACCCGGCACCAACCCCGATCCTTTTAAACAGGTAAGACGTCAATCCCTCTTTTAATGTTTTGCCCACGCTGTGATCGTATGTGGGGAGGGGGAAGAGGAACATGGAGAAGACAGGGTGGGGCACAGCTCGTGCCTCCCCAAAGGGGCTTACCTGCTCCACACCTTCCACCTCTGGAATATAGAACTGCAACATGTTTTGAATGCCGCTCTTCAAGGTGACGATGGAACTGGGGCAGCTGGTGCATGATCCCTGCAGCTTCAGCTGCACGATCCCGTCTTCAAAGCCCTTGAAGATGACATCGCCCCCGTCCTCCTGGACCGTTGGCCTGAGGAATGTTAAGCCAGACGCTGTTCTGAGCCAGGCTTCGTCAAACGTAATGGAGCACAAACTTGTTTCGAAAGCAAAACCTATTGTATTGCAAGGCTGGGAATTGTTTCCATTCCCAGCCGGAATTAATCTCAAATAGTTCCCCAAGATAAGCACCCGCCTTTCAGTTTTGTGGAAGGCTGCCAAAAACAGAAGTATCCCATTAACTATAAAAGAAACCAACCGAAGTACAAGAAAAAAAAGCCAACTAAAATACGCGGAGCTTCAAGGAGGACTCGGAACCGATCGAACGACTTTGCTTCCTGCAAAAGTTTCGTCCTCTTGGCCTGACTTTTATCCCTTATGGGGGAAGGGAAATCACCTCCCAGCCTTACTCCCGAGTCGCGCCTTTTGCTTCAGCTGCTCTCGCCTTCTAGCAGCTCTGCGTGCGCGCACACACTGGGAACAGGCTCCCCTCGTTCCTCTGCCTCACTGCTGCCAGACTCCGAAGGCTCCGGAGTCAGCACCCCACTCCCAGATGGTCCTGGTCCCATCTTTGTATCGGATGCAGGATCCTTGTCCGAGTCCTCTCCAGACTCCCTGACGGGTCCCCGTTCTTCCCCACTGTCCGATTCTGCTGTTAGCTATGCCGGCTGCCGGCGAACCACAACAGAGGCACAGACTCATAGCTGCAGGCCTGCGATGGGCGAAATAGCACCACGGGCAGCAAATCCTCAAAATGTCTGCAATAACATCTCCAAGTAAAGCTCAGATTCTCAGCCCACGCAGGGACCTCTCTTCTCTCTCCTCTTTTTTTTTCCCCCATACCCATCTCTCTACCTTCCACGTGGCACTGCTGATTCCCGGAGCAGCCTGGAGCTCCACTTCTCTTTGCGTTAGCAACGTTTTCCCTAAGACACGGATACCCTTGTTTACCCCAGAGCAACTTCTCAGCCACGTGGCCCTTGATGAGGAAAGAATCTGGCAAAAGACAGCCAGGCAAACTTAAACCAGCCTGCATCAACGTGCCAGGTTTGCACTGTTTACTGCGTCCTGTCAGTGCCAATTGGGAGGAGATGGCCTGGAGAGTACGCAGTGGTTCCTCTCCCGGTCCCCCTCCCTCCTACTCTGGCTCTGGGACTGTCACTGCAACAGACGAAAAGGATCCTACTGACCCACATTAGAAAAATGCGCCGGATTGAATTCTGTAACTAAGAAACAATAACTTTTCAGCTTTGTTTTGCCGTTTCCCTTCATTCCTTCAATCCTGAAGGAGCTTCTTGGATGAGAAGTGAAATGTTTTCAAGGCAAAAAAATAAAACCCTAAGAAAGTCCAATTGCCTTTTGGGAAAAGCACTTTTGCCCCTTCATTCCAATCCTTTTACAGCAACATAAAGAACCGTCTTTCTGCCTGGCCCATTCAGGGACAGCAAAACTCCATCTTCGTTCAAGCTTCACTTTTCCCCCCGCCACCCCTGAAAACTGAAATATGGGAAAGGCCCGAATCCCAGAGGACAGATTTCTTTCCAATGTGTGAAACGAATGCAAACATTGTTAACTTCTTTATACACGGGATCTTTTGATACCCGTTTGTGTCTGCAGCGGATTCGTAGATGAACTTGGCAGAGCTCATATTTACCTCTGTTTTTGATCACTTGCTAATCCCCAAAGTATCATCTCAGCTGTCAAAAATTGAAGAATGAACACAGAGGGTTTAACGCGATTAATACTCCTTTAAGAAAGCAGTAACTCCACTGCAATGAAAGAGGCAAAGGTTTCTCTGGCCCTTGAAAGTAATAGTGAACATCCTGTTTGGCCCACTAGCACATTTTAAAATCCTGGAAGGGCTCCAGGATGAATATTGACAGAAGTACCAGAATGTGAACCCTGTTTCAAGAATTCTCTCCGATGATCTTTGGGTTAGCTTTTTGCTGAACAGAAGCAATTTACCTGAAAATCTGGGACTTGAGTAATAAGGGTGAACATGTAAGGACAGCAACATTTATTATATTACATTTATAGCTCTCAAATACAATGGTAACTCTGCAAAGCAGACACTATTCAAAGTTTTAAAAAATACGCTACAAAGAGAAAATGTCTGGGGAAAATAAAATAATTTTGCAAAGCGAACAGCCCACTCTAGCCCACAAGTCTTAAGGTTACCAAGTTTGGAGACCTCTGTCTTAGAGATCTCCTGGTCCGCAGGCAGGCATCAGTGATGCACCAGACCAGGGATCTCCAAACTCTGTAACTTTAAGACTTGTGGACTTCGACTCCCAGAATTCCCCAGCCGGCATAAACACCACTTTATATGCCAAGCACACGCAGCAGACAAATTTACCTGATTCTGGTATCCAGCAGCTCTTTTATCATTAGTACCACTTCATCGTCTTCTTCAGACGGGGCTGAAACAATAAATCACGGTTATCTCGTTGGGCAAAGAGGAATTAAAAGACAGGTTGTCTTCAACTTACAACCCCAAATGCATGTTGCTAAGTGAGACAGTTCAGTGAGTTCTGCCCCATGATGTAACCTCAGTTGTTAAGGGAATCAGTGCAGAGGTTATGTCAGTAACATGGCTGTTCGGTGAATCTGGCTTCCTGACCGACTTCGCTTGTCAGAAGGTCACAGATGTGGATCCTATGAGCCCCGGGACCCTGCGACCGTTGTAAATATGAACCAGCTGCAAAGCATCTTGAGTTTTGACCTCATGACCGTCCCTTTCACCAGTGCCATTGTGACTTTGAACTATCACTAAACCAGGGGTTGGATAACCCTGGTCCTGCCTGGCCCTATAGAACCGGGAGCTCTGAAGAGCAGCAGGCACCAAACCGATTCTGTGTTTGCTGCTGTTTGGCCCACCTGGGCTCTTACCTGTCCTTTATTTCCTGCTTTTTCAACCTCATCTGCTTTGCATGGCACAGCTGCGGTTGAAAAAGCAGGAAAAAAGTGGCTTTTCAAATGCTGCGCAGCCGTACGCAGCGCCTTCCAGCTGTCCAGGCGGCACAGCTTCAGGGTTTTTACATACGCGCATACAGCAAAACGTGTCAGTGAACAGGTAGTAACACCAGTTGAATCCCACCGCTGCACTAAACAAAATGCTTGTAAGCCAGGAACTACCTGTACTACCTAATCCAAATACATCTGGCAAATATAGTTAGTCAACGCACTGCAGAAAGTGCCAAAGACGCAACCAGGACGAGCTTCACGCCCTCCTTACAACTTGGAGTAGGGGACAGGCCCAGGGGTGGGATTCAACTGGTGTTACTACCGGTTCGGTGACTATGTTTTCGGTGACTCTCTTAAATGTGAAAATAACAGCCACTGTCAAATGACACACTTTCGGTCAAATCCTGTATAATTTAAATAAGGATCTTATAATGCAAGCCACAGAATTGCAATGAATGACACACTTTGGATTTAATGAATAACAGGGACACCCCTCACCCAACGGCCTCTTAAATTGAGGAGTTGAAGTCCACAAGTCTTAAAGTGGCCTAGGTTGGAGACCCCTGTCCTAGAGAGCCCACCTCTGCAAGATGACAGGTGGAGGGAGTGGAAGTTCCGCACGGGCAGAGCCCAAAGGAGGTCCCTGTACCTGTGTCTGTACGAGGCGCCTCTTCGGTAACAATAGGCAAGCCCGACGCATAGAAGTCCATAACAGTTGCATAAATATCGGGCTTTATTAAGTTCCAGTCCACCTCCTCACTTTCCTAGGAAGATTTTAAAAAAAGAAAAAGACCATAAACAGGGAGGAAGATCATTGCTGGATTCCTATTCCTGGACTCACCACCCTCACCTAAACTTCTGGGATTCTTACTACCGCTGGCAGGTCAAACTCTGCAGGAGCTTGTCTCTGGGCACAGAAGGTTTCCGCAGTCGGCAAGTAGGATTGGTAAACGGGGCCTACTTGTTCAATAGTCAAAAGGAGACTGCTATTTTTCATCAATTATGTCAGGAAACCCCTCAGAAAGGGAAGAGGTACGTATCCCTCTTAGATCTCAAGTGGCTCCACTCATCCCTGTCTGATACATGTCAGAACTAACGTCAATCAATGACATGTCAGAACTAACGTCAATCAATGCAACGGGAAGACATGAAAACTAATCTTATGAATGTTCAAACTCTTGCAAATGGACCTCATAGGCAGTCCAATTTCAAATGGTGGCAGGGGGAGAAAGAGAGAGAGAGAGAGAGAAATATTACCTTCCGCCATAGCAGAACAAACATTTGTCAAATGTTACACAATCTGTTTGTGTCCCCTTTCAATTCAAGCCCAGCAGACCAACACAGAAAAAAGTTAAAAGCCTTAGACTGGCAAACCTGCAGCAGGACAGAGCACCGTAACTGGGTCTGTCTTTTGTTTTCTATTTTCAGTTTTATGGGAAGTATATGTTTTATTTTATGGGGAATGCACTTTCATAGGTGTTTTCATACTTTAAAAAAAAAAAAATTCTAGAAATTTTATGGAAAACATTTCACTACTGCAAAGAAGCCTCTTTTTGAATCGAAACACCTAAATCAACAGTGCAGAATTCCAAACGTTACTCAGCTGATATAAGCCACCTCTGTCTTCTAATTCTGCAGCATATTAAGAGAAAAAAAAAATCCATTTATATAGCTAGTGATTTAGACTATCGGGCTTGTGTGTGGCGTTTTTAGATTTACCTTTGTGACGGTAATGAAGTCCGTTCCAAAAAATACGCTTTTAACCCCTTCGATCCGAAAGAGCTGCCTAACCAGGAAAGAAAAATAATAATGATCACCCTCGAAACTGCTCACCGAAATCCTATTTCTCCCTGTTGGTTCACACATTCACATTTGTGACTGCAGTTTCTAGGACGCTCTTACCCTAAATCCTAACTTCTTAAAATTCTTTAGCATCGTCCTTCCAAGAAACACGGGTGGAGTTTTGAACACATCACAGCCAATCAACTCCTTCTGCCTTATAGTTCATCCAGAACCTGTGCTAGTAGCAAGGTCTCCTAAGCTAAAACAAAACCTTGTAAATAGAGACCGGTCTTATTGTGAGGGCCGTCAGTCTTGGATAAGCAACTAGCAACTATCCTGAGAATGAACAGCCAAGCAAGCCAACTGTGTGTGGGGGGGGTTAAGTTGGAAGACTGATTCATAAACCTTCCACACGCCTGATAATTATGCAAATGGGCTTTGCATCCAGGACTGTGATAATTGTATACAGGGAGAAAGTACATATTAAGGCTGAAGCTGCGTTGCATGACATCCCCTCTCTCTCTCTCCCTCCCTCCTTTGGCTCAACCACACATCCCTTAGGACGGGGGTCTCCAACCTTGGCCACTTTTAAGACTTGTGGACTTCAACTCCCAGCTTTGCTGGCTGAGGAACTCTGGGAGTTGAAGTCCACAAGTGTTAAACGTTGCCAAGGCTGGAGACCCCTGCCATAGGAGATTAATTTTTTCATCCAAAGAAGGGCTGGGCGGAAAAAAACTCATTTGGTATAATCCTCAGTCATATGGAAAAGGCCGGAGCATAAATAGGAACTAAAAATCAAACCAAAAATTGCCTATCCCCCAAGATTTCAAAAAGAAGCTGCCCTTATTTCTCTCTGAGGTTTATGTTAAATCACAATCCATTTCTTAAAAGTGAACTGAAAATTGAAAAGGGAGAGATGAGAATTCCCCTTCTCTGATTCCCACCCCTTTACAAGAATAGATGACATGGGCTAAAATACCCTCCAATTTTAGTGCCTCCAACAGGGTATCTTTGCCCCAACCAGGGGTCTGACTGGGGCTTATTTCCAAATAACATCACACGATGTGCCACCTCCCCACCCCTCTCCAAACCTTGCTAATGGAGAGCAGTAGGTGGAAGCTGGAGACAGGAATTCCATCGTTCTGGATTCCAGGACTGGTTTCCCTGGAATAAATTTTAAGCTGTTTGGATTTGGAGTGTCCTGTGTCTGAATAAAGAGAGACCTCGCTAAAATTAAGGGAGAAAAAAAATAAAATAAATTATTTTGAAACACGGTCATTTGCCTTGCCTGGATCAGAGGAAGCTAGCTTCACTGACTCTTTCTGTTCTCTGCCCACCAGGAAGCAAACACATCTGTCCATCATACAAAAATGAATTTTTTCTAACTTGGTGAGAAATTAGGCAGGTGGAACTGAAACTTGTTTAAATGTTTTGATCATGAATACACTTTAGAAAAGAATAAGCATTTTCATCCCACAGAACTGAAAATGCACAAACGAAACACCCACCTGACATCTGTGGCACTGCAGGAAACAGGAAAGTCTTGTGTGGTGTAACAAAACGGTATTGTTGTTTAATTGATACATTCGTACTCTTTAATCCCAAATGACAAAAGCTGAATGGAGAAAAAAAACACAGCTAAGAATGCCATAGGTTGATTCCTAAGACAGTTTAATGGCATTTCCCATACTTAGACCCAAACAGTAATGACTGAGGATTTTCATTAAAAGCTGAAAGCTTCCAGATTTAGAGCTTGTGTTTTGATTCGAAGCAAGGAAGAATAAATATTTCAATAAACAACACCACTGAGAGGTGAGGAAATCTGGGGACCTATTAAAAAATTGATAGCTGGGGAAAAAAATTAAAATTCTAGCAATTTTTGCTCTCTCCTTTCTCCTTTCCATTTTTTCTCTGTTTGTAAACAGATGTTGAACACGCGGTGGGTCGTATTTGTTTGCATGCAACGTTACAGAAACAGGTAAGTTAATAGCCTAAAGGAGAAATCTTTCAGAAGAAAATATGGCATTTTTGTGCTATACTTATGATTACACTCAGCTTAGCGCTACATGGGCGAATCCAGTTTTCTGCTTTGCAAGCTAAGAAGCCAAAATGTTGTGCCTCCAGTCATGTATAGGCAAGATGAGGCTGGGAGATTCTGGGAACTGAAGCCCACACATTTTAAAGTTATTGAGTTGAGAAACACGGCATAACATGTTTGCATTACAGTCCAGGCAGCCTAGATATCAGCAAGACTGTCTAGGAAAAACAAAATGAAATATATATCTAACAAAATGAAATAAGCACCTGGCATCTGGAATACGAGCATCTTGTATTTCTCGATGACAAAACTATACAGCAGATTAAAGCTCTGGAAAGGTTCTAGGGGACACGTCTCTGTTCATGTCATTCCTTGCCCTTCCTTGTTGTTTGGTTTTAAGCGGGCCTTTTATTATTAATAATATTAATACGATCAGTGGGAAACTAGGATGCTTCAAAGAAAAATGCTAGTTTTCAGCGCCATCCTTCTTTCTGTCATTGCCTTGGAAGTCGGACCTGGGCAACAATCCAGATCCAGAGAGAAAAAGGTGGCTCAGAGCACAGCTGGCTACACACTTCCTCCCTTCAGCAGCGCCATAAATCAACTGTGTGGGTTAAGACATGGCTCAGACTTGAAGGGGTCCCCAAACTCGGCAACTGAAAAGACTTGTGGACTTCAACTCGCAGAATTCTCCAGCCGTGCCCAAGTCCAGACTTGTGGACTTCAAGCTGGCTGGAGAATTCTGGGAGTTGAAGTCCACCAGTCTTTTCAGTTGCCAAGTTTGGAGACCTCTGGCTCAGAGGTTTGGCCTTTGCATTCCTGCATGCTCCAGATCCAGACGCCTGCTCAGCCCCATTCAAAATCCTCACCCCCACAGAAGCTGTGAGACCCTTGGAGAATGACGGTGTGATGCTGGGGTCCCTAAACACCTGTGGGAGACCATGAGGAAGGAAGTCTGTAATTCTGTCCCGCAAAGGGCAAAAACGGGGACAAGCTCACTGCAGGGGAAGGGGAAGAGACGGAGACCTAGAAGTGCCAAAACTCCAGCCAAAAGGACCTGCCAAGGTTGCCCTCTCTTCCCTCCTTCCTGCCCTTTGGGGGAGGGAGAGGGTCTCCAAACGTGGCCATTGAAAAGCTTGTGGACTTCAACTCCCAGATTCCCTCAGCCAGCTGGAAGTCCACAAGTGTGGAATTGGGCAGGTCTCGATGGATGAAAAGAAGGACGCGGGGTGATAACAGGAGCAGCGTTTCAATACTTGAGGGGCTGCCCCAAAGAAGAAGCCTTGAAGGCAGGACAAGACGCAACGGATGGAAACTCATCAAAGAGAGAAGCAACCTGGAATTAAGGAGAAATTTATTGACAGGGAGGACAACGAATCCAAAGAACAGCTTGCCTTTAGAAGCTGTAAATGCGCCAACACTGGGAAATTCTTAAGAAGAGACTGGATGGCCATTTGTCTGAAATAGTAGAGAGTTTCCTGCTTAAGTAGGGGTTGGACTAGAAGACCTCCAAGGTCCCTTCCAACTTGTTTCCAACTTCCAACCGGTTGCAGAAAATACAACTTCAGCAACAGAGCGGTCAACCTGACTCTGTTGTTACATCCTCAACCCCCCACAAAGCTTTAACCTTCTAAACTGTCTACCGTGGACCTCACTCCATTCCTAAGAGGTCTGTCTGTAAGAATAGAATAGAATTCTTTATTGGCCAAGTGTGATTGGACACACACAAGGAATCTGTCTTTGGTGCGTAAGCTCTCTCATAAGAAAAAATAAAATACATTCATCAAGAATTATAAGATACAACACTTAAAGATAGTCATAGGTTACTAATGAGCAATCAAATCATACTAGGAAACAGTCAATAAAAACCATAAGTATACAAGTGACAAAGTTTCAGTCATACAGTCCCAAGTGGAAGGGGATGGGTGATAAGGAGTGATGACAAGATTTAGCAGTAATAGTAGCGCAGACTTTGTAAATAGTTGGACAGTGTTGAGGGAATTATTTGTTTAGCAGAGGGATGGCATTTGGGGGGAAAAAACTGTCCTTGGGTTCTGGTGTGCAGTGCCCTATAGCGTTGTTTAGAGGGAAGGAGCTGAAACAGTTTATGTCCAGGATGTGAGGGGTCTGTAGATATTTTCCCAGCCCCCTTTTTGACTCGTGCAGGATCCAGGTCCTCCATGGAAGGCAGGTTGGTAACCATTGTTTCTTCTGCAGTCCTAATTCCTCTCTGGAGTCTGTCTCTCTCTTGTTGGGTTGCAGAGCCAAAGTAAGTGGGGGGGTGGTGCATAAGCGCACCAGCGTGCCTACGGTCCCTGCCCTACGGTTCCCATTTATTCCCTTACTCATTTACTATGTCTATACTTATACCCATTTATATGTTATGTTTATATGTTA
>NW_020769384.1:3807374-3822286 GCF_900518735.1 Pseudonaja textilis
CCACAAGTCTTAAAATTGCCAAGTTTGAAGACCCTTGATCTATTCTATCTATTCTCTCTTTCTCTCTATCCTACCTCTCTTTATCCTATCTATCTATATATATCTATTCTATCTATTCTTTCTCTCTCCCCCTATCTACTTACCTACCTACTTACCTATCTATTCTACCCCTCTTAATCTATCTATTCCAGGGGTCTTTAAACTTGACAACTTTAAGACTTGTGGACTTCCAACTCCCAGAATTCTTCCTCCGGTCATATTAGCTCAGGGATTCTGGGAATTGAAGCCTACAAGTCTTAAACTTGCCAAGTTTGAAGACCCTTGTTCTAAGATAAGGGGTCAAACTATTTTCCAAAGCACCTGAACGCCAGTCAAGGAATAATGGATGGATTGATCCATCGATCCAGGAGAGATTCAACCTGAAAATAAGGAGGGATTTTCCAACAGGGAGAACAATCAACCCATGGAACAGAAGTTGCCTTCAGAAGTTGTGGGAGCTTCATCCCTGGAGGCTTTCAAGAAGAGACTGTCAGAGATGGGGTAGGGTCTCCTGCTTGGGCGGGGGGTTGGACTAGATGACCTACAAGATCCTTTCCAACTGGGGGTAATCTGTTATTCTATGGCTTCTATGAATGGGTTGCTTCTTTGCTGCAATCGCTCATATTTGGTTTAGCTGGGGAGATATTTCCCTGGCCATATTATGACCATATCCACTCTCTGCCTCAAAGGGTGCCTTGCAACACGTCCCTGGACTACCGAACCAACGGAAACTAGTCCTGTGTAGAGCTTGAAGGAAGATTCTGACAGTGGATCCCACAAAGAACAAAGGAGGCAGCCATCAGGCTTGCAAAGTGAGGCGGGTATGGATAGTATCTTCTGATCATCAATCTACCATGGTTACAAGGTCTAGTAATGTAGTCCAAAGGCAAGCAGGGAAATAAGACAGACCAAACATTTGGTGTGAGCTTTTGTCAACGTCTTCAACTTTTATTTCATTTGATCGCTTCAGAGAATACAAAATGCTTACATTGCAAAAGAGTTCCTGGCTATGGCGCAATGATTGTCATCCCAAAATTTGCTGACCCTCCTTGGTCCTCGGGAAGTAGGATTCTTTCGAAAGCCTCCCCACCATCGTTGGACACAATGGACTTTCAGGCCAAAAGTCATTCCCCACCCTTCAAATCCAACCAGGTTTTCCCCAAAGATCCTTCTGGTTCCTATGAAAGATTAGAGGAAGACCTTTGCAAATCACACCTGGGTTCTTCTAGGGCAGCCTCTCCGAACTTGGTGATTTTTAAAGGCTTGTGGACTGGCTGAAGCATTCTAGGAGTTGAAGCCCACAAGTTGCCAAGTTTGGAGAGCCTGTTCTAACGGGGGCACAAAAAAGGAAGAGGCTATGCCCTCTGCCTTCCGGCATGGCTCAAGGCCAAGCTGGTTGGCTCTACAAGCCAGCTCCTCTTAGAAGAACAGATGGGTATGCAAAAATTTAAAAAGAACTGTGGTGTGCAAGGAGGAGAAAGCTGCCCATCTTCCTTTGAGAGTCAATATTCAATCCATTCAATCCATTCCCACAACGCAGTTGCTTCTCTGGTCTCATTGATGCAAAGGGAAGATTCCTCCAAAGCAGGGGTCTCCAACCTGGGCCATTTTAAGCCTGGAGGACTTCAACTCCCTGGGAATTCTGGGAGTTGAAGTCCTCCAGGCTTAAAGTGGCCCAGGTTGGAGACCCCTGCTCCAAAAGGAACGGCGGTTTGTGTGCGTAGAGGCAATGTAGCGTGGTACGTGTGCTTGCATCTCTACTTCACTTGCATTCTCAAAGCACAGCCTATCCCCACAACCTTCAGAGGCCACTGTTTTAAAAAAGACCAGCAGGTTAAACGTGTTCACATGTTTTAATATTGCACCTGACCAAAAAGCTGAACACACGACAGATTTTTCCCCACCTTCAGTCTGTGCATCTCCATCAAGAGTGATAGGACTTGCACGAGTCTTTCAAGACTCCTCTTGGAATTCTACATTTCAGGAACAGTTAGCAGAATATCCCCCCAATTTAGATGACACCCACCCCCCCACCCTTGTTCATCGTTATTATACAGCAACGGCATGAATTCAAATCTCACAAAATAAACAATAAGACATAATAGCCCACACATGCATACAAACTCAAGCCCAAGTGATTACTATATCGATACAGGAGATCATTGCGTTTTTCAACATTACATTATTTGGCTCATATTCTCCTGCAGTTGGAAGTATAGAGTTCGGGTTGTTTTGTTGTTGTTTAAGTTAAGCCTACCTCTTTCCATCACCATCAAGATTAAGACAGAGACAGGGGTCAGATAGGAAGGGAATGCTTAAAAAATGCCAAATAAATACAAGAAATCTGTTAAGGTGTTGTGTTTCTCACGCACACTGATATGAACAGAGAAATACCTGCACCCAAAGGACTAATTAGGTAAGCTGGAAAACTGCAGAGTTTTGGATTCTGTATTCTACAGCAGCGTTTCTCAACCTTAGCACCTTTAAAATTGCTAAACCAATTAAACCTTAAAGCCACCGTGGGTGAGAAAACTGAACTGCTATTCAAGTACCATCTGTCCGATGTGAACCTTTGTAGAACTTTTAAACTATTACTACTACTACAATAATAATATTAATAACACTAGCCCATTCAAGAGTATCTTCCTCAGGGTGTGATTTCGGCAATGAACACCCAACTAAAACTAGTAGCAACTGAATTAACTGATTGTAACAGTGATGTAAACACCAGAATTAGATCTGGAGTTCTATTTTGTCACCAGTGTAAAATGAAAACATTCCCACTGTGTTCAAGAACCATATGAGGAGGCCAAATTTCTATAGTTCCCTGATGAAAACGCAACAGAGGGACTATGGAAAATTCAGAACGGGCATTTGTCCCCAACTGAACACAGATCACAGGTGATTTCCTCAAATAAATCCCTTCCAGATGCATTGGATATTCATACTCCCAATCTCCTAGCCTAGCCAAAAGACCAATACACCAGGTTCGAAAGAAGTGATGTTCTGACTCATCACATGATGTCGTCTTAAACAGACGACCTCTTTGCATTTCCTAATTTTTTCCACAATGAACAGTCTGGCCTAAAATTACACCTTTTAGGCATGGGGGAATGTTCCTAGGAGCTATAGTTTCTTAAGAGTGGGTCTTCTCAATGGGTTAGGAGCCCTCTCAAGCCACAACAGATAATATTCAACTTAACGGAAGACAAAAGAAAGCACAGCGGTGCTCATTCAGTCTTCCGTTTTCAGAAGCAGAGGTACCGAAGTCTGCATCCATGCTTTTGAGAATTAACTCTCCCTCTTCCAAAATCTATCCAAATGTTTGAACCATCCCGTTTCTTTCTGTAAGCTCTAACTGATGATATAAGTTATGCAGCAAAAACTGTATTTAAAAATAAAGCAAACTACAACCAGAGGGGGGGGGGAATAGCAACACTCCAGCACCTGCTTAAGACATGAGGTAGGTGCACGAGGAGGGAAGAGGTATTGGGAGCCCCATCGTGGTGTTGGCCCAACCTACAGCCAACCTCCTGTTTCTACAGTCCAGGAATGTGTCAGCAGGTAATGCCAGGTGGGATGCTTTAATCCACCCCCCAAATCAGACCCAGCATCCATTTCCTAGAAGGATGAACCGTAACACCTTGTGGGAAAAGGCTTCTGCCTGAGCTCAGGTGAGTCTGTTTAAGCAGAGCGCATGAAAAGACGCAGAACCCAGCATGAAGACCCTGCGAAGACTGAATTACGGGGGTCCCCAAGACCCCAGGCCACGGCCCATTCGGAACCGGGCTGTGCCAGTGTCAGGCACGCAATTCACACACGCAGCTCCACTTGTGCAAACGGTGCGCGAAGCTCCATTTGTGTGAGGCTCCCAAAACGGAGCTGCGAGGGTGCGCTCCTGTTGCTTGCGCAGAGCTATTTCCTCACCCCCCAGACCAGAAAGCCAGAAAGGCCCGGGGGGGGGGGGGGACAACTGATCGGGGAGACATTTCGTCTTAGCGTTTAAATTATCTCTGCCCTTTCCAGCCGTTTTTGCTCTTTCCTGTAATACTCGTGACTGAAAGAAGCATTTTATTCTCCTAGGAAATCTGGCCGTTTCCAAAAGTGCAAGTTCTCCCAGCAGGCCAGAGAAGGGAGGTAAGGAATCCAGGCCTCAACGTCACTTGTCCAAAATGTTAAGAGCGGTGCAGGCGGTTGGCAGTCCTGTATAGAGAGTCTCAACAAGATCGGAGTGCGTTATTCTCCGTGATTTCAGGTCATGCCCGCTTCCCTACCAAATAAATGCAGCAACACAGCATGGGAGAGCGGTAAAAAGTGCATTTCCCCCCCACCTTTCATAAAAGGAGACATCAAGTGAATATGATCCCCGCTGCGAACAGGTTCAAATCTCAAGAAAAATATAAACGGGATCTCTGATCTATTTTCAGGAGGTAAAAATGTGAGTATCTGGCCTCATCAGCTCAGCAAATACGCAACGTCATTTCCCCCCCACCCCCACCCCCAGAAAAGGCACATGGCAGCAGTTCTTCACAGCTGAAAAGTCAACCTGTGGCCAGCAAACTGAATTTCCCCAGCACGAGTCAGTTGGAGAACGGATCACCTTCTCGGTTCTTCTGGCTGGACGCGGAGATTGTCCCAGCAAGGATTTAAACAGTCGATTGTCTTTTTTTAGAGAACCAGATTTCCACTTTCAAACATAGTCAAAGAAGAGACGTTTGCAGAAGGAAGATCCATACCGCGTGGAGTCCCACGACTGTGGTTGGAACGGCAGGTGATTGAACGACTTAAAAGAAAAAAGCATCACTAGGAGTGAAGGATTTCATTGGTCGTCTGTGCAACGCGAAAATAGCAACGAGGATCGACTCTGAACCTCCAAGAGATGTCACTGCACTCAACGTTGTGACTTTAGCTCCCCTGCGTATTGAACAGCCATTCCCCAACAGGTGCACCCTAGGTGGGGTGAGCCAGGTGGGCTGCAGATTATGACATTTGAAATCTAGCACAAGTGGATGGAGGGTATGGATTTGAGAGAAGCTGGTCTGTGTGTCCCCTGATGCGCATCTCCCCTGCCCTTCCACCAGGACAGAACAAATGCATGAACATAGGGACTAGGGGAATCTGATGGGGGGCAAAGGAGAGGAGGAGGCGGAGAAAGTGGAACAAGGCTTATCTCGTGGTTTGCAAAGGCTCAGAAAAAGTGCATTGTTCCTCAAAGGACTGAACAAAAGGAAGGCAGCTTGCCTTCATTCTGCAGAGTTGGAAGGCGTGACTGCCGGGCGTAGCTAAAGCACTTTTTCAGATTTAGGGGTTCAGTGGCAAAAGGAGGGGGAAAAAAACCATGTAGCTTTGAAAGTAGAAAGCTAGAAAATTAAGTCCTGGAGAAAGTGGAATTCAAAGCCAAGGAAATGGGAATTTTCCCTTAACAATTTTTTGGACGATCTCACCTGTCTGATAAGGAGAGAAAAAAAAACTGGTTTTGCAAAAAATGGAGAGCGAATGATGGAAAGCTTTAGAAAAATTACAAAAACTCCCCTTTAAAAAGCCAGCAAAAACTCTTTTAAACTATCAGGCTTCCCGGGGTTGTACAAAGAAAAGAAAATAACAGGAACAGTCTGTAGCCTACTCAATTGTCTGTTATACTCTCAGGTAAGACTATAACCTATAGCCATTGACTATAGCCAACGTTTGCCGAGAACATGGCTTAGGATAGGAATTAAATTCAGATAAAAAGAACTTAAAATGCACATTGTAAGAGAAGACTTCGGTTTCAAATTGAGAATTACTCCAGAGACAGCATTAGCGTCAGGTAGAGTCCTCTCAGCTTCTTTGGAGGACAAACAAAACAAAATAAATAATCTTCCATTTGGTTATCATTTCTTTTCCTGGTACGTGCACATTTGACATGATGTTGAGATGCTCCATTCATCTTTGATCAAGGTAAAAACAGGTTCTTTTCCACAAAGTTCCCTGTGGGATTAACTGGCTTAAGGATAAATATTTACTCAAGAGAGTTTTAGGCAGGGAAATGTGTTGGTCCAGTGAAAGTGGCAGCAGAACAAATTCAAGGTCTCCATCATCGGTTACTGGAGCTCTGAGGAGAAGGCTTCCTACGAGTCAGGAAGGTTCCACCCCAGCAAGAGTGTTGAGCATGATGGGCGAAGTGGAGCAGAGGTCCCCAAACTTGGCAACTTTAAGACTTGTGGACTTCAACTCCCAGAATTCCTCGGCCAGCTTGGCTGGGAGTTGAAATCCACAAGTCTTAAAGTTGCCAGGTTTGGGGACCCCTGAATTAGAGCAGGTTCTGTTTCATGGAGTCCGTTCACACGTTCTTGGGGGGGAAAAGCCACATACTGGAAGGAAGCCACGATAGGAACCCATTTAGGGTTTCGGCTTCCCCTGTTTGGAAGGGAAGGGGGCCGATGAAAATGGGTCAGTGGTGGGCAGTTCTTTAGTCCTGGAAGAAATAGAGGCGATAGAGACCGACCCGGCTATCACCTGCTTGTTGGTCTGAGATACAACTTTGTATGCCGCGATGGGTTGGGCATCGGCCCCGTGCCCGCCTTCTGGACTGTAGTGGCGGGAGTACTTCGCTAAGGACCGTGGGTGGAAAGGCGGGCTGGTCTTGGGTGCCAAGAAGCCTTCCTGGAGGCCCGCGTGCCTTTGGAGTGCATCATGGGTAACGGGGCCCAGTTCTCCAGAGGCGCCTTTGGGAGGGTGGGCCTCTGGGCCATCAACTGTTGCTCTCGAGGGCCGAAGCGATGAGGCCCCCAAATACTGGCCTTGGGGAGGACGGGAGCCATGGGTTCCCACGTCCAGGTTCTGGAGTGTAGGGCCACGCGGGTACTGAGCAACTTCAGCGGAGCCCAGGAACGGCCCGGTGGCCGGAGGTTCCTTCACGACACTGTGAGCCGCCAGCTCCTCCTGGCTCTTCCTCTTGGTGAAGGGTGCTCTGAGGAACACGTCGCCGTCATCCAGCTGCTTAGAGAAGACTTGGCTTTTGGAGAGAAATGGGGCCTTCGTGAAAATGTCCAACTCATCGCAATAGCTTCTAGAGCTTCGGAAAGGGGCCGTGGAAAACACGTCGGTGTCTCCTTCGGGCATTTCCGCGGGCCGTGGTGGGAAAGCGTTGAACAGAGGTGGCCCTGGAGATGGTTGGAGGCTCAAGTCCTTCTGGGAACCCCTCTCCCTTTCCTGGAGAGCGGGGTTCATTTTACAAGCCTCCTCCTCCTCTTCCGAGTCCATCAGCAGAGGTCTGGATCCGCTGCAGTCCAAGAGGTCTCCCTCGTGGTCGGTCCCTTCGCCTTCGCTGCTGCTGTGGAAGGAGCTGTTGCTGGAGAGGCCGGCCCGCCCAAAGAAGTCAGTTTCTCCTCCGAGTGGACTGGGCTGCGGACTGTTCAGCGGCAAGCCAGGGGTGGGCCCAGGCCTTCGGTCTTGCTCAGGGCCGGCCACGAAATACGCAGCCGGCTTCCCCTGCGGTCCTGCAAAGTGTAAAACAAGAGCATTACTGGCTACTCTTCGGACAGGCCAGCTAAAACTAAAACCACAGAGGTGTAATGGTACGGGATTTAAAACCAGCAGCACGCATGTTGGGGAGAGGAGGGGAGGGGAGATGGGAGGGAGAAATATGTTTAAAATAATAATAATAAAAAAAAATCATACAAAAGTGAAGCCAGGTTAAGTTACAACCAACGTACACAACTGGGCATTACTTCACGTTTCAAAGTTCCACAAAATGTGGGTTAGAGAGAGATGAAAGGTGTTAATCAAACAGACATACAAGCCTCATTCAAGACTTGGGAGGATGAGGGTGATAAGGAGGAAATGGTTGTCCCAGACGTCACTTGACACAGGGCGAGCTGTGCTTCCAAGGAACCCGGAGTTCTAGATCTCAGGATCCCCAAGGGGGAAAATGAGGAGATCCATTTCTTCTCAATTCTTCTCAAACTCTAAAGCAGAGGTCTCCAAACTTGGCAACTTTAAGACCTGTGGACTTCAACTCCCAGAATTCTGGGAGTTGGAAGTCTACACGTCTTAAAGTTGCCAAGCTTGGAGACCTCCGCTCTAAAGTGAGCTCAGGTGACGCACACACAGGCTGCGTTTCTGCTGTCTTCCCACAGGTTCCCTTGCTTTTCTGTCTTTTGATCTGATGGTCTACCTCAAGGGTCTTCAAACTTGGCAAATTTAAGACTGGTGGGCTTCCACTCCCAGAATCCCTGAGCTAACGTGACTGGAGGAGGAATTCTGGGAGTGGAAGTCCACAAGTCTTAAAGCTGTCCAGTTTGAAGGCCCCTGGTCTACCTCCTGCTTAGGATAATAAAGAGAAAGCTCAAAATAAAAGGTGTGCTAGCTTGCTTTAATCAAATCCTGCTTCCTTTGGGGGGCAGGGGGGCAAATGCTTTAAATCTCATCAGTGTTAGAAATGAGAAAGCTTGAGCAACCATCTCCAAGCGGAGGCCAACTGGAACGCCTCCTAAGAGCTCTCGAAGGATCAAATCTACCCATTCAAAGCTGTTACTGATCGTGGTCTGTGGAGGAATGGGGATCAACCACGTGCCTCTTTGGGCTTGCCAGCTTTCTCGAAGAGGAAAAAATACCTCTTAACTAAGAGGGACAGCAAGTCTATTACGACCCTAGTTTGCTAGTGACAACAAACAGGGCCAGCGCCAGCAGGGCTGGTTCAGTCCAACCCAAAGCCCGCAGAACCTGCCCGCCTGGCGCCAACCAACCAAGCTATCCAGACAAGCAGGAAAAAAAATTGACCTCGCTACACACATGGAAGAGATCAGATGGATCACACACATAGTTATTAGAACACAAGAGCGCTTACCTTCCGAGAAAGAGTAGCAGGTTACAATGTTAGCGGGAGGGCAGGAAAAAGGCATGTAAAAAGCTAAATTCCACAGAGCCCAAGGCTAAGGCCTTCACGTTTACCACTATCCACAGAAATTATGGGGCACAATGACGGGTACCAGCTCAAATTCGGAGGGAGGGGAAAGAAGAATTTCTGCTAACTGGGGGAAGGCAGAAGATCGCGGTTCACCAGCAGTTACACGATGAAATAAAAGGCCTGATAGTAAGAAGTTTCTCTGGTGCGATGCTTAAAAAAGTCTTGACTGTTGATCTGTGGTTCTCAGCCATCCCGTCTCTCCATTTTTAACTATTTTTTCAAACCAAACTTCAGCTGTTTGGAATTCTGTAGGCAGGAACTAAAGTCCTAGAATTAGCTTAAGTATGGGATCTTTTCACCAGTTTAGCCCGCAAACCCTCCTGCAACCAAGCCCTGGTGCCAACCAGAGTTCTTGGTGGGGTGCACCAATATGGCCCTGAAAATCTCTACAGCAGGAAGGGCCAATATTTTGGGGCTCAGGGCCATTGTTTTAATCGGGGTGGGGTGGGGGAGTCAAGGGCTAAACGTGTGAAAGGACCGGTGCCATATCAAGCAATAAGCAAGCCAGAATTTGGGGTTTTCCTCCCAATTGTTGGAGAACTTAAAGGGCTTCGTTGTTTCAACCAGGTTAATTTTATTTGAGGGGTTCACTCAACAGAACAGTCAACTCTGCCACTGATTTTTGGCAGCGATAATAGCTGGGTAGAAGGAGAAGTCTTAGATTACATTGCTCTACAACACGGGTATCCAACACCTTGGCAACTTTAAGACTTGTGGACTTCCAACTCCCAGAATTCCCCAGCCAGCTAGGAAATTCAGGGAGTCTTGAAGTTGCCAAGGTTGGACAACTGTACCACAAGAGCATCGTAGAAGCTGATGCTTCACTTCTCCCAGTTTTCTTTAAGCCGCACCCATGTTTACAAGTTGGGCTTTATTTATTTTATTTTTTAGCCTGAGCATCATGGAAAACAACTTTCTCCACCACACAGATTGGAGCATCAGTCTGGCCCTACTGCTGAAATGAGATACGGGTAGAATTTGTCAAGGTGACTGTCTTCTGTGGTTCTTTACTAGGATGACTTAAAGACAACCTGGCTGCCATAAATGTTATCCATAGAGCTGTTTCCAAAAATCATCTCTTGAGCAGTCCATTTTCCGTTCCTCTTGCCCAGGATTCTTCTCTGGGTTAATTCTTTTCTGGGATGGGCTTTCTTGTGTCTGTTTCCAAGACCTTCCCCTCCTACCCCTTTGCCAGAAGATCTGGGCCTCTCTTCTCTTCATCCATAGATGCATCTGGAGTTCCGGATAGTGGATTTCACTTCCCAGACATTTTGCTCTCAACTTCCAGAAGCTTGGAGCAAAACCTTTCTCAACTATTCTGGAGGTTCTTTCACAGGTAGGAAAAGAAAAAATGAAACGCAACTCTCTGATTTTTCTGATTGACAGCACTCAATCAAGTTTAGATACCGGACAGGGTGGAAATCAAATGGAGATACTCTGGCAAATGTTTGGACTAGTCCAGGGGATTGTTAGCTATAGTATCAGGAACGTTCTGCCTTAGAGCCCAGGTTACTTGGCTGGCCTCTGCACCTTCACTTGGGAACATGGAGGAAACATTGCTACACTGACACCCACGACAAGAATGTCTTAATGACAGCAATATGAATCTAGAAGACCCCTGGAACTTGGAAGTTGCAAAGTATGTTTCCTGGAAACCTGGAGTATGTGGGCATGGGTGTGCAGGATGATACTGCTCCCAAATTCTCAGCACCCTTCCTGCAAATCTACTCTGTCCCAACTTCCAACAGGCCTCCTGTTCTTGCCCATCCTTCACGGCCAAGTGATGTTGAGGGCAGGGCAAGGCCTCTAGCCCCCCATTCAAAACCCTTTGGCATCTGCAAGTTAAGCCTGCAAAGTCTTTCAGCTAAAAGGGTTTAGCCATTCAGAAGCAAACAAACAAAACGCAGCAGCTCATCTTTCAGCCTGGCATATGTCATCGGTATCCCCAAATAGAATAAGCAGGAGAGCCCCCCATGTGGAAGTTGTATTAGAAGTTGGAATGCTGTCGGCATGAACCATGATGCCTATAGCCAGAGCAGAAGGTAATATTTGTAGCTCGAGGTTGAACTATGGTGGTCTCCGAGCTCAGGGGTTTGGCCCAACTAGGAAACTACCTGTTGATGTTACCTGAGTAATGAAACATTTGCAGGAAAACAACCCCGATGCTCAGAGAGCCCCAAGGACTCCATGATTAATATAGCGCATCATCTCGAGCTCCTTGGCTTTGACAAAGGCATTAAAAAATGATCACACACGTATGCACACATGTGTTACGTCTGCTTACCAATGCACAAAGTCTGAGTTAGAAATGTGTTAATTTCATTCTTCCTCCTCTGTCGTCCTTAGTCACAGCTCAGTCTCAGCCCTGCTATTTTTATCTCCCATTAGAATGGGATCAAATTTGCAGGACAGCTAGGACACTGGGATTGTAAGTTGGGGACTCTGTGTTTAGAAGACGATGCCTGGCCCTCTTTGCTCATCCCTGGTGCTCTGTGGATAAATAAGGGAACCGGGTCCAATCCAGACAGCAGAACAGGGAAGAACCATTTCTGGTGGGACACTTGTGCGATGTCCAGCACACTGCAGGGTGCAGCTGAGCGATTGGCTACCTAGTCTTCACTCCTGAGATCTTTACAAAATGCTAATCTACTCCTGCCGGACACACCTCCAATTGCTGGGTGATCCAGAGAAGGCCCATGTGGCTCCACCTGAACAGGTTGCTGCGATTTATACAGCATCCGTTTATTGTCATGGATCAGTGATCTACTGCAGGGGTAGACAGTAGATCAGGGGCTTCCAACCTTGGCAACTTTAAGCCTGGTGGACTTCAGCTCCCAGAATTCCCCAGCCAGCAAAGCTTGCTCTCTTATAATCCCTTCCTCTGCAATCTCTCCACTTTAGCTGGTAAGAGAAAAAGAAACAGACACGGCTGGCTGGGGAATCCTGGGAGTTGAAGTCCTCCAGGCTTAAAGCGGCCAAGGTTGGAGACCCCTGATCTACTATATAGGAACTAGAGATAATTCCGGTACAATAATCCCTGCAGTCAATCCCTGTCAGTCATTCTTCAGATCTCACCTCTGGAATTGGGAGTCAGGAGAAATCTTTGCCGTGGTCGTCAGGAGGGGCAGAAAAATTAAAATCCATCCTCACTCGTGGTCCGGTAAAGACCAGAATGGCCATTGGTTGGCCTCACACGAACGAGGAACATCATTAACAAGGCCAAACGTTGTAAGAATCTACTTCCCAGGTTGCAAAATGAAGGAATCCCAGGGACTATTATAATGAAATGCTACGTTCAGCTTTTAATAACCAGAGGTCTACCTTTATTATCTCTCTTCCTTTTGTTTCTCTGCTCTCAGGGACTATCAGCAAATCTCTTTTGGGTAGGAAAGGTTAAAAAAAATAAATCAGATTGTGCCTTTTTGGTCAATAAATACTACTTTCACGTGGAATAATAAGAGAGCCTGATAAAGCGCGGCCAACATTTTCAGCCCATTTTGGGCAAAGAGAACCACGTATTGGTGCCATAGATCAGGGGTCTCCAACCTTGGGCAATTTTAAGACTTGTGGACTTCAACTCCCAGAGTTCCTCAGCCAGCAAAGTTGGTTAAAATTGCCCAAGGTTGGAGACCCCTGCCTTAGATCTAGATCCATCAATGGAAACATTAAGGCAGAGCAACAACTTTCAGCCCCTGAGTTGGATCTCCCTTTGGAAAAGGAAACCAGCCTTTCGCAGCTTCTAGCAATGAGCCAACAATCCACCATTCCCAAGTCAACCGTATCATGGTTTATTACTGAAGTATTTCCATGAAGACTAGTACGTGTTAATTTACGAGGTCGTTTCAGTTACTCAGACAATTGGAGGAGTCATTCTTGGGTGGGCAGGACAAAGACCCACCCCATTCATATTGGTTAGTTCACAAGCACTATCCTCACGCAACCCAGAGGCTTCAGTAAAACTCCTTCCAAAACACTTCAACAAGTTAATTAAACTTAAAATGTTAAAACATTCTTTTTTAAAAGTATTTTAATTCACAGGGGTTTTTGTTTTTTTGTTTTGGTTTCTAATATACAGCAGGTGGCTACTTTGTTTAAAAAAATCCATTCTTTTTTCCATATATTTTCAGTATCATCTGACTATACAATAACGTTCTATCTAAAGCTTTTGTCCATGTGATCCAACTCCAGTTGCCTGCACTTCAGGAATCAAAGAGTCAAGACAAAGAATCAAAGAGTCTGCCCCAAAATGTAAAGAACTATTGACATTTTTTGCTAAGACCATTTTCATAATTTTGGTCAGGAAAATCAGGAAAGTGCAGCAAAAACGACCTATGGACACACACATCACACAGAAGCGGGAACCTGTTTTATAAGGAAGGGCATCAGCAAGTAGATTTTGGAAAGATTCAAGAGAGGATTGACATGACGGTGAAATTCTATTTACAGAATTTGTTGAGCTAACTTCTGGAGATTTTGTATGGGGTGGGTGGGAAAGCTGGGGAAAAATACTCAGGGGTTACATCAGAAGGTCTTTCAATCTTGTAGGAGAGGCTGATACACCTAAAAATTGAGCCATTCATACACTCACAGGTGGGGAAACTGCACTTTTTGAACCACTACAATACATTTGCACATACACAAAGTTAGCGTTAAGCTAAGGATTATTCACTATGGAGTTAAGGGTCATCCTTCCTTTTCAGAAGGACGGACATCTTGGAAAGGACCATTAATTTTGGACTTGAAGATCAGAAGCCAATGAAAACAAGTTTACTATAGCCAGCAGTTTGATGAAACTGAGCATATCAACATGAAAATAAAAGATAGAAACTGTCGAGATACACCTAAGCTGGAAAGCACTCGCTGCAAACTGAAATGCAAGGCGTTCATGCTACTTCTATAAAGACAGAAGAATCTAACTGAAAAAGCAGTCTATCTATCTGGAAGTGGGGAGGAAATGGCTTCCTATTATCGTGTTAATACGCTATGCAAGTACTGAGAGGGACTTGAGAAAGGAAAACAGAACAAAACATCAGTCTTACCCTCAAGAAAATCTGACAGGTGCATACAATTTATACAATCCCTCAAGAGACCCACAACCCTCGTCGCCATGGCTTTCCCTTCCCCTCCTAACGGTAGTTCGTCCCAACAGAAGTTAGCCATGCTGTTTGACACAAGAGTAGGGTTCACATTTTGCGTAGAATAATTTTTTTTTTCCGCAGCTTTAGTATCTTTATTGATTGATTGGTTTATTTTTAAGCACAGTCCATTCCTAAGCAGGTTGCAAAAACAGGAGTATACGGAGCGAACGGTTGTCTTTCAAGGGCTGGAAATGTCTTTATAGCTAACCGCCAGGCCTCGAACCCAAGGCTGCCTTTAGAAGGCGCTCTCTCCAGGGCCCCAATCCGTGATAGGGATCCCTAACACGGCTCCCCATGCACTGGAGGAGGTTTCGCTGCCCTTTAGCCTCCCAGCTCTGGTTTGATTGGATTGGTTTTGTTTTTAAAATCAAGAGAAAGAAAAAGTTTGACAGACAATTTTAGTTAGCATTATTTAGGCAGATTAGTCGTATGTATTTCTAGCAAGGATCATACACAGGTTACATGGTGGTTGTCGTTTTCTTTTCTTTTCTTTTCTTTTTACAATTATAGTGTTGGTGGCACTAAACGGACAAATCGTAGCAAAGTGATTAATACAGGGCAGCGCTCCCTTAAAAGATAGCAGAGAATTGCACGAGAAAACTGTTCACAGGCTGCATCATGGCTCTGCTAGAAAGGCAGGTAAAATCCCAGCAGAGGGTACAATTTCAGAGCAGCGTCCTTTTCCACTGGGCGTTATTTCAAACAAAACATAAGCAGAAAACCATTCAACAACTAAAGTTTAGCTCTGTTAGGAGACGAGAGAGAGAGAGAGAGAGAGAGAGAGAGAG
>NW_020769384.1:3825444-3840730 GCF_900518735.1 Pseudonaja textilis
CTCCCAGAGTTCCTCAGCCAGCAAAGTCCACAAGCCTTAAAGGGGCCAAGGTTGGGGACCTCTGTTCTAGGAGGTATCTATCCAAGCTTTGGCTCCCTTAGAATTGCTGCCTGGAGGGAGAACTTTTGCAGGGGTTCTCCGACATTGAGGCCAAAGAGGGATTTCCAGCCGTCAATCAAAGTAGCCCGAAGCAACAGAACTCAACATCAGAAGCAAGAGGAGGAACCGGAGGCTGGACCTGCAACTTCTCCCCCCCTTCAGCAATTTAACTGGTTCTTCTGGCTCAGTCCCCGCTCCGGGCATTACCATTAAGCAGGGTGGGGTGGATCTTGGCTTTGCCCCAAGGACCCTTGATGGCTTTGGACTTCTTCCTCTCAGAGGAAAGAACAGAAACAAAATTGAGAATCTTGAGTGAGGATAACGGGGGAATCCAACGGGTCTCCTCCACTCGTCCTTTTATGACATAAGATCCCCCACGGTGAATCCCTCTGATGATAAGACTCATTCAGTGTTCTACCTGAAGCACCTAGGAAGGGAATTCATACTCTGGACCGCCCACCAAAGCTCAGCAGCTGGGATTCTGGTCAGCAGAGATTTAGCGCAAAGGTCTGGTAGAAGCCAGATCTTTGGACTCTCAACCGCTTGGTGGCAACACTGCTTTGGAGAATGGAAGAAGAACCCCACAAGTTATGTCAAGTAATAACCAAAAGGTGGGGTCCTGGAAACGTTAAATCGCCTGGCAAGCACGGAAGGAAGGGCAGCTGTGGTTTTTTTTAAACTAGAGCAAGGCTCTTCAAACTTGGCAGCTTTAAGACTTGTGGGCTTCCACTCCCAGAATTCCTGAGCTAACGTGACCGGAGGAGGAATTCTAGGAGTGGAAGTCCACAAGTCTTAAAGCTGCCAAGTTTGAAGACCCCCGAACTAGAGTTTCAATGTAACCGTTTCCCTAAGTCCAAAAAGTCCAACTGTTAGAGCACTTGAGAATGGTCAATTCTATCTTTGCCCCATAAACAGGTTTGAGATCTGAAAAGAACCTAAATAGCTCTAAAGAACGTGAAACGAACAAGTGCATCACAGAATTCTGGGTGTGCAGAAACAACTGCATACAAACACACTGCCACAATGCTTCTCTCATGAGATCTAGCTGCTTACCTTGTGAATTTTTGGATATTAACACAGGGATGGGGTCAAACTCATCTTCTGCCACTTTTTCAGAGCCCCCGGGGACATCAAAGCCTGATATCAGGTTAGTATCTTCTGCAGCATGATGGGTGGGGTGGGGTGGAATTTGAAAAGGACGAAAAGAGAGTAGAGAAAGCTGGTTAGAAGCCACCAAAACAACATTTGCCGTATGTGTTTTGCTGCAAAGGAGGTGGGGGCAGATAGAAAGGCAGAATTGCAAATGGCTAAAGCAAACCGGGTATTTGGAAAACTGGGGAAAAGAGAGAAGTAGATGAATATGGAAATTACATGGGAGGGAAGGAGCAGCGGAAGTCGCTCATCTGAGAGAAAATAGCCAAGTGGCACCAGAGAGTTAGTGGTGAGAACATTTCACAGGGAGCTGAGTTGAGAGAATGCAGTGATAAAAAGGCCTGGATTCACATGCAGGTCAGGCATCCTTTGTACAACTGATCTCACGCTGCTCCTCAAATACACGTGAAGACTTTATGACACAGGAGTTTCCCAGCACAGGTTCTCCTTGCGAAGAGTGTCAACTCATAAAATAGTCCTATGGTCTTTTTAGAGTTGCCGACGGAAAGGGAGGGGGGGGAAGGGGGTTTGAAAGCGCATTCCATAAATGTTTTCAAAGATAGTAACTAGGTGACTGAAGTTTCTGCCACGCAAAATTCTAACTGGAGAATGTGATTGATGGCTCTTGGCTATGGATGTGTCCCATTGGAGAATATGGATTCTGATACACCCAGAGGGGGTGGTGGTGGAAAATCAGGGCCAAGGGTGACAATGAGTGATGTGCCTCAGAGTCGGCTGCACCCAGGACATGTTAACTCCCAAGCAATCCTTTCGAAGTTTTGGAGTTTGGCTCAAGACTCACGATTTAATTGGGGTAACTGCCGGAATCCTGACAGCCAGCAGTTGAATGGATACCCCATTCAAGATGCCACAAATGCTTCCGCCTCGTTGCCAGCTCTTGATACCCTTGGAAGGGCACCGCTGAGCCATCAATTTGCAAACTTTCACATCTGCCTTCAAGGCTCACAACACGCCAGGGACGAGGATCCCTTGAGCCGAGACCCATCCTGAGGCCTAAAGAATTGCAGTTGTGGTGCCTATTTTCACAACGACAACAACAGCGTTCGCTCCCTTCTTGGACACGCTGTTCAAACCAAAGAAAGACTCCAGCAATAGCCAACAGCGAAGTGACATTAATATTTGTCCAGGTGTCTTGGAGAAGTTGAGTGCCTCCCGTGGAAATCCTCAGGGAGACGAAGGACATGGGTCAGAAGGACCAGTTAGGATGGCCGGAAGGCTTGCAGCTCTTAGCTTCCCCATCATCATCAGCGGGGGGCGAGGGAAGAAAAGTTGGTTCCGGGCCATTCTGAGGACTTCTTTCTTGACTGACAGGCTCAATGAATTTGGGACCCCATAAAAAATCGGCACGGAGAAGAGGAAGTGGGTGGGTATAAGGGGGCAAAGTTATCTTTCGGTTAGTGGAATGGTTGTTAATCCAAATTAACAATCCCTTCCCTTTCAAGTGGAAGGGATTTTGTTCCATGCAAAGTATTTTTACAAGCTCCAAGAATCTAATCCAGTGCCAGGATTTCTGCAAGACTAACAGCCATTCCTCTCTCATAAGTCTTGGTGGATACTAGCACGTCTGGATGGATGTTTGTCCTTAAAAGAGAGTCAAATGCTAGAGACCAGGTCAACGACCATTGTCCTTCATAGCTTGGGTCAAACCTTCTGCTCCAACAGAAGATCAGCTATGTCTGGTCCCTGAGATCTGTGGCCCTGCCAATATTTCTAACTTGAATTTAGGCTTTTTCTCCGCCGTGTCTCTCATCTTCCTACCCTTAGCTTGCGGACTGCATCCCCACCAGGTAAGTTCTAAGTGATACTCTCGGATGGCACCAAGCTCATATGGATGATGGAACAGAGAGTATGAATTTTTGTTTAAAAAAACCCTCAAATTCCAGACCCAATCTATTCCCAAGTTTGGGCTGACAAGTTTTGTTTTACAACACTTCTACTAAGCATACATTTTTTCGGTTAGAATGGATGTCCCAGAAATTGTTAAAAATAATCCCCTTTCAAGTGCAGGAAATTAAAACTAACTTTGAAAAGAAAGTCATTTTCAACTTTGCCTTTTTCTACATCAGTTCTATTGCAACCACATCTCCTTTCTCAAGGCCGGAAAGAGTTCTGCACTTTGGACAGAAAGGAAAGGAGACGCCTTGGATGCTCCTTTCAAACAACCACGGAAGATCTCCTGGAGTATCCAAGGTAGAAAGGCAGCAATTTTTGAAATCAACAACTGTTCGCTCTCCCGGCACAGTCCCACCTGATTTAGTAAAAAGCCTACTACAACGGAACTGTTCAGACACATTTCCACACTCGGGTGGACAGAAAACCACTGACGCTTTGAGCAGAAATCGCTGACCGAGGAATATTCTCACATGCGCATGCCTGCATTCCACCATGATTGATTCAGACCTTCCTTCGTTGTTGTTGTTTTTTGTCTCTTCCTTCAAATGAAACCCTAAAAAGGGGTTTTGTTTTTTTTACCTTTGTGAGTTTGGGATGGAACCGCTAAAGGAGCAAACTCGTCCAGGAGATCAGTGCCAGGGTTAGAAAGCAGAGCGCAATCAAGCAAGGAGTCATCCACAGTGATTGAATCTGGAACCAGGAGAAGAAGCAAAGAGTAGCAGAACACAGCACGGAGAATAGCAAGGAAATGGCTGCTCCCTCGGCTAGGGACTGGTTTCCTTTATTTTTCAAAAATTAATAATGACCTGAACTGGACTAAAGTGCCTCACTCGTGTTCTAGGTCAGGGGTCTCCAACCTTGGCAACTTTGAGATTTGTGGACTTCAACTCCTTGGGAAAGTTGAAAGTTGGAGTTACCAAAGTTGGAGACCCCTGTTCTTTGAGTGCACACCTGTGGCTGCCACTTTCTTTGTTTGACCCCACTATAGACACCCCTGGACACATACAGGGAAGTTATAAGCTATTTCAAGTTACAGAAACAAAGCTAAGGGAAGAAATCTTATTACCTAACCAATATTTCCTCCAATCCCTGAATCAGAGAAATCCCAAACCTCTGGAGAGAGAGGAGGAGCCCACAGAAACATCTAAAGGCGAACACACACACACACACACAAGTGTTTATATAGACAAAGGATTCTGGTTTTCAGATCAGCCTGCTGGGAAAAGCAGTGGCACTTGTTCTAATTTCGGGTGACTGGAATTCCTCTTAACTCGGGACAGAGTCTAAGAAATTTATCGGCTCAAATGTAAGACCAGGGATAGTAGCAGCCGAATATTCTGCACCCGTTGTAGCTCCAGCATGCCAGGAAAGGTCTAGTTCTAGGAGCAGAACTTAGGATGGACTAAAGGTTAAAGCAAAAGGCTGCCAAGAAAGGAGCCAGGGCCATCTGGGAGTTATGTGCTGAACTCCGTAGTCTTCAGAGTGTGGCAGCAGCGAGGCAGAGGAACAAGGGGAGCCTGTTCCCAGTGCGCATATGCGCAGAGCTGCCAGAAGGCAAGAACAGTTGAGACAAAAGGAGTTAGGCTTGGAGGTGATTGGCCCCTCCCATAAAGGAGGAGCAAAGGGACAGGATCCTTTGCAGGAAGCAACTTTGTTTGTTCGGGTCGGTTTAAACTCTGAAGCTCTGTGTTGACTTTGTGCTCCGTTTGGCCTTGTTCAGCTAATGGGCAATTGTCGTTGGCAGCTTTTCCAGGGAGATAAAGGTGGGTGCTTATCAGACTTATCCTGAAGGACTTTGGCAGACTTTTGTGGGGCTATTTACAAACTGTTGAGACTCGTTATGGGCTATAAATGACTAAAATTCACAGCCGTTGAAATAAAGAAAAAAGGGGTTTTGGGACTGTGTTTGTTAGCGTCTCAATAAGCCTTGGTCAGAACACTCCATTCCTTGAGTGACCCAGCCCAAGCCGCCTCACCAACCTGTTCTGCTCGAAGCCAGCGAATCTGCCTGCGAGGATGGGAGCTGGGGCACAGGCGCTTCGAGGCCCGGTATGAGGCTCTCGGCGGTGAGCTCAGCTTTTCCTTCCCGAAGGCACAAAAGAAGGAGAGCAGAAACCAGGATTAGCAGAGGCAGGAGGAGAAAAGAAAGCAGCGGGCCGCGATGACCCCGACTCAAGAGGACCAGTTTCAGAATTTTTGAGAAGAGCCGTAGTGGCACGGTGGCTAGAAAGCACAATTGCCGGCTGACTCTGCCCACTGCCAGCAGTTCGATCCTGACCGGCTCAAGGTTGACTTAGCCTTCCCTCCTTCCGAGGTGGGTCAAATGAGGTCCTGGATTGTTGGGGGCAAGAGGCTGACTCTGTAAACCGCTTAGAGAGGGCTGTAAACCATAGTGAAAGTGATATATAACTGCTAATGCTGAGGGCTATTGTGATGGCACCATCAACAACCACCTGGGCCTATCTGCACAATGCCTAATCTGTTCCAGAATGCGCAGTTTCGAACATCTTGAAGGTAACTACACTCACAGTGGGGACCTCTGCAACCTGTGTCGTGATCTGGACAAGCAGCAGTCCAAGAAAAGAGCTTGTTCAACTTCACTGGGTGGACAGGACTTCGCTGAATGGAAGCCACACAAAGGACTTTCCCCACTTGGTTCTGGGGTCATCTTCAAAAGGTACCTCAGACTAGGCCAGAGGTCTCCAACTGGACCACTTTAAGACTTGTGGACTTCAACTCCCAGAATTCTCCAACCAGCTATGCTGGCTGAGGAATTCTGGGAGTTGAAGTCCACAAAGTGGCCAAGGTTGGAGACCCTTGATCGAGAACATAGAATAATAGGATTGGAAGGGTTCTTGGTGGTCTTTTAGTCCAGGGGTCTCCAACCTTGGCCACTTTGTGGAGTTCAACTCCCAGAATTCCTCAGCCAGCTAGGAATTCTGGGAGTTGAAGTCCACAAGTCTTACAGTGGCCAAGGTTGGAGACCTCTGATCTACGTCTTCTTTCATGGGGTTACAATGTTTTTAACAATGCTGCTTTGCCTGGTTATATTATTCTTTCAGAAAAACGTTTACCGCCTTAATTTCCAACCTTTCTACCTGTGGTTTTGCTTTTTCATACATTGAGCCTCCTGGATTTGCGAGATTTTACCTGATTTCCTTGGGGAAAGAATGAGGCACAGCCTTTTCCGCCCCCCAGGCACATCTCCCGGGGTGCCCACCGTTTGGATGGATTGTATGTGGGTCTGGGTGCAAGTGTGCAGAGCATGCAATTTACACAGGCCGACATGCAGGACAGGACAGGAGACAACAAAGAGGGTTCTAGGTTTTACCATTCATAGCATCGGAGGTGCTACCGAAGGGGTCGGCCAGAGGCAGGATATTGGGGAGCAGGAGTGGAGGCTCAGGAGATTTGAGTCCCTCAATCAGTTTTTCTGGTGAGGAAGCGGGAAGGAGCAAGAAAGAGGAAAGAGGCAAAAAAGAAGTAAAGCGAAAACACAGTCACTCAAGCAGGCTCAGTTTAAGGGAGGCTGCTCAAAAGGCACGAGCAACCCCGGAAACATCCTGTAGACTTGGTCAACGTTTGTCCCAAAGGTGCTTGCTTTTTTTATTCTTTTTTTCTTTCAAGGGGCAACTGGACTTTCTGGTTTTTTCTTTGGAAGATATTTCACTTCGGCTCCGACTGGATGGTGGGGAATGGAAGAGTTTATAGCCCTTGCAGACAGCTGGTCATTTGCATCCTTTTAGAGGGTCGTTGAGGCCGCTTGGAGGGTTGTCTGTGTCCTCAGGGTCACCTGAGCAGTGCAAAGGGATGTGTGGAGCCTTCCTGGAACAGCTGAAAGGACTGTGCTGTAGACTGGAGAAAGATGATGTTGTATTTCTCTCTCTCTCTCTCTCACGCACACACATGCACACACACGCACACACACACACACACACACACACACACACACACACACACAAAGAGTGGCCACTCTTTAGAAGACAGCAAAGCCCACATTTTGGACAGAGAGGACCGCTGGTTTGAAAGAAGGGTCAAAGAGGCCATCTACATCAGGGTTCTCCAACCTTGGCAACTCTTAAGACTTGTGGCCTTCAATTCCCAGAATTCCTCAGCAGCTTTGCTGATCTACATTAAAATTGAACATCCCTGTCTCAACAGAGGGATACATCATCATCTAATTCCAGTCTATGACACAGTTCCTTTCAGCTGTTCCAAGAAGGCTCCACACCCATTTGCACCACTTAGGTGACCCTGAGGACATAGATAAGCCTCCAAGTGGCCTCAATGGCTTTCTAAGAAAGAATGCAAATGTCCAGCTGTCTGCAAGGAACAGCCTCTTGAAAAAACACCTTCGGGACAACCATGACCTGGATGGATTCTCCACAGACAGTTATCAACATTTATTGATTTTGACAGAAGAAAACAGTTGTAGCTCAGAGTTGAAATGAGGGGTCCTTCATGCTCTCTCAGCTTGGTAGTTTTCTTGCAGACATTGCATTCACCAACTAAGTCAGATCTTCAGTGCTGGCATGATGATCCTTCTTGTGTGGCCTAGTAGACGCTCTCTTCTCACACTGATGATGTGACCGAGCTGAGTAATGCAAGGTCTACAGTGAAACCAGCAAGCTGATGTATTGATTTAAATATCAAGGCAGGCATCTTTTAGTTAAGTCTAATTTCCTCTGGATTAAGTCCACTGCCCAGTGGGAAGCACAAACATTTATTTAGAAAAAAAGACAAGAGACCACATTCTGATAACCCAGAGTCCTCCAGGTAGATGAACTTGTTTTAGGATCCAATATGGGTCAGTGTAACCCAGGGGGTCTCCAAACTTGCCAACTTTAAGACTCGTAGACTTCATCTCCCAGAATTCTGGGAGTTGAAGTCCACGAGTCTTAAAGTTGCCAAGTTTGGAGACCCCTGGTCTAACTTCTCTCTAAGCTAGAGAGAGGTTTCCTGAAGATGGACTCCAGCATGAATCCAAAACTTCTGAAGACGAAACCTCTGGTCCCATTGACCGACCCACGTTGGATCCTACAACGTTATTCTGAGACATGTATATTTGCCTTTAGATGAACTTGTGGCTAATGATGGCTTGGAACGAAGAGAGTTGGTCCGAGATCTCTGGAAGGTGCCATTTTTGAGAAGTTTGAGGAAGGCATTTCCAACTAGTCAACTCTCCCCAAAATGTTGCCTATCGTTATTCATCTTCCAGAATGTTCTGGGACCCTTAAACTAAGGCATCTAATTGGCCAGTGAGAATGGGATAAAATGTGTTTAAATGTACAATGGTAGCTCGGTGTTAAATTGGTTCTGGGATGTGTGACAAGTACTAAAAAGGATGTATCCCAAATAAACCACATAATTTACGTCATGATCTTTTTTTCAGCTGGGAAGAACTTCCGGTCTGTCCCTTTTCCTATGTCAGTCCTTTTCCCAGAATGGCCAACTTCCTGTCCATTCCCCACGTCCATCCCTCTTTTCCTATCCCAGCGCGTCGAGTACTAAACAAACAGCAAGCACCGGGACAACATTTTCGCCTCAAAATGCATCAGATGCCAAATTTAATCAGCTTTGAAGCAGCCAAGTTCTGAGGTACCGCTGTGCTCCCAAACAAGGCCAAACTGAACGTGAATCGACTCTCTTATCATCTGCTCCATTTAGTCCTGGGGGTGTTTTTTGGACACCGTTGGGAATTTGAAAAAGACAGATTATAAATTGCCTATGCGGGATGCTAAATGGAATTCCACCCCATCCCTTACAGGGCATCTAACAAGAGAGACCAGCGAGCACGGAAAATACAGAGGAGGCACTGGAAGGTCTGGTGTTTATTTTTTCAGTACCATCTCAGGTGGCTATAAATCAGCTTCCAGGCAGCTTCGTTAAGAACGCAGAGCTGCAGGTTAAAAGACCTCATTTTACAACCAGCGCTGAACAAAGCAAGGGTTTCATGCAGGCCTCCGAGTCGGTGAAGCTAAATTTGAAAAAAGAAAAAATCATCCGGAAGGTTCTCCTGCGCAATGGCCACTGCCCGGCCGGTGGAGAACACTCTTGGAAGTTTCATTTTTGAACCTGGAATCCCTTTGGCCCAACCGGAGTTTGGGTGCCATTTGTAATCCCTGGTCTCTGCTCGCTTCGTAGCTTTTGTGAGCCTTTTCCGGTTTTGCCTTTAAAACGCATTGACCTGAAATACCGTAAGCTGCTTTGAGTGACACACATGCAAGGGAAGAGGAAGACGGAACCCAGTTTCTCAACCTCAGCCCAATTTAAGGTGTGCGTGGACTTCAACTCCCAGAATTCCCCATCTAGCCGCTCTTGTTGGGAAATACTGAGGGAGACTATTAAAATAAATCCATTTTCAAGTCTGGGGAAACGTCTGGCTTTATTTTTTGATAACCGCTAACAAGGAGCCTGGAATCCAGCCTGTGGGGAGCGTAAGAGCCACCTGCTTGATTCTGGGCTGACCTGGCCCCCCAAACATGACCAACCCTCTGAAGTGAACTCAAAATATTCCTTTGATTAGGAATGCCGGCAGCCCCAGCAAAGCGTTTCTCTCTCACCGCAGGCTAACAAATCCATCAGGCCAGAAGAGGAATAGTGGTCTGCCACATCTATTCCTCTCCCTCCCCTGCCTTTGATCCCCAGAGCTAGGGAGGGGCTTTGCTAGCAGCGGTGGCTCTTCTGTCCCAAGGACCGGCCCATAGATTTCCACAGCTCTCCTCTCCTCTGCCTTCTGTGCCTCCGTGTGTCAGGCACTGGATGCAGCTGTTCCTCCTCTTCCTCATCAGCCATCTCTAGACCTGGGGGCAGTTGACTCTCCATCTAAGGGCTGATGGACAGCCTAGGCTCTGCCTCCCCCTCTCTCTCTGTCTCTCTCTCTCTCTCTCTGCCAGCTCTATTCCCTCTTCTCCCTCAGAGCTTCCACGTTGCCTCACTGCTTCCTCTTCCTCCTCTGATTCGGCTGCCAACGGGCCACAACAGCTTCAGTAGATTCACAGATAGAGAGAGAAGAAAAACACTTGCAAGAAATGGGAATAACTGGCGTTACGCATTCGCCACTTCCTGCTCCCTGCTCCACAGTCAACTCCAGCATTGGCAAGTTGAGGCTCAAATGCCAGATACGAGCAGAGCAGAAGAAACTTCAAGGCATCCCCAAAACACCAAGGCAAACTCACCACAAGCCCCAGTGGGCACGCCCGTATGTCTTGCTTAGAGGGAAAAACCTTTGGAAAGTGGCCAGGCTGCACGACTGCAGAGACAAACGTTTTATAACACCTGGCCCGGTGGAGGGGAACGCATCCAGAAGACCAACTATAGACAACGTAACTACCGGAGACCCTAGGGGCACCTCACTCACCAACCGCTTGATTAACAACGGTTTATAAAGTGATGATGGTGTTAAAAGAAAACAACTCCCTCTGAGACCCTATCCTCGCACTGAAGGCAATGGGCTTGCAGGAAGCTGAGATAATGGAGAAATAGAATACCAAGCTGCAGCCGTGGGATGATTAACAATGGCCCCAAATCCCAAAATGGAAGTGAGGTCATAAGCCTGTTGTGGCCACATGGTTTTCCACTTAGTGACTGTTGCGCTTAGCAATGGAGGAGCCAGGCCAGTTGAGGTTAGTGAGGACTGCCTGTATATTCAGCGGGATACAGTCAAACTGTTGAGTAGAACAGTTTTCCCCCGAATGCCATCACTCTGCTAAGCAAATAATTCCCTCAATACTGTTCACTATTTACAAAGTCTGCAATACTATCACTATTAATCTTCTCATCCCTCCTTATCGCCCATCCCCTCCCACTTGTGATTGTATGACGGTAACTTTGTCGCTCGTATCTTTACGATTTATATGGACTATTTCCTAGTATGATTTGATTGCTTATTGTAGCCTTTGACTATCATTAAGTGTTGCACCTGATGATTCTTGGCTCTTGACGAACGTCTCTTTTCTTTTATGTCCACTGAGAGCATTTGCACCAAGACAAATTCCTTGTGTGTCCAATCACACTTGGCCAAGAAAGAATTGAATTCTATTCTATTCTATTCTATTCTATTCTTATTGAACCCTTTGACTATTATTAAATGTTGTCCCTGATGATTCTTGACTCTTGATGAATGGATCTTTTCTTTTATGTATACTTTGCACCAAGACAAATTCCTGGGGTGTCCAATCACATCTGGCCGATAAAAGAATATTCTACTCTATTCTATTCTTCTTGCCACGCCTCACGTGGGCCAGGAGATATTTCAGAGCTGCTGATTCCATGGATTACAAGGTCCGGCCTGTCATCACCCCCCACCCCACCCCCAACGGATGTAGAGCTTCCAGAGGGATGGAACTGAATTGCAATGGAAGCAGGTGCAGCAGCTATGACTGAATTTCCTGAGCTGCTGCTCTTCGTTATTTTCCCTACTGACAAGTTACAGATGCGCGACTGGATTCCTCCACTGGTGACCTTTGTTAACACGCCCCCTGAGCTGACAAGAAATCTTTATCTTTTGTTGCCTTGAGCTCAAATGCATCGTTAATTATGCAAATCGAGCTGCCTTGAAGGGCTACAATTAACTGGGATCTGTGAAGACTCTCCAAGCAGCTGCGGGCAAATTTCTGCCGGCTGCATTTGCTGAGGTTGTGAAAAATTGGGAGAAAAGCAAGCTTTAATCAACCTAAAACCCACCTCCCAAAATAAAAGCAGCATCAACAAGGATCTGAACACGAAGACGGTCTTTTTTCCAGAATGCTCTCGAAGATCAAATGCTCCCCAGTGCTGGTGCTGAATTCAATCGGCTCACTCAGCCCCATTAGCGGTTGGTAGGCAGAGGGTTGTTGTTGTTGGTGTGTGTGTGTGTGTGTGTGTGTGTGTGTGTCTGTGTGTCTTTGAATAACAGGAAGGGAGAAGGAATCCCCCCAAAAATCTCACTTCCAAAAAGGTTTCTTTCCTGCAGTGGCCTGAAATGCAGGGCTTGTAGAGCAAAGCGGCTCTCTTCACCCCTTGGGACCCACTGGGGCCACACCTGTCAAATGTAATCTCGACGTATCCAGGAGCTGGGGGAGAACTGGCCCCTCCGCATCCTATGGAAACCTGAATTTCATACATTTTAGAACTTTCAGAAAATAAAAGGGAAACCTTTGGTTAGGAGAGAAGGGCTGAGGACGTGTCATGGCTGAGACCGACGTCTACAGCCTGCCCTCGGGAAGACGGGGTCGGTCACGCCAGAACGGGTGAAAAACTGGTTTCCCGTGAATCAGGCGGAAGGTCTCTGGCTTGGAATTTCCTCGTTGCACTGAAGAGGTTTCTAGTAATTCAACAAACCAGAGAGTCAAATAAGCCTGCTGTGTCGTTACGGCGTTCCATGCTAGGCCCCCCCCATCTACATAACCGCGGTCTGAGCATTAATTTTCATATTTGGAAATAGAACAGAGTAACACAGAAGGGGCTGGTGGAAGGGACCTTGGAGGTCCTGCAATCTAACCCTCGGCTTAAGCAGGAGACCCTACAACCATTTCAGACATATGACTGTCCCATCTCTCCTTTAAAATCTCCAGTGTTGGAGCATTTACAACTTCCGGAAGCAAGATATCCCCGCTGATGAATTGTTCCCACTACTAGGAAGTTTCTCCTTAGGTCTAAGTTGCTTCTCTCCTCGAGTAGCTTCCCCCCCCCCCCGTTGCTTCGTATCTTGCCTTCAGGTGCTTCGAAGAATAGGTGACTATAGGAAGAATGCACCTTCCTAGCTGTACTTGTTCAACAAGCTCCTAGAGGTAACTTCACCTGCCTGGGGAGTATCTACGTGTCAACCGTTTAGTTCCTGTTACGTAAGGTCGCAGGAGCCAAGGGGGCTCAGCGGGAACATAATCCCTGAGGGCTTTGCCCACTTCTACCAGCTGAACAGATCAAAGGTACAGCCAAAATGAAGCCAAGTGAGCGCTCACACGGAGTTGTTCCCGGCCCGCTCATCTGTAGTGGCCACCAATGCCTTCACCCAACACTTCAAAGCAGGAGAAAGGAGGGTTGATTTCAGTATTTTTTGTGCTGTTGGAGAAGCATCTGATAGGCTGTTGAAATATCACTCTCACCACTGTTTTATAGCTACTCTGTGCTATCAACATGCCCCAGCAAAAGATTAAAGTACGTAAACAATCCATAAACATAAATGCTCAGAGAAGGGAGAATTGGGGGGGGGGGGGAGAGAATAGAGGAAAAGAGAGAGAGAGATACACAGAGACAGAGAGAAATTGGGGGAGAGAGAGAGAGAGAGACTATGTCAAGATGCAATTCATTCAGCAGGTCTTCAGCTATTTGGTTCACTTAGAAACAAGATGCACCAAAACACTTAGCATAAAAACCCACATTTCAAACTAGATTACTCGTTCTGCAACTACGGAAGATTTTAAAAAAAAAAATAAAGCAAAGGGCAGCTAACCCAGCAAACACACACACCGCAGCAGAGTCCTTTTCTTTGGACTTCAGCTGGGGAGGAGAAACGATCTCATCAGAATCCAATCAAATCACATTTCGGGGAGAGCTGAGATCCCCAATTTTGCCAGTCTTGGACAGACAGCAGCGAGTCTACTCATGGAGACACAAAAGCTTTGAAAATGTTACTCAGTGGTCTCCAAGATCTCAGGAGATGTGCCTGGTGCAAATTTTGAACAGGCCCTTCAACCAGCCACCGGTATTGAAACGTAAAAGGTATCCAGAATTTGCAAAAATAGTACCAAGGACCTCTCAAAATTCAGCTAAACGTTCACAAAAACGCCTCTAAAAAACCTTTGGACATTAACTTTTGGGACTGAAAAAGCTGATCACGACTGCACAAGTACACACATCTTCCTCCTTCCCACTTTGGGCATCTTCAAGAAACACCGAAACAGCTTCTTATTTTGATAATCCAGAACAAAACCCTGGGTTTGACCAGCCCCCTGTGATATGGACAACTCTGAATCGAATTCACACTAGCCATGGTGGATGTGTCAATGCCTTCAACAAGTGGGACAAAATAGCATCACCAAATTGTGATTGTGCGGCCAAAAAACAAACTACCCAACATACATAATGACGGTTAAAATAGAGCCTATAATGGAGATTTCACTAATTTCCTGGTGGTGACAAATGAAGTAGAAAATTTAATTTGCAACTTGCAATCTGCCTGTTAAGATTTCAGACCGTATATTCACGGTTTTGTATTTTAGCCCATGTTCCCTTTTACCGAAATCTGATGTGAATGTGTCATACAATAAATAAAATAAATAAATAGGCTGCTATTTAAATAGGCTTGGAGATTAACCTACCATTGCCTTCCCCAAGACCTTGGGATAGGATGCTCCTAATCCCTTCTCTTAAATTTAGCCATTGCACAGGATCTAAGACACCTGTCTTTTTGTGAAAGTACCTGCCCTGCGAAATGCTTTTTGCCTTGGGTGACTGACTGGCAGGGCTCTGCCCTCTGAGCTTTCCAAAAAGCAGCGAAGACACAGCATGGCATAGGGCGAAGGGATTTAATATGACGTTGTGTTGTTTTATCATTGAATATTATTTTAATTTTTCATTGGGAACTGCTCAGGGTTCTAGGTAAGACGGGTGACTATATAAATGTTTTAAATAAGTAAATAAGAAATAAAAATGTTATGGATAATAAAGTAGCCTATCTTAAAATATGACAATACTATTTAAACAACCCTAAATCTTATCAGTGTCAAACATAGATGGAAGATGGTCGTGCAAACAGATTATATAGAAAGAAATTGATAAAATTAAAAACAGAACGTCCAGTCTCTATTGACCGGCAAACAGGATGAACTTTGAGAAGGATGCTTTTCCAAAACTATGCCACCAAGAGGGCTCTGTTACTTTTGCCCCCTTGCCCAGTGGCATTACCTTTTAATGGGCATAATTGCTATGTCACCTTGATCACATAAATCATAGTTACCTGGTGTATCTGACAGTGGAAGAGGAATGAAAGGGTCAGGAACAGCCAGAAGTGGAGGGCTGGTATCCAGAATATCCTTTGTTTTTTCAGCTGGAAGGAAGGAAGGAAGGAAGGAAGGAAGGAAGGAAGGAAGGAAGGAAGGAAGGAAGGAAGGAAGGAAGGAAGGAAGGAAGGAAGGAAGGA
>NW_020769384.1:3853693-3869557 GCF_900518735.1 Pseudonaja textilis
GAAAGGAAAGGAAAGGAAAGGAAAGGAAAGGAAAGGAAAGGAAAGGAGGGAGGGAGGGAAGGAGGAAGGAAGGAAGGAAGGAAGGAAGGAAGGAAGGAAGGAAGGAAGGAAAGAAAGAAAGAAAGAAAGAAAGAAAGAAAGAAAGAAAGAAAGAAAGAAAGAAAGAAAGAAAGAAAGAAAGTGGTGCGAGCTCCATCCCTGGAAGCTTTCAAGAAGAGGTTGGACTGCCACCTGTCAGAAAGGGTCTCCTGCTTGGGCGGGGGGTGGGGTTGGACTGGATGACCTACAAGGTCCCTTCCAACTCTGTTAATCTGTATCTGTATCTTACCTCCCGCTAAGCTGAGTTTGGCTCCCACCCTCTTGAGGTTCCATAAGAGCCTGAAGACCTGGCTTGGAGAGCCAATGGGGGGGAAGTTAATTAAAAGCTAATCCCCCCCACACACATATATTCAGCTCCTTCCTTCGGCATCTTGCATTAATGATCTCAATTTATCTACTTTGCCATTTTATGTCTGGTGGTTTTAATGTGTTTTTTTTTTAATGTCTTTATGCTGCGAGGCGCCCAGAGTCATTTGATGCTGGGTGGGAAACAAGCATGTTCCGCGATAAATAAATACTAAACAAACAAGGATTCTCACCTTGTGGCTGGACGCTGGCTTGGACTGCAGGCCTCTTCCTAGGAGTCAAGGCAGGTTGAATGGGCAGAATTCCTGGGTTGGGTTGCGTTTGCCCAGCTTTGGGTCTCTGGCGTGGTGTGATGGACGTTTCTGTTGTGGGAATAGGATCTGTCAGCCTGTCAACCACAGATAATACGAAACAAGAGGTTAGGATAATGGCTGCTTTTGAGGGACATCACAGCCAGTTGCTTTTAGTGGGCCCAACTCTTTTAGAGGATGCCCTGGTCCTGTAGATCAGGGGTGTCCAACCTTGGCAAGTTTAAGACTTTGTGGACTTCAACTCCCACAATCCCTGAGCTAACATGACTGGACGAGGAATTCTGGGATTGGAAGTCCTCAAAGTCTTACAGCTGTCAAGTTTGAAGACCCCTGGTTTAAAGCAAGGAGTCTCCAAACTGGGCAAATTTTAAGATTTGTGGACTTCAACTCCTAGGCCAGCTGGGGAATTCTGGGAGTTGAAGTCCACAAAAACCCACCAAGTTTGGAGACCTCCCCGCTCCCTGTGCTCTAAAGTCACAGAATGCATTGACGCTTGGAGGCCGCCTCCTGTTTCAGACAGGCACTTTTAGATGAAGGAAGGGAAAGCAAAAATCCGCCCGAGTTGACTTGGAAACAGCCGCCAGAGTTGAGTGCAATTGTAGATGCTTCTATAAAAAGGACCTTTGTCCAGATTTGGCCAGATTCCTCTAAATTGCTTTGGTTCCCTTCCAGTGCTATGAATATCCCACAAAGACCATGTTTCAACGGACACGGAGACCAGCTAAACCTCCCAGAAACGTTCGATCCAACGGAGACCAAGCAGAGACTCAAAGGGGGGGAATAAGAAGGCATCCAGGTAAGCGCAAGAAGGTATGTCCTCCAATAAGAAGGCATCCAGGTAAGTGCGAGAAGTTCACAGAAGGGAGAAGACGGAGCAGGTGAAATGATGTACCTCCAAAAAGGAGAAGATGGCAGTTCAAGAAAAACAAGGGCAAACCAAGGAGGGTTTGGATCATCTAGACCTGGGGTCTCCAACCTTGGCCACCTGGAACACTTGTGGACTTCCACTCCCAAGCTGGCTGGGAATTGAAGTCCACAAGTCTGAAAATGGCCAAGGTTGGAGACCTCTGATCTAGAAAAAGGCGAAGGACAGGAATGCCTAACCACAATTTTGATCCTTAACATCGGCCTTGAAATTCTGTGTTCTTTATTTAGAGTTAAGAAGAAAAGACTTTATTTCTTGTTATTTCAGGTTATCTAGGCCTCAATTTGTCGCTTTGACCTGCTTCTCACTGTATCTTCTTTATATTTATTTTATTTGTCCTATTTATAGGAGTGCCTATAAATTGTGACTCGGGGAGGCATACAATACAAACCATAAAATAAATAATATTTTTAAACTTTTACAATGTTTTTCATGGTCCATTATTGACAGCAAACCCAGCTACTTTTATCTGTTGTTTTGGAATGTCGCCTCTAGATGAGATGGGCGGTACACAGATCTAATAATATATGTCTTATCAAGCTTTTTTCCCCAGGACCAAATTTGGATCCCTTTTTAAATTCAGTTCTTTCCTCTTATTTATAAAAAAAATCTATTCTGCCTTTCCAAGGTTTCGTTTTTCAGTTCCTCCCATTCTCACCGAAAGGTCAGTTTTGGTGTCATTTTTATTTTGATGTACCCTTTACCTAAAAAAAACAGTTGGTGCTCAATTTAAACCAATCTTCTCTGAAAAACAGGTTTTTCCTCCACAATAAAACCTTCCATGTGCCACTATTATCTTAATTCTCATCAATACTAAGACGACTTCTATTTTAAAGGCCATTTTTCTGGACAAGAGAATACTGTCTTCCTTTCAGCCTATACGATATCTTTTCCTTCTTTTATTAAAACAATTCAAAAAGGGATTTATTATTGGTGTTAGTCTAAAAAAACAGGAGGCTAGTTAACATATAAATTTTATTGAAAGGCATATATTTTTTATTATTAACAATTGTTAATCAGACGAGGTGCTACTTTGCAAAAAAAAAAAAAAGGGGGAAATTCTGGAGAAGCTTTTCACTGAAGGAAAAGGAAGTCTGAAGTGAAATACCAGCCTGCGCCATCCCTTCCTTTTGGGAACAGCCCTACATTTTGCACGTTTTCTCTTCAGCAAAATCCAGTCCTTGTCCCCTCATGTCAATACTTGGTCTTCCATTAGCACCTTAGTGTCCATTAGGCGGATTTGGCCACGCCCACCAAAACAGACCAAAGGTGAGCTCACCTGGCTTTCGGCTGGGTTTTCTTAGCAGCAGCTTCGCTAGTTTTCACAGGCTCTGGAAGTTTGGCAGGAATTAGAGAATTCTGAAAATTAAAAACAAAACAAAACCAAGCCCTGGGCTCATTAACGCTTAACAGAACAAGACAGAACAACAATGCAACCCCACGCCATTAAACTAATCAAGGAGAGAAGCAACCTAGAACTGAGGAGAAATGTCCATTAATCCGTGGAAGAGACATTTCCACCAGAAGTTGTGGATTATCCAACACTGGATGTTTTTAAGAAGAGACCGGAGAGCCATTTTGTCTGAAATGACACGGGATCTCCTTTTTGAGCCAATTGTTTTTAAGTGCTTGCCTATTGTTGCTGTTGTTATTGTTATTATTATGGGCTCCGGCCTCTTGGCAAACCATCCTCTTCCTTCCTCTGACGGTTGGGGAAAAAGGCCTGCAGCCCCACAGCAGAGAAATGTCACTCACCTGCACATTGGGGACAGGACATTCCCTCTTAGCCAGCTTGAACGCAAAGTAAGAGACCTGGTAAATGTCAGGCCTCTTGTCCGGGTCAGGTTCCAGCATGTACCCTACAAAAGAGAAAGTTGGTTAGTTGGAGACAGCAGCATCCAGGCTTAACTGGATTGCTCTACGGCAGCCCTCAACCTTGGTACAGGGAGTTAAGCAGGCTGACCAGATCCCTCCATGAGGACTTGGGGTTGCCTCTTCTCCTGATCCCCTGGTGCAACCACACAAAGGGAGCAGAAGTGTCCATTGAGAAATAAACCAAGACGAGGCCAGCCTCACCAAACAATGGTGCTGTCAACTCATAAAACATTCCTATGCTTGTTTTAGTAGTTGCCATAAAAAGAGGGGACAGTGAAAGTACATTCCAACTCTTTTCTTTAAAAGGTTGTAACCGAACTACCAGAGGTTTTGCCCACAAATGTATTTAATTGGATAACGTGAATGATGACACCCAGCCTGTGAATGGACTCAGTTGGAGAAGCTGATTTATGACACACCCAGAGAGGAGGGGGGAAACAGGGTCACCAGGGATGGTAAATGACGGGTGTTGGCTGCATACAGGGCAGTGCCAGTATGTCGCCTCTAATGGATCCTTTGAAGTTTATGGAAGTTTGGCTGGAGAATCATGATTTAATTAGAGCGAATGCTGGAATCCTGACAGATGGCTTGAAAGACATCAAGAGCAAGCTATGTTTCATAGGCTGTTTCAACGAAGAACTTGTAAACCCAAAAGAACAGAACGGTCTCCCCTTCCAGAGGGGATACTCACTTATTAGGCAGTGCATGTCTTGCGTGTAGCGTGAGTTGTCAGGAATGGTGAAGTTGCCGTCGCAAATCGCCACTTGGCTCTCCCCAAAGGGCAGAGTAAAATAGCAGAGTTTGTAGAGCAAACACCCCAGGGCCTGGAAGAAGGAGATTAGCCAATCCTCAGGGTCTCATTGAAGCAGCCGCTGCTCATCCCTCCCGCTACACGAGAGCTTCCTGTCTCTTAGCATCTCTTTTAGAAAATGGATTCTTTATTGGCCAAGTGCGGTTGGGCGCTCAAGGAATTTGTCTCAAGCTCTCGGTATACATACAAACAACAAAGTGACAATTTAAAATACAACTAGTAGTAGACCACTATGTCATATGGTTTGACTGGGTGTGATCTTGAACTCAGTAAACATTAAGCTTGGTTTGGCAGGCCATGCGAGCAGCCTGAGAGCATCCCCATTTAATGTGATTTTCCAAGCCACCCTTTCAAAAGGCTTTAGTCCAGAGGCATCAAGTAGAATGAGGTCACGAAGCTTTATGGGTCAATTCACAGGCTGATAAGAATTAAACAGACACTTTTGCACATTGACACTTCCAGGCTCATAGCACAGCTCATCCAAACCCAGATTAATTAGACACTTATAATTAATCTCCTTACATCTCCTGGAAAATGAGATAGGGAAAGAGCAACTTGCCACAAAACAGCCCTTCCTGAGCTGGGCTTCCTTGCTGTTTGCCCTCCGCTCCCCTAAGCCAGGGCCATATTTTAAAACCTCTCCATTACTTGTTCACAGAAAAAAAAAACCTGTAAGAATTAAATCACCAAAGCTTAATACAGAGGTCGCCAAACTTGGCAACTTTAAGACTTCAATTCCCAGAATTCCTCAGCCAGCTTGGCTGGGAGTTGAAATCCACAAGTCTTAAAGTTGCCAAGTTTGGAGACCTCTGGCCTAATACCTAGAAGATGAGTTGGTTTTAAGTGGGAAAGAGTTTAGCTGCTGAAATTCTTCTAACACGGTCCCCTTCATCAATCTAGCTAAAGAAGACCGGGGGATTCAGGGGATTTTCTTCTGATTTGAGTCAACTGCCCCAAAGCTTGATATGTGTGCCATGACTTCATCACAGCTAGAATGTGAAGTGTGTAACGTGCGTGCCAGTCAGGATGAATAATACGCATTAATTGCATATCATAAAGGCATGCGGAGTCGCTTCCCATGCCTTGTTCCCGCCTACAGCCGTCTCTTGATCAATGTTTATTTCTACCTTCACCATATTATCAGAGATTCCAAGCAACATACAAGCCTGAACAATACAAAGGCAGACTGCAAGTCTTATTCTTATGACATGCTATAAAATATTGACACCTCCTCTCTCCATAAAATACTTCAATAAAGCACACCACTAAATATGCCTCGTTTTATCATTATATATTGCCTGGCCATAACTTTTCTGATTTTGTGATCCCAAAACGACATGGGCTTATCTACGCCAGAAGAGAAAGAGAATTTGGAAGGTGAAACACAACTCCTGCACTCCCTTGGGCCACCATCCCGAGGCTACATACCCAGATATCAGCTTTTGTGGTGATCAGTTTGCCACTGTAGAGGTTGACCATCTCTGGAGCTCTGTACGAGAGCGTGGTATACCTACAACAAAACACAAATTCGTGTTTTTGCAATCGAAGAGTAAGCTGTGACACTCTGACCAACCTCGTGGCGTTTCCCTCCCATAAAACTAATTAGGATTTTCTGTTCCTTGAACAACCTTTAGAGTTAATATTTGAAATGCCTGAGCAGGTTCAAAAATAAACAATTTCTCCCACCAGATAAGAGGACTGCTGCCTTTTGGATAGTCAAAATAATCTTTAGTAGTTAAGACTGTTATTCTCTCCTACTCATGGGATAAAATGCCACGTTTATGTAGTTACTGGTGCCAAAATAAAAAGCAGACTGCTTGTGATTATTTGAACCTGAAAGATATAAGGATGGTCACCAATATAAGCACAATTATTAAAATCCTAGGAGTCTGTCAACATCTTTATTCCAATTTCATCTTCCTTTTATGTACATGCTAGAAATTCCACCAGCAATAAAGAGTAACCATACAAAGGCTCATTCTCAGGATCTCATATTCAGTGGGAATGATTATTTATTTTAAACTTCTGCCATGTGGCCATCAAGTAATCTTTCAAATGTTCATCAGAAAACTTGGCAGTTCCTAGCCTGAAATAACAGAATAACAGAGTTGGAAGGGGCCTCGGAGGTCTTCTAGTCCAACCTATACTGTTCTGAACAAAAAGCTATCCGATCTCTTCTTTAAAAGCCTCCAGTGATGGACCATTCACAACTTCTGAAAGCAAGCCGTTCTAATGATTAATTGTATTCACTGTCAGGAAATTCCTCCTTAGTTGGACCTCTCCTTGATTAGTTTCTCGTCTAATTCTCAAAGCATTCAAATATTCTCACTTTGCTGTAGTTTTTTCAAAATTCCTCAAAAGATAGAAATATTTGCTTTTTCTGGAATGCCTGATGACCCCATTGGCCCTTAGTTTCTAAATCTGGCTGGTTAATCCTGAACTCTTTCTTTCCTTACTTAAAATCTTAAACCTGTGGGATATTGTAGTTGCTACTCATATTCAAAGCTTACACAACTGGATATTGGGATTCATACGGGTGTGCATGGATCAACGCAGCCATGAAGCACCTGAGAGAAACTGTGGCATTATTGCGAGTCTGATAGATGTAAAATGTTTTAGGTACAAAAAGTCTTTAAAAAAAAAAAAACCTTGAAAACAGGCAGACTCACTTCTTAATTTCTTCCTCCACTACGTTCACTCCTTCCAGTTGAGGATTCTGCGATTTATTGGTGGCGCTCCCAAAGTCGCAGAGGACATAGTGGCCACGATCGTGTAACAGGACGTTCTCCACCTGGAAACGAAACAGGCAGGTAGCTGCGATAAGCTCAGGGCCAACAGGTGAGCAGTGGTGGTTTGTTTTTGTTTGTTTTGGATAATGGATAACTTCTGGAGCGTGTGCTGCCCAGAACCAGGTATCTCAACGGGAGAAACACTTCAAGCTAAACCGGTTCCTGACATACTCCAGGGATTTCCTACCTGAGCTCAGTTGGATGTTCTTGGCCCAGAGCTATCCTTGGTGGGGCCTTTATTCTGTTCTCGTCCTCTTTTAATTGTCAAGGAGTCATTCATACGGGATGTTACTCAATGCGCTAGATGAGACGGGCAACTACATAAATGTAATGAATTAAGCCAAGAGTTTTGCTGATGTATTTTCAGAGTTTTTACTCCCTGCAGGGGAGCAATTTCACTGGGATGAAAAAATAAGCTTGGCGGCCAATCTACACGTTTGCAACCTTTTGCCGTCTGTAACGCAAAGGAGAGCGGAGGGAAGATCGTAAATACAGTGGGGGTTTCCCTTCGCAGCCACTTCGCTTCACTGAATGCTTTGCTTAATGACCAGGTTGCTGGTCCCAATTGCGGTTGCTAAACAAGGACTGCATGTGTTATGTCCCAATGCTTTGAAAAGTGGCCTAATCTACCACTCCTGCCATCCTGTGTGTAACCCTCTTGCCAGCTGGAGGAGATCCTTCAAGCTTGTCCGGGTTGAAAGGCAGCAGCAGGCTTTGTGCCATTCCTCTTACGACCCACCCAACCGCGCCCAGGCCTTTGCACCAGATCCCGCCATCGCTACCTTCAGATCCCTGTGGACGATGGGCGATTTGAACTGGTGCAGCCTGGCCACCGCTTCGCAGGTGTCGCAAAAGATTTGCAGGACTTCATTTTCCGTGAACCCCGTCTGCAAGCGCTGGTTCATCAAATTCACTACTTGGCCTCCTGGAGGAGAGGAAGGAAGGGAAGGATTTGCCCCAAAAGCCACCCGGCGTTTAAAGCACACGCCTGCTCGAAATCCAGGTTCAACAAAACGACTCCCACGTTCACTTGACCCCCGAAGCAAGCCAGCTTATTATGCCGAACGGTTGAGGGCCTGGCTTGAACGACGACGTCGTCGTTTTAGCCCAGGGGTCCTCACACTTGGCCACTTTAAGACGGGTGGACTTCAACAAGCACAGCTGGCTGGAGGATTCTGGGAGTTGAAGTCCCCCCGCCTTAAAGTGGCCAAGTTCGGAGGCCTCTGGAATAGTAGATGGCTTGCAAATATGGTTCCCACGAATGTTTCCATACCTCGGCAAAAATCCATTAAGATTAGGACTTCCCATACATCTCCGCTGCTCACTGAATTTATTGTGGAGTCAATGTACCCAACAATGTTCTTGTGCCCCGCAAGATCCCTCTGGAAAAAGAGCAAAAGGCACACTTTTACTGTGAGCCACAGCCATAAACCTGCACGCAAGACCACTAATTTCCTAACCGAGCAAAGGAAATCCCTGGTATTTTTTTCCCCTTTTAACCAGCCTGTTTGCTGATTGTTCCTTGACCCTTAGCCTTACATCTGATCTCCGTGCCCCAGTTCCAAGTTGCTGGAGTTTAAACAAACCTCTCCTTCAAGGTTTAAAAGATCAACAAGCGTTGCACGACGCCTCTCTCTCTCTCTCTCTTTTAAATAAACTTTATTAGTCTTTTGCATATTTTAAAAATAAAACAAAAAATATCGCGATGTTAACAGTTTTGTGACATCCATCTCGTACATTTCTATCTTTTGTGCATATTTACAAATATATACAAATTTGTGCGAATATACACATTTAATCTATAAGTTGCTTATCTTTAATTCCTTCATTTTCTGTCTTCATTCAATCCAATTATACTATTTTCTCCAAATTCTATAGTATTCAGACTCCTCTCTCTTTTGTACCATTGAAGTCAATTTGTCCATTTCATGCCTTTATTTTTTGAATAATCAAAGCACGACCTCTCTCATTAACCGCTGTTTTTCCCCCGCTCTGTCTCTTAAAAATGCTTTTCGTCCCCATGTAAACATATACCATAAGGCGGCATCACGAGGGCTCCACATACTCACCATAATCTGGATTTCCTGCTTGCAAACTTGCAGATCGTATTCGTTGTTCACGTACATCCGTTTGAGGGCACATTTCATCCCATTGCTGGTCCTCACCAGAAATACGATAGCGAAGCCCCCTGAGAAAGGCAAGAGAGGACCAAGCTCAGCTAGCATACTCTAACTATGGAGCTGGCCGTGGGAGTAAGGAACCACTTGAATTGGGGTGGGAACAGTGGAGGGATCCCTTTAGATGCCTACAAGTCCTAATGGTGCTCTTTATGCAGAGTTTTCCAAGATTAAAATTAGTAAGATTATTGGAATTGCGGTGTTTTGCTTAAATAAGGCAATTGAGAGCACCATTTATATTTCACAATCTATAAGGAATAAGAGTTTGGGAGCAGAGTCAAGCTGTCCACCCTACTGGAAAACCCAAGTCCTCATTCTGGAACAAGATCCAGTTGATCATTACTCCGGAATTCCCTTTTAGTTTGAGAAGGGGTGCCTGAATTATCTTCCCGCTCCTTCTTTCCTTTCCATTCCCTTCCCTCCGACATTTTTTTCAGGCTACCAACAGATTGTATACCTGCCATTTTCAACAGCAAAGTTCAAATAATTTAAAGGCACACGTGTTTTAAATCAAATAAATATGAAAGTGAATACAGTATGAATTCAAGCAGTTTAAATTCAATTTTTAAATAGGTCTAATGTTTCCAAAACGGCAAGAGCAAAACAAAAAAGAGGAATTTGTGCATGCTTTTCCCACCATGAAGACTCCTAAAGCAGCTACCAGGATGTTCTGTCAGCCACCCCAGGTAATATTGTGCTGTCCTGCTCACTCACACGCACCTGTCATGATGATTTAGTGGCTTTATTAATATTCCACAGCAATTCCCTTCATCAAAAACCCAGCGCTGTCCCAATTAAATCCAGCCCAAAGCAGGCCAATGCTAGTCCACAGAGCAATGGCCAAGGAATCCACAAGGCCCTTGAAAGTTTCCCAAACAAGATAAATCCATCAGGCAAAATTAAATCCACAATACACGAGGGCTCAGGAGGCAAGAAAAGTCCAGAATTCACAAAACATGATCCAAAGTGAGTCAGGAATTGCAACAACCAGGAAACATGCAGCTAGGAAGTGAACGTTTCGTTCCCCACATTGTCTCCAATTGTCTGCTGTGCTAAACAGCCAACTTCTGGTGCAGCCCCTCAAGAGGGATTTAACAAATAATCAGAGTTGGAAGGGACCTTGTAGGTCATCTAGTCAAACCCCCCGCCCAAGCAGGAGACCCTATACCATTTCTGATAGATGGCAGTCCAGCCTCTTCTTGAAAGCTTCCAGGGTTGAAGCTCCCACAACTTCCGAGGGCAACGTCTTTTCCAGGAGTTGATCATTCTCCCTCTCAGAAAATTCCTCCTCATTTCCAGGTCGAATCTCTCCTTGTTCAGTTTCCATCCATTATTCCTTGTCTGGCCCTCAGGGGCTTTGGAGAATAGCTTGACACCCTCCTCCTCTCAATATTGGAAGATGCTCTCCTGCCTCCCCTGGTCCTTCTCTTCCCTAGACTAGCCAGGCCCAGTTCCTGCAATCGTTCATCGTATGTTTTAGTCTCCAGTCCCCTCATCATCCTGGTTGCTCTTCTCTGCACTCTTTCCAGAATCTCAACGTCTTTTCTATAATGTGGTGACCAAAACTGGATGTAGTACTCTAGGTGTGCTCTTACTAAGGCTTTATAGAGTGGTATTAGTACATCACTTGATCTCGATTGTATCCCTCTGTTAATGCAACTTAGCTTTTTTGGCGGCGGCTGCCCACGGCCAGCTCCTATTTAGCTGGTTGTCCACCAAGACTCCAAGATCCCTCTCAGAAGATGAGGCTGCCTCCTCACGTGTAATCAGGGTGACCTTCACTGCTCCTGCTCCTTGTGTCTTCCCTACGTGTCCTTGGATCAGCTGCAGAAGGCAGTTCCCCTTTCTCATCCCTGAACGGCTGTAGCTGCGCGCTTCCCCACCCTGAAGCCTCGGGGCTCTCCGGCTGCAGCGGCGCTTCCTCCAATTCCCTCCCAACCAGCAGTTTCTCTCCCATCAGCCACTCCCTCTCACTCGGACTCGCAACCCCTGCTTCACAGCCAATGACCAGCTCCCCTCCCGACATGCCTGGGGATGGTTCCTCCTCCTCCTCCTCCAAACTGACATCTGGGGACGCATCTGGAGGAGCGCATCGCATGTATCTGTTGAAAGCCTTTTTTTTTTCTAGAGGTGCAAACGAGGAAGGAAGCACCACTGTCCAAGGGGGCAAATTTCAACCCAGCAAAATCCAAGGCGGGAACACATTCACAGGAACAGGTCATTAGGCAAACTCAAGCGTGGTTTCACCTGGTGTTTTCCTGCTCCGTTGACTTGCATTAGGCAGGGATGCTTGGAGTGAAGAGAGAGGATCAAAGCCACAAAAAGACAACATTTTCCCCTGCAGAGTCAGTCAGTTTAATGCCTGCGACTCACAAGTCACAATTAGTAACCCTGCCCTTTCAGCGTAGATGCAGGTGCAGCCTAAGAACCTCCCGAGAGAGCCTGGACTTCCCAAAATCATCCCCAGGTCTTCGTTGGATGGCACCACCTCGGATCCACGGTTCAATCCCACTAAAGAAGCCACGGGCCTTAGAGCCAAACCACAATCGATGCTCCCACCGTGCACGGTTTCACCACATTCTACCCTGCAAAGGGTGTGCTGGAGGCCATGGGGTGGCACAAGGCCTCTTTCATTCTGGAGAGGAGGAGGAGGAGGAGGAGGCATTCTAGAAACCGCCCAGAAACCCACAAAATGGCCCGAAATCACAACACACAACATTTCTGGGGCACACTCTCGGGGTGTGGAGGCATCCGTGCAACCCAGTATAAACACCGTCTATTCAGCACTTTTGAAATAGAGCGGAGATGGAGAAAATTGCTGTGGTGAGAGAGACAGAGAGGGAGAGAGAAGGAGAAGCAGAGAGAGAGAGAGAAACAGAGACAGAGAGACGGAGATATATATATATAGAGAGAGAGAGACAGAGAAAGGGAGAGAGAGAGGGGGGGGGGTAGCAGCCATTAGGAAGAGATAACCAGCAACCGATTATCATCACAAATAGTGAAATATTCAGTGTTCAAGCGGGTGAGGCAGGAACCAAACGGTCCCAATCCAGCCACCATCATTATAGCAGATGCCGAGCAGATGCTCCAGCTCTCAAGGCCAGGAAAGGGACTGACTGTGAACTTGAAAAAGGCCTAGAATCTCAACCCTGGAGCCAGCCTACATTTAGGGCAGGGGTGTCCAACCTTGACTCCTTGCTTTGAACCAGGGGTCTTCAAAGTTGACAGCTGTAAGACTTTGTGGACTTCCAATCCCAGAATTCCTCCTCCAGTCATGTTAGCTCAGGAATTCTGGGAGTGGAAGTCCACAAGTCTTAAAAGTTGCCAAGGTTGGACACCCCTGATTCAGGGTTTGGTTTCTGTCTCCCGCAACAGGCAGATCATCTTCTGCACAGAGATGGCATCGATCTGGCTCTGCAGTAAAACAATTGATCTGGCCGGGTCACATCTGGGGGCTTTTGCCACCAGAGGTTGAGTTCCTAGGTATCCCTGAAGCATCTGGATCACCAGGCTTGTCTTCCGGAGAGATATGGAGGGGGGGGGGCACGCCCCTGGCTGAAAAACACGTCGCTCTCCATCCTCCCCCCTCTCATTTTTCTTGGCAAAGCAGGAGTAGGCGCAGCCACCACTTTCTCCCATCTCTCCAGCTGCTTTCAGCCCGAAGCAAGGCAGCTTCTGGGTTTTCAGCAGGGGCTGCCTTCCCAGCCCAGATGCTTGGGAAATTAAAGGCCCCCTGCCTGCCCAGCTGTGGTTTGAAAGGTGAAAACAGGTGTGAAACGTCCATCTTTTTTTTAAAACAAAACAAAAACCGAAGAGCAGGAGGAAGAGGAGGAGGAGGAGGAGGAGGCGGCCATTGGGACCTTGGCCAAAACGAGCTACTTCCGAGCAAGCCACGAAATTCCGTCTGCTGGATCGCCCAGATAGCATCTTATTCCTTATTTATTCGGGGGTGGGGGAGGAGAAGGCAGGCTGGGTGACTCACGCAACTGAAGGGATGATGGGATGCTGTTAAGAAGCGTGAGATCCAAAAGGTCAACTGGCCCGTCTCAGGAGGAGGAGGAGGAGGAAGAAACACGGAAGAATTTAGCCAACGAGGCAGGATTTTTCCCACCAGGCTTCCAGAGCCGCCAAGCTCTCCGAAAGGATAACCAAGCCAGCTTTACTTCTTCCTCGGTTTTCCTTCTGGTCAAGAGGACACTCGGCCATCTGCAGCTGCCACTTAAAAGAGGCCGAAAGAAGCTCTTTGTTCCCTGCCTGCTTGCTTTTATTTGTTTATTGATTGTGGCTGCTGTTCTTTTTAATTTAAAGGAAAGTATTCAAAAACAGCTTTTTTTAAAAAAAAAAAAGTGCCATCAATAGCCACAAAAATTCCTTCAGATTGCAGAGGAACAGAGTTGGAAGGGACCTTGGAGGTCATCTAGCTCAACCCCCACCCCTGGGCCGCTGCCCAAGCAGGAGACCCTACACCATTTCTGACAGATGGCGATCCAGTCTCTTCTTGGAAGCTTCCCGGAAGAAAACATCCTTAAAGATAAGAGGTGGCTTTCTTTGAACCTCGGACTGGGAATAATCCCGCGAGAAAGGGAAATGTGCAAGGAATAGGGTCGTCCTCAATGCCAACTTCATTGAGACGCAATTCCGCTTGGAGAAGCAAGTTTTCTCAAGTCTTTAACTGCCTCCAGCTATAATTTCCTTTTTTTTTTTAAGGTCCACACTCATTTAACTTTTTATGAGCTGTTCAAAGGTTTTGTGGAGTTGGATCATCTTAACAAACCTGATAAATAAATATAAATAAAATGCACTGGCAAAACAGGATCCTGTTGGACTGAACAGGAGATCCAACCGGAATTTTGGGAGTTGAAGTCTGCCAGGATTAAAGGGGCCAAGGTTACAGTCCCCTGACTTAAATGGTTTCAGTAATATACTTAAATGCCAAGATTGCTAAGAGTTTCGGCCACCCAGATGGCTCCAAGGACCATATGTAAGGCAAAGAGCCATTGTGTGCAAATACCAAAATCCACATGTAAGCTGGATTTGGTGAGGCTTAATTATAACATGGGGGTGATCTCCCAAGTACTATTGGTTGATACTTTGCCCTTAAAATAATTACAGAACTCCGAACGTATTACTCACGATGGCTAAACAAGAGCTATCAAGGAGCAAGCCCCAAGCATCAGGAATGAAAAACCAGTTTGGTTTTTAAGATACCAGGCTAGAAAAACAGGACACACCGAGTTTTAGTCCGTCTCACCATAAGCATTGAAAGCCAGCTGGGTAATTTGGGCCAATCGCCAGAAGATGGTGAGCCCATGAAGGGGATCAAGGCCCTTTCCTCCCCCGTAGACCACGCCATTCATGTTTCTCCCTTATCCTCTCCCTCCATGCCCTAGGATGGAGAGGGGATGGGCCTGGGTCCTCCTCTGACTTCCCAGCCAGCTTCTGCCCCTCCCCAGCCTCCTCCACAACCTCCGGAGCCACACTCCCATTCCCTGTCGGCTGTTCTTCCTCCTCCTCCTCGGAGTCAGTCTCCAACAAGGGCATGACACAATGCCCCACCACAATCGAGCCAGAAGCATTGCAGGAGCCGAGCCTGACTTCCAGCGCACTCTCCCAGCTCTGCTGGGTTGCCCTCAGCTTGTCTCAGAAAACAGGAAAAAAAAAAAAACCAACCCACAACGATTTGTGCATTTTCCTCCTGATAAGGAAAGAGAATAGGGCTGCCCTTGTAGACCCCACGAGCCAAGCTCATGCCTTATCTTACATCTATTACCGATTTCTGATCGGCTGGACGGGGGGCAGGGATGGAGGTGGCCTGGGGGCCATAAAATGCCCATTTCTGCCCTAATCCCACGCACAACTCCTGGAGAAAGCCTGCCAGGTACAAATGTTGCCTCCCCCCCAACAATAACTCTCCCCAAAATTCCCTCAGATACTGCAATAAGAGAGGGAAGTAGCCAACTCCTCCTGGCTTCATTCTCTCTGTAGCTTAGCCAAGCAGGCAGGAGGTTTGCTTGCATAAATCCCTTTCCAAACTAGAGTAATTGCTGCAGTAAGAATCCAGGTCCTTCTTTTAAAAAAAAACCAAACAGGAATTTGAAGAATAGAAAAACGATGATATTTATTTGATTTTTTTTGAAGGAGTCATCTCGGTCGCTCTTCTTTCAGCCGGGAACATGCCAAAGCTCACAAAAGAACAACGGCTGAACACAACAGAACAAAAGCACCACGGATGAAATGATTTTTTAACATCAAGGTATCAAAAACTCTCTTTCATCTCACCCGGCCCCTAGACGGCTATATTTTCCCAGGATGTCCAACCCAGCCTCTTCCTTCAGGTTTGGATGACATGGCTTTGAGCCACCGGCTCCCACTGCTCTCGTAAAAGGAAAAAATTGCAACAGCAAAATGAAGTCCCCTTTCAGGAGGTCAGCCTGGGTGAACGCTGACCGCTGGGTTTTTCCCAGGCTCTGAAAGTCTCTGCCCAACCCCTAGATTTGAGGTCTCCAAACTTGGCCAACTTTAAGACTTGTGGACTTCAACGCCCAGCATGCTGGGCGTTGAAGTCCACAAG
>NW_020769384.1:3899557-3941381 GCF_900518735.1 Pseudonaja textilis
CACACACACACACACACACACACTAATCACTATTTTGTATATAGAGCAGGGGTCTTCAAACTTGACAGCTTTAAGACTTGTGGACTTCAACTCCCAGAACTCCTCCTCCAATCATGATCGCTCAGGAATTCTGGGAGTTGAAGCCCACAAGTCTTAAACTTGCCAAGTTTGGAGACCTTTGATATAGAGATATGGAAGAAGCAGAAAAATAAAGAAAAATGGCCCTGAGAATTTTTAAGCAAAAGTCATTAGTCCCTGCTAAGTTTCCAAAGATCATGTCGAATGCGAGATTCTGTGGTCCACAAAAAAGTTTGATCTGGGTTTATGTCCTTAAAATTGAAAAGCCAGCTGTCATACAGCTTTGACTTCTGACTTGAAATAACATTTCATTTTGGCTGGTACACTTGTAACAAAAATAATGATGCTAGCCATTGTGATCTTACCCAATCATTCTCTTTCCCCAACAGGATTTGATTGACGACCTGAAGTCTGAGCTGAGTAAGAATTTTGAGAAAGTTATTATTGGACTGATGACCCCTATCACTCTGTATGATGTGGAGGAGCTGAGAAGAGCAATGAAGGTTTGCCAAAAAATAATAATGTTTAACTAGCACAAAGGACCAGAGATTTGTGTGGAGTTGTCCATGGGGCTGTTTTATGTCAGACCCACACCTGTATCTCAAAAGGTCACCTGGAATATATTCTTTGAGCGGTTGGCTTCAAAGTTCTAGGAAGTGGGTGGCGTGGAAGTGCCTTACCCACCTCTAGATGCTACCTGGCAACATGGATTCAGCTAGGTCCTGGGGAAGATCAAAAGTCAAGGAGATCTCTGCAGCTACGTGATTCAAGCTCCATCCTTTCTATACAAATATTGGCACATGTTAACACTCGAACACAGGGTTGGACTAGAAGACCTCCAAGGTCCCTTCCAGCCCCATTACTGTATGTTCCATGTAAAAAAGAAGTGAGCAGTTACGGCCATGACCGTAACTCGACTTTTCATCTCCTCTTCCCCTGCTCAATTTAGCATATTGTAAACCAGGGGTCTCCAACCGTGGCAACTTTAAGACTTGTGAGCTTCAACTCCCAGAATTCCTCAGCCAGCTTGCTTTAAAGACCCACAAGTGGGCTATCGCAAAAGCTTCTATGGGTCGGAGGCCCTCTTTGATTGTACATGGAGTCTGATAATAATAGGTAGACCATAAACCATGATAATTGGTTGGAAAATAAGGATCTGGGGAGCTGCCTGAAGTTGTAGGCGTGTTCTCCATCCGTTCCTGGTTTCCGTCTCCCTACTTTGGGGTATTCTGTGCACCTACGAGAGCAGGAAATTGCAGTAGACACATTTTCCATCATATTACCGCAGCCAGCATTTTCATAAAATTCCACACAGTCTCTCAGCTTGAGATCTGTGAGCTTTGGTTTCCACTCTGTGGTCGGTCAAAATTATTTTGAAGCTTGGAGATGTTCCTAGGAAAACCTTGTTTCTGTTGGTGTTTGCCCAGCTCTGGCGCTCTGTTGAAGCCCTTTTGTCTTGTCTTCTTGCAGGGGGCTGGAACGGACGAGGGCTGCCTGATAGAAATCTTGGCCTCTCGTACCAACGAGGAAATGCGGAGGATTAATGACACCTACCGCCGTCGTGAGTATTCGGTCCCATAGCCTTCGTCACTCACCTGAAGCCGATTCACGGAGTTTTCCAGAATCACATGGCCAGCCGGGCACAGACGTCAGCCGGAAACCTTGATTTCCATTTATATGTTATGTTTGGTGGTAGGCAGACCTACCATAGACAATGCTTTTAGATACTCTCCCTAGAATTTGTGTGGGCCCAATCTCAGAGTTTAGTATACAGAGGTCTCCAAACTTGGCCACTTTAAGACTTGTGGACTTCCAACTCCCAGAATTCTCCAGCCAGCTTTGCTGGGAGTTGAAGTCCACAAGTCTTAAAGTGGCCAAGTTTGGAGACCTCTGGTTTAGTGGGATTCCCCGTTGTCACAACTGTCTGCAGACCATGGTCAAAAGAAGTCAAGATGGCATTACTGATGGTGCAGAGGAGAAATCAAGATGGCGTCAATGATGGCTGTTAGGGATACACCCTAGCAGAATCTGCACGGCAGTTAGGCAGGCAGGCAAAATATGTGAGATAAACGTTTTTGTAGCTTACACTCAGTAAAACAGATTCACCGTGCTAGTTAAATAGTTTATTCCAGTAAGAGTTATAGCATAGTCAAACAGTCCATATATCATTCACTAGTTCAGTCCATCTGGGGATTATTCAGTTGCAAATTCCAGTGTCGAAAAAGAGGTCAGTAAAACTTACAAATATCACTCCAGTAATATATCTCCTTGCAACAGAGATATGAAGAAGTCACACCTCCTTTCTTCCTCCAGCGTTCAGCAACTCAGCAGTAGGGAAACACGCAGTTAACAAACCATCAATCCATCAAATCAGCAATCGTCAGGTTCTCTTGCTCCCTCTTATGGCGGTTTCACACCGTACCCAAAATTACATGCTTTGCAGTTTAAAGTGACACACAATTAAACTTACAATCATAGTTTATATATATTATTTTACCCAAACTACGTTAGGTACCCTTGTTATTCCTAACAACGGCGTCCATAAAAAATAGGCCGATCTGCTATTGCACCATTGCTGTCAGTGATTCAAGGTAGATCAAACTCCAACACACAAAGTCGTGAATATTAAAATTATATTCATGATAGGATTTTTGTCAGATCTGAGTCCAAAAATGACACAATTGAGATCCACCTGAATGCATTTCTTTATGTACTTTCACCCAACGGGCGTACTCTTGCCAGACTAAAACCTTCTAACCGTCCAAATATACCCTGGGAGATTCTGGGGTGCGGCTATTCTGAATTTTTTCCTCCCTCACCCCACACAGTTCAGGACTGCACAGCCTGTTGTCTCGGGCCTCTCTCTGGAATTGTCAGGCGTGAAATATCAGGCTTGCAGTTAAACCGATTGGCATTCACACCTATGCACAGGAATCTTCCCAACTCAGGGTTAGCACCTGACAGGGGTTAGATACGGGCCGGTGGAATTCGAGGAGGGTTGGGCTTAGTTCGCTTGTGGTTATGTAGGGATTCCAGGCTGATCCCGCTTTTCATGCTGACCCCCAGGTTCTGTCAGTCCTTCCAGTACAGGAACGTGCTGTTGCTAATAACTCCTCCACCCAATAGCCTTCCCCAGTTCATGCTCCGTCACACAGTTACAGAATCTTTCCACTCGGAATACACCTCTCCCCCTCACTGGTTGTATCCTAAAGGCAGGTAGGAGGGGTCCTTTCTGCTTTCTCTATCCAATCTTTCCTTGGACTCCATTTCTTGAATCCAGCCATTGCTTCTTCCTCCTGTTTCTCAAGGTTTATTCTCACAGACCCCCAATTTTTTTGAACATGCCCTGCGTGCACACTGGGGGTTGTTTTTCAAGAAGTTGTCAAGCTTTCCTCCGCCCCGCCAATTCTCCGAGTAGGACTGAGATATACGTCTGGGCCTTTTTTTTTGCAGAGTATGGAACCACCCTCGAGAAGGACATTGCTTCAGATACCTCCTCCAAGTTCCAGAGGGTCCTGGTGTCCCTGTCCACTGTAAGTATTTGGCTCTTCTTGTCGTGCCTCAGATCGCTCTTCACACAATGGATGAGTTCGCACCTCGCCCTAAACCAGGGGTCTCAATCTTGGTAACTTGATGACTTGTGGACTTCAACTCCCAGAATTCTGGGAGTTGAAGCCACCAGTTGTCAAGTTGCCAAGGTTGGGGGGCCCTGCCCTAAATCACAGCGTGTCTTTGTTGAGCAAGCATTTTTGCAGGTGATAAGGAGGGATGAGAAGAATAACAGTGGTAGTAGTGCAGTAAAGAGTAAAGAGTTGGACAGTGTTGAGGGAATTATTTGTTTAGCAGAGGGATGGCTTTCGGGGAAAAAACTGTTCTGTGTCTGGTTGTTCTGGTGTGTGGGGCTCTATAGCGTCGTTTAGAGGGTAGGAATGGAAACAGTTTATGTCCAGGATGGGAGGGGTCTGTAGATATTTTCCCAGCCCTCTTTTTGACTCGTGCAGGATCCAGGTCCTCCATGGAAGGCAGGTTGGTATTAATTGTTTTTTCTGCAGTCTTAATTCTCCTCTGAAGTCTGCGTCTGTCCTGTTGGGTTGCAGAGCCAAACCAGACAGTTATGGAGGTGCAGGTGACTGTTGAGTTTCACTTGCCTCCCCTCACCCCCTCACCCCCTTTTCTCCCCAGGGCAACAGAGATGAGAGTTCCCATGTTGACCAGGGTCTGGCCAAAGAGGATGCCAAGGTGAGTAACCCCATTTGCAGGGACTGCCCCAAAGAAGAGGCAGTCAAGCTATTCTCCAAAGCACCTGAAGGCAGGATAAGAAGCCACGGGTGGAAACTAATCCAGGAGAGAAGCAACCTAGAACAATGGATCAGTGGAACGACTTACCAACAGATGCTCCAACACTGGAGGTTTTTAAGATGATGTTGGATAGCCATTTGTCTGAAGTGGTGGAGGGTTTCCTGCCTAGGCAGCGGGTTAGACTAGAAGACCTCCAAGGTCCCTTCCAGCTCTGTTATTCTATGAGCACCAAAATTTTAGCAGCCAAATGGCCATTTGGGGTGACACAATGAGTGCCTCCTTCTTCCCACCCCATAGTCCATGTCAGGGGTCTCCAACTGTGGCCACTTGAAGCCTGGGGGACTTCAACTCCCAGAATTCCCCAGCCAGGCTTCAAGTGGCCAAGGTTGGAGACCCCTGGTCTATGTCACATGCAGAGCATCATGCCAGCTGCATTAAGACCCAGTAAGCTTAAAACGACTATTTTATACAACGTTGCATCCCCGGGAGCCAAAATGTCCTGTCGAACTCCCCCCTTGCCTGCCTGACACCTCGAAGGTGGAGACTTCCATATTTCTTTATCCGTGTGAAGTTGCCCGTCCCTACTGCCTTGTGAGAACAGGGAGGAAGCTGGATCGGTGCAGATGTGCTGGGCTGTGGCTCCAAGCCCCAAACTCTTCCCTTTCCCCTGGCAACGATGTTCATTCCGCTCTTTGCGCTCCTTTTGTCCAGTGCCTGTATGAAGCGGGGGAGAACAAGTGGGGCACCAGTGAGGGCCAGTTCATTACTATCTTGTGCTCCAGAAGCAGGAACCATCTTTTAAGGGGTAAGTGGTCGCGCGAGCGGATGCTTGTTTAAGAAAAAAAAAAAAAAAAGGAACATCGTAGGAATCAAGTGAGCGTTGCGGTGGCCTAGAGGGGAAGTTATCGCCTCGCAGTCAGGAGGCTGTGAATTCAATCCTAGGCAGAGGTAGATATTTCTCTCGCTGGGCACGACGGGAATATAGATCTACTGAATGTAACTCCGTATTGGTGACAGGAAGGGCATCCGGCCAGTAAACACTTAGCTCCCATTCAGTTGCGCAGAACTCCTATGAATGAACACTAAAACGGGATCTGCCCTCCAACTTTAAGCTGTACTGAGAAGCCCCGTGACGGCCAGTTGTAGGCTAGGAATGAGAGTTGCAACAACATATTCCTGAATTAAACAAACTCTATGTTTGTTTAATTCTGGTCACCATGATCCAGAAAAGATACTGAGACCCCATAAAAATGGGCGGAAAAGGGCAGCAAAGATGATGAAGGGTCTGGAGGCTCAAATCGTTATGATGAAAGGTTGAGGGACCTGGGGGTGTCTAGTCCAAGGAAGAGAAGGACTAGGGCAATGGTGGGAGTCAAATAATTTAGCAACCGCTTCTCTGCCCTAATGATTTCTTCCAACAGCCAGTTCACCAAACTGCTCAGAAAGTTAACAACCGGTTCTCCAGAACTGGTGCGAACTGGCTGAATCCCACCACTGGACTAGGGGTGTCATGATAGCTGACTTCCAGTACCTGAGGGGCTGTCACAGAGAGGAAAGGGTCAACTTATTCTCCAAAGCTCCTGAGAATAAAAGAAATCTCCTGTAAGAACGAGTCAAGGGAAGAGCTTGCCTTCAGAAATGCTCCATCGCTGGAAGTTTTCAAGAAGAGACTGCGTGGCCATTTGTCTGGAACGGTATAGGATCCCTGCTCAAGCTGGGGGTTAGACTAGAAGACCTCCAAGGTCCCTTCCAGCTGTTATTCTAACGTTGTTTGACTCAAGGCATGATGGTGTGATCTCCCCATTACTTGTGGCCACCATAGACTTATTTCAGTTCATTCAGGACTATTTTTATTTTATTTTTTAGAAAAAAATATATATATAGTATGAATCAGGAAATGGGGAATATTGGAAATTTGAATATGGAAATATCAAAACAGAGGAGCTTGTGGACATATCTAAGTCTCCAGGTTGGGGAGGTTGGGGAGCTGCTTTTCTTTGGTTTGCTAATGAAAATCTTTATTTATTTATTCATTTAGTATTTGATGAATACAAGAACATCGCTAACAAAGATATTACGGAGAGTATTAAATCCGAGATGTCTGGAGACCTTGAAGACGCCTTGCTGGCAATAGGTGAGGATTCCACATCAGCTTTTATTCTTCTCTAGCTGGTGAGAGTTGCTTGGCAGGAGGTTAACTTGATTCCAGGGTGTTTGCAACATGGAGAGACGGCAATGAAATAACGTGTTGTTGGATCTGGTAACCTCTGCTCGAAGCCAGTTCCTGAATGTAGGCTATGCAAGGAGATTCATTGTTGTCTGGTAAACAGATAAACCTCCAAGTGGCCTCAACGACCCTCTCAAAGGATGCAAATGACCAGCTGTCTGCAAGGAGTATCAATCCTTCCATTCCCCACCGTCCAGTCAGAGCTGAAGAAGATTCTTAAGAGGAGAAGCGAAATGTCTTCAAAGCAAAACCAGAAAGTCCAGTTTGGAAAAAGCACCTTTGGGACATTATTGTTGGTAACAAAAACCTGCTGCAGCCACATGTTCTGAGTTGGCCCACACATCAGGAAGACGCTGGAGCTGAGAATGGCAGTTCCAGCATTTTAGACATTGGATGCTAGCGATATAGAGGAACATTGGAAGTGAAGACTTTTGGATAGGCCGTGCTCAACATATGCAGTATTTTCATTTAGAAAATTATTGTTTCAATAACAAGAAATGATTTTAATTTTTTTTAAATAAAGATTGACTGATTGTTGCTATGCTAACTGTCTTCCTTTATTCTCTCCTCTCCTCTCTCAGTGAAATGCATGAGAAATAAACCTGCCTACTTTGCTGAACGGCTGTACAAATCGATGAAGGTAAACGCATGCGTAAAACCGTCTGCAAACCGAACAGGAGCTCTGCAACAGGCGTGTCCTATTAATGGATTGGTTTCCTGTAATTACATGATCCGGGCTCAGCTCTTGTTGCATAAAAAAGCTGGCATTTAATTCCTGGCCTCTCCAGAACGGGTTGGATAATCCTGTCCTGGTGAAATTCTGCCAGGTTCCAGCACGAACAAGAGGAATTCTATCAGGGCCTTTCAACCTCAGCGGTTTTTAACATGTGGGGACTTCAGCTCCCAGAATGCTGATTGGGGAATTGTGAGAGTTGAAGTCCACACCTTTCAGAAGTCGAGAAACACCGGACTAACAGCTTGGTGACGCACACTTAGCAGGTGCTGATGGAAGGGATTATTTATAGAACGGTGAGGTCCTTGGTTCTCTTCAGCACGGTGGCTTTTAGCAAAAAAGTTTCACCACCAAACTAGCTAACATCCTCAGTCCTGTCTCGAAGTTGAGCCGTGAGAACTGGACGCCTTTTCTTTTTGGTTTGAAATGATTGGCAGCTTATTCCAGCAGTTTCTTCAGCTCGAAGCTCCTTGCGTAAGCAGCGAAATGCTTCAAGCCAATGAGCTGAAGAAACTTCTTGGATGAGAAGCGAAATGTCTTCACAGAAAAAGCAGAAAGTCTAGTTATCTTTGGGACAACTGACCTGAATGACTGAGAATCTCCCGATATTTTAAACCAAAAAGAGCAGAAGTCCAGTTGCCACAGCTCAACTTCCGGACAACTCCGCCTGGGTAACTTGAGAATCTTCCTCCTCAGTGCTACCGCATCTAGTTTGATGACGCTACCTAGTTTGGTAGTGAAACGTCTGCAAGAAAACTGCCACGCTCAGAGCGCCGAGGACTGCGCAGTTAGCAGGTGGCTGCTTTAAAAGGGACAAAAATGTTTTGCATGTTGTGTGACTTGTCTTTCTTTTTCAACCCGAAACCAGGGCTTGGGGACCGATGACGACACTCTGATCCGCCTGATGGTCTCTCGCTGTGAGATCGATATGATTGATATTAAGGCAGAGTTTAAGGGCATGTATGGCAAATCCCTCTACTCTTTCATTAAGGTGAGCTGCGGCATCTGAGCTCACAAGGAAGACCGGGGGGGACAGCAGCGCAGTCTTCCAATAGTTGAGGGGACACTCCAGAGAGCAGGAAGGGGTTTTCCAAACCACCCAAAGGTTGGACTAGATGACCTATAACCGTGATGGCGAACCTAGGGCACATGGGCCACAGGTGGCACACAGGGCCATTTGTGCTGGCACACAAGCTGCACGCAAACTTACCTCACTGCACATGCATGTGCTTCACAGCTGATTTCCAGCGTTTGAGGCCCTTTTCAGCCCCCCAGAAGCTTGAGGAAGACTTCTGCCAAAAACTAGGCCCAATTTCGTCACTGTTTTTCCAAAAATACTGGAAGTGACAAAACGGGCCTAGTTTTCGGCCGGCAAAGGCTGCAGAAGCCTTCCTCAAACCCCTGGGAGGCCAAAAATCAGCTGTGAGGAGCAGTGCAGGTAAAGGGGCGGCAGGGGTGGGTGGGGATTGCGTGCGCGTGTAGGGGACACACATTGCCTTCTGGGTGCTGGCACACGAGCATATAAGCACATGCACAATTTTTGGCGCAGGAGCCCAAAACAGCCACCACTGACCTATAAGGTTCCTTTCAATTCTGTTAATCTGTATCTGGAGGTGCGCTGCACAAAACTGAACCTTACTGGAGCACTTCCAGCCAGTCATGTGTAGGTTGTGGTAAAAAACATCAAGATGGCAGCCACCGGGGTATGATGGAAACTCGGCCTATTTTCTCTGTGTGGTGGAACCTGGGCTGAATCATGATGGTACCCTTTTCTGACTACACCTTGTGGCTTCCAAGTAAGGCAGGAGCGGTCCATTTTAAACACACCTGTGAACTTTATTCCGCCCACCTGTAGTTCAGAGGTGAAGGTTAAGGCAGGCGGGGTGAGCCCTGCTTTGCTAGAATTTGCATTTAGTAAAATAAAAATGAACTCTGCTTTGTTTTTCCCCTCTAGGGAGACACCTCTGGGGACTACAGGAAAGTTCTGCTCCTTCTGTGCGGCGGAGACGACTAAGAGCTTCAAGATGTCTTCCCCACATTGAAGCCATGTGGCTGGCTGTCCCCATAGAATCACCCTTTTATGACTTGGGGACTTCAACTCCCAGAATTCCCGAGTCAGGAATTCTGGGAGTTGAAGTCCCCAAGCCATACAAGGGCCATACTTCCCCACCCCGGCCATGACGAGTAGTCGAACCTTTCACAGAAATGTTTTTGTTTTTTTAAAATGCCAACCATATCATGCTAACATTGATTGTACCTCTGCTCTTCTCTATGTCTCAATTTAAAAAAGAATTTTAGTCCCTGTTTTGAAACAGGTCGACAAGATGCAGCATAAAACGACTAATACAATATTTTAAAATCCTGGCTCCTTCCCGTTTATTCCGCAGAAAGGTGAGGTTTTATTGCACACAGGGTTGAGGAGGCCGTAGGGGGAGATTGTTCCCCTGAGGACTGTGGCAAGGTGTGATCCTAATGGGGAGGCTCCGTTATGTCGAAGGACTGCTTGTAGAAATGGTGAACGGCCCAATTTCTGACACGAGGCGGGCAGCTCCTTCCTGATGGCAAGGTGGAAGGGTCCTTGAAGTCTCAGAGATGCGTTTCTCACCTGTACCCCCCATCACCTGAGTTTGTGATGCTGTATTTTACACTCACCCAGGGACTTTTGCCTCACTAACGTGGAGCTTAGGCTCCAGGGCAGGCGAAACCTTGCAGGGAGGCAGCTGCTTCAGCCGAGGCGGGATCCAGCCAGTTCAGAGCAGTTCTGGAGAACTGGGAGCGGAAATTTGGAGTCGTTTGGAGAACCGGCCAATCCCACCTCTTGCTGGGCCCCGTTTATTCTCTGCCTCCCACTGAGTCCCAGCTGATCGGCTGGGTCTCCTTTGGTTGCCCTGCACAGGAAAATGGAGCTGGAAAGCAGGTTAGCGGGGTGGGTAGGGGGATTTTGCAGGATCCTTCCCCTGCCACGCCCACCAAGCCACGCCCAGAGAACTGCTAGTAAAAAAACTTGAATCCCACCACTGTGCTTCAGACAGCGCTAATGGCACCTATGAGGTTCCTGTTAATTATCACTCCCACACAGCTCATGTCAAGGAACTTTTGTTAAAAAACACAACTATATGAGGAAGGAAGGAAGGAAGGAAGGAGAAAAGAGCCTAATGCTGGGAAAAGAAGGAGGGGACAGGAGAGGAGGTGGTGGCTGAAGTCACGGAAGCTGTCGGCGTGAGCTTAACTGGACCCCAGAAGATGGCAGAGGTCAGGAAGGCCTGGAGGAATGTGGTCCATGGGGTCACGATGGGTTGGACTTCGCAACTAACAGCAGGGAGGTGGCTACGAGCCTTCCTTTACGCTGGAGTTTAGTGGCTCAAGTCAGCAGAGGGTTAAAAGAAAATCCCCATGAATGCCCTTCTATAAATACCACCCGCCAACTCTTCTGACATCTGAACAGGAGCAATTCGATACCCCACACGGAACCAGTGCAGAGCGAAACCTGCCAAACCATCCAGAAATCCCTTCTATGGATCTGTTTTGAGGACAAAGTTTCATTTGGATGTATGAAGCTGCAAACAGGAAACCTGTTCTATCTTTCCTGCACCGTGACAGATTTTGGTCCTTTAGTTCCAAGATTCGGGTTTCTTTTTTTCTCCTGGGGTGTGAGCAGAGAAGCTTCACCATCAGGGAAGCTGGAGCTGGGGAAAAAAAGAGGCGTTCTAATTTTTGCCTGATCCAAACCGCTCTGCCCTAAGTAATCATGAGCTGCTTAGTAGTTTCCAGATCAATAAAGGAATTTTGCTGTTTCGATAAAATCACTGTTTCAAGACGAGGGATACCAAAGAACGTAGTAAAATAGTAAGTTTTACTCTCATCTTTGCCACTGAAGACTCCTTCACAGGTGTGATTGTCTCAGTGTCTCTTTACCCGGCTACTCGAGAGCCAAACTTTCTCCTGCATAAACCCATCGGCAAGACAAGGACTCCAGTGCCTCCGTGAAATGGGAAGCATATTAAGGCCAATCAAAGGAAGGACAATTGGCTGCTTCATAGATACCAGATTTCTCCAGATGTCGGCCATCGAAAGAAATAACTAAGTACCCCAGACGTTTATTTTTTGTTGGAAACCGTATTTTTGTCTCCTGCATAAATAGTTGCTTAGCTAGAGCCGCTAGTCCATTTTCTCCTCTCCCTCCAGGCGAGGCGGGACGCCGTCCCTCCACCTCGTGGGCTCCGGCACGTAGGGGTCAAACGTCCACCTGGGAAAGACCCGCTTGTACAAGGTCATCAGCACCGTGTCCTGGGACTTGAGCTGCCCATCGAACTGGCACTTCATGTGGCCATGGGTTCCTGGCAGCCAAAAGGAGAGTCAGCGCAGGCAGCCAGCGAGGGAGGGAGATTTCCTGGGCTGCTCCCCCCGCCCCCCCGCAAAAAAAAGCGCTTTCACCCGCTTACCCAGAGGTTCCTTGATGTGGCCACGGCGACCCCACTTGGTCCGGAGCTCCACCGGTTTGAACCACAGGACATCCTCTGCCGGAGAGGGAGAAGGAAGAAGTAGGAAGACTCCCGGCAGGTATGACGACCCAAAAGGGCGTGGCACAAAGGCAACACAGTCACATCAGTAAGAAAAGTCCCTTTTATAACCTCCAACTTTGCCCCCAATGTCCAGTTGCCTTCGGCTGGAGAAAAAACTCTCCCAAAACAGTCTTTAAAGGGAGGAAATTCAGTCCGAAAACAAAGTACATATAAACTACATAAAAATCCACACAAACCATAAGCTGCAGCAATTAACGGGGCAGGAGAAGGAATTGCAGCCTTGAAAGGCCAGCAAAACACACCCAATTGGGAAGACGCCAGGAATGCAGATAACCCTCGACCATAACAGATAACACAATTTCCTACAAATTGCTGTGTGCAACCCTCCCTTTTTAAACACTGTGTTCGCAGCTGCCGCTAATGAAGGGAATCAGGGCCCTTTCCTCCCCCGTAAGCCACACAACTCACATTGCTCCCTCCTCCCTGCGTGCCCTAGGATGAAGAGGGGGTGGGCCTGGATCTTCCGAATTCCCTCTCCCTTGTTCTACCTCTCCCCTGCTTTGCCCAGCCGGACTGTGCCCTTTCCCAGTTTCCTCCACAGCCAATGAAGCCACACTCCCACTCCCTATCAGCTGCTTGGCCTCCCCCTCGGAATCAGATTCCAACACGGGGATGACAGCACGGTTCAGAGCAACCCCCGAGTTTGTAGTCACAGACAAGAATGGCATAAGCTCTATAACAGAAGTCTCCAAACTTGGCAACCTTTAAGACTTGTGGACTTCAACTCCCAGAATTCCTGAGCTAACAAGACAGAAGGAGGAATTCTGGGAGTTGAAGTCCACAAGTCTTAAAAGCTGTCCAGTTTGAAGACCCCCCGTTCTGTAAAGCAAGCATACCCAGCACAGACCTGGGGTGTGTGTGTGTGTGTGTGCTGGGGAGGGAGTGGATTCCTACAACACTGCCAGTGGTCAGAGCAGCTGCAGACAGGTGAGCCCTGCACTACCCATCCTTTGAATGGGGTCCATTTTTCTCAGTGAAGTTACTGCAATTCCCCCTTCCCACACCGGACTTTGGGTACAGTACCTCTGTTGAAGAACATGTAGCGCACGACGGCCAGCTTGCTGAAAATCTTGAACGGGTGGCCACTGAGCACCACCCGTTTAACGACTACCCGGTTGGGGTCGACGCTGAGCAGGGAGCCCGTAGCCAAGAGGTTCTGCACTCCTGCAAAGAAGCCCAAGTGGGAACCCTGTGACGCCAGGAGGTGAGACGGGCCCAGGGCGCAACTTCAGGCTGGGCAATCGACAACCCGCGTTTGCAACGAGGAATGGAGCCCACCCGACTCCAAAGGGGCAGAAAAAGTGCCGAGGCTCCAATCCAAGCCACGTTTTCAGCTAACCTCGCGGATAACGTGGCCACCAGGTGGGATAATGTCCCACGTGGGCCACACACTGTATTCAGCATAGCGGCTGAGGCTGTTGGGAACTATAGTCCAGCAACCGGTTTGTTACCGCTGCATGCAGCTTTTAACACAAATCTGAAAGAACCAGAGGAGTGTCACCAACCAACCAGGCCCAAGGCAATGCACAAGCCCTTGGCGCGCTTCGCTGGGGAGAAAGCCCCACACCGCCTGTCCCCACCCCATGGAAAACAGGATGTGCTCTGGGACATTCCCCCTCTAGGCCCCACAGGGACCCAGAATGAAGGCTGACCAGCTAGATCGAGGGTCAAACCGGGCAAGTTTTAAGACTTGTGGACTTCAACTCCCAGAATTCCCGAACTAACATGACTGGAGGAGGAATTCTGGGAGTTGAAGTCCACCAATCGTAAAGCTGTCAAGTTTGAAGACCCCTGAGCTAGAAGGATAGGGAAATGCCGTTTTCCATTCCCAACTGCTGAAGAGGAAGATGTCCCCTCCTGGCACCCTGAAGGCAATGTGAGAGGGACCATCCAATCCATCTGCAGGTAACAGGTCACGGGAGGCTGCTGGAAAGGGGGGCAGAATCCAGAAATGCCAGCGGAAGCGGGTGGCGGCAGCAGCCGTTCACCAGAGGATGCCAACACAGGGGAGCCCGTACTGACCCCAGGTACCGTCCCGGTGCCCAACTCACCGTTGTTCTCCTGTTTGAAGAGCAGCACCGAAGCAGGAGGAAAAGTGATGGGGGCATAGATGGAGGCCACCACCGCAGTGTCAGCATGGAAGAACTTCTCCAGCTTGTGTTTATCCGCTGCAAAGAGGGGAGGAAGGGGTTGCGTGTTTAGTTTGGCTGGACCGAGAGACTATTTGTAGCTCAGGGTTGACCTCATGAGGTTGGTCCTTGGTGCTCTCTGAGCTTGGTCATTTTCATGCAGACGTTTCGTGACCCAACTATTTAACACCATCTGTGCTAGAAAGGGAGTGGAGTTTGCTCTCTCCACTTGTATACAAGTGGTTTGCCCTGTCGGTGCTGGTGGAGCGATCTTGCTGGTTCCTTGGTTAGGCTGCTGTTTGGTTGTTTGTCTGAGTCGGTAGCTCCTTCACTGGTTTACTGTTTGATTCCTGGTGTGAGGTTAACCCTGGTGTTTAAGCACAGATCCTGACATGAAGCCATTTGTTCCTCAAAACGAAAAGGCTTTCTATCTCACAGAAAAGCTTCTGGAGCGGCTTACCAAGATCAAAAGGAAAACAGCCTTTACCTTTCTTGGCATTTACAGTTTTAAACAGCGTGGCACAAAAAGGAAGCGGATCGGGAGGGAAAAGCGACACAAACGTATGTTAGCAGCTCAAGCTTTAAAATATGGCTCGACTCTTGCAAAGCTCAAGGGACCCTCAAAGGCTGGAATGGGGGAGATTTGTAGATTCTGAGTTGTCTTCTCCCAGAATTTGGCTGCAGTTTCTTCGAGGGAAGCTCCTGGATGAAATCGCTGATTATCTGCGATGAAACTGGTGTTGCCTCCTACAAACCACATAAATTCTCCATGCTGATATATTCCTTCCCTGGTCCTTCAGCTCTCTGAACCGTGTACTCACTGCTACTGTAACTAAGTCCTTTCCCCTCGCCTTCTTTTTCCTTCCACCTCTGCCAGCATCAGAGCCTTCTCCGTGGAGATGGGCCTTCAGGTGACGGGTCCAAAGGAAGGTAATTTGAGTTGGTTCAACAACGATCCCCACCTTCCACACCGCGCAGTATTTGAAGATATTTTCCAAATGCACGTGGCCAAAAGGAGGCAGGAAAGAGCTAACACTCATTTTCCGTATTCTGAACTAGATTTGAGCCACTCAGACCTCTAGGTTGGGGGGGCTGATACTCTGTAAACAAGCCCTATAAAGTTTGATTCAGGCATGTCAAGCTCCCTCCACAAAAACTGGGAATTTCACCCAGCCCTGCCTGCCTGAATCAACTTCCCAGTCTCCTCAGCCCAAAGGCCATTAAGAAGCAACCCCCCTGCCCCTCCCAACAAGGCCTTCCATCCCCCTCCCTTCAGAGGGGAACCTGTAGGGGTTTCACCTCCCCTGGCAGGGGCTGAGGACACAGCTTCCCCACCTGAGGTGTGCTGTGAGTAGAGCGGGGAGGCCCGGAACCGACGGAATCCACAATGGACGATCACATCCTCTTTGGACTTCACTGGCTCGCTGTACCCTGGATGGCGCCTCACCAGGAGGTTCAGCACAGACATCTGGAGACCGTAAAAATGGAGGGGAGGAATCGGAGGCTGAGCTTCTCGGGTCACATCAGCTGGTTTTCAGACTGATTTGGACCCCTGAGAGAAAAGCCTGTTCTTCTAGGCCGGAGGTCTGCAAACTTGGCCACACACCCCACCCGTCTCTCTCTCTCTCTCTCTTCTGGACTCACCTTCTGCTCATAGGGAAGTAATGTGAAGAGAACCAGGGGCTCCTGTTTCTGCTCGAAACTCTCCAGAACAGAAACGGGGACATTGCAAAGGTGGACTGTAACGTACCAGCCGACCTGCGGAAGGAGCACACGGCACAGAAGGGAACGACACTGGGTTAAAACTCTGCTGGTTTGCACCCTTGCTGTGTTTCCCAAAGCGCAGAAGACCCTTTTTCAGATACCAGGTTGATGGCAATGTTGGTATAATGCAGGGGTCTCCAACCTTGGCCACTTTGAGACTGGTGGACTTCAACTCCCAGAGTTCCTCAGCCAGCGTTGTTGAAGTCCACCAGTCTTTTTTTTAAAGTTTTTTATTTTAACAACAAACAAAACAACATAAGACATAAAACATAAAAACATCATCCTTCTTCATAAATTTACAAAGTGTATCAGTTGGTTTACCACTTTTTTTTGTGCATCCATTTCCTAAACGCTAATATATTACATAATAACTCATATTATCAATCAACAATTGTATAACCTAATATTACTGAGAAATCATTTATCTATAATTTTATTAATTCATACTTTAACGAGATAACTATAATTTACTTAATTTATTTTGCAATGAATCGTATGATCATACCAAATCTATCTTAATAAAGTTTTATAAAAATATCAAAAAAAAATTATATCCTAAGTCTAAATATTCTATTATTATGTTTTATTATCTATTATCTATACATACAATAAAAATTTGAAGCATTTGATTGTAAATGTATTAACAGCGGCTAGGATTGTATTTGCTAAAAACTGGAAGAGTGAAAAAATTCCATCAGAGGAAGAAATTATTAAGAAAATATTGGATTGTGCTGAAATGAGTAAATTGACATTTGAAATTAGAGAACAAGAAGATAAACAATTTTATGAAGCTTGGGATCTTTTTTATCAATGGTCCACCAGTCTTAAAGTGGCCAAGGTTGGAGGCCCCTGACTTAGATGACCCTTCTGGTCTCTTCCAACTCTATCATTCATGGCTGGCTGAGGAACTCTGGGAGTTGAAGTCCACCAGTCTTAAAGTGGCCAAGGTTAGGAAACCCTCTGGTATATTGGGCTTCGTTTATTTTTCCCCCTCTAGAAATTAAACCAAAACCTATCACAAGAGGCAGCTCCAATTCAACTCCCAACTGCTTTGATACAACTGTGGAGATTGGAACTCCAATCTCGGTTCAGAGCTTGGATACGCCACACAATTAAAGAAGGAACGTTCACTCATGGCCAGGGAATTCTGGGAGCTGAAGTCCACAAGTCTTAAAAAGCTGCTAAGGTTGGACACACCCCTTTATTAAAGCCTAACTCTAAAACCCAACGCTTGTAGAAGCACAATAACCGTGATTGTCTTTAAAAAACATTCAACGTGTAAAAACCAACAGCGGTTAAAAGACGAGGGAGACTGGCAAAAGGACCCACCTGAGCTCCGTCTGTCTCCTCCTTTTCCAGTTGGCGGAAGACGTGCTTCTTGGTCCGGGAGAAGTCCTGGAACTGGAAGATCCGGGCGTAGTCCCTGGGGAGGTTCTCCTTGGGGTCCCAGGGGGATGTTCGGAAGCTCTTCAGCCCCCTGAATTTTTGGAACCTGAGGGAGCCGGCGGGATCATCCTCTTGCCTTGCCTTCCACCCCGCTCCCTGTCCACCCAGCAGAGCCTCCCAGGCCTTGCCTCAGTTTCCCCCACACACCCCTGCATCCCCCCCCCTCCTGCGGCCCTCTGGCCCTTTGCTGAGGCTCTCACCGGACCCGAGCTGGCAGATCCCGGGGGGTGTCCACCTCGTCCGGAAACATTTCTTCCTGTCGCTCCTGTCGGTATTTCTCCAGCATCGCTTCTTCCTCCTCCATTTTCTCCTCGGCCTGCTCGGTCTCAGGCAGCGTCATGGTCTCAGAGTCCTCCTCCTCCTCAGAAGCAACTTCCTCCCTGCTGCTGCTCCCATCCTGGCAGAGGAAAAGCAACGTGGGCAGAGTACTGAGTGAGAGACAGCAGGAGGAGGCCTCCCCAGCCCGTGGTCCTCGGCGCCTGCCACGTCCCCGTGTCCACCTTCAAGGCCCCTGCCCGCCAGGGGGCCTGTCACACCCTGCAGTCTTTCACCAGGTTACTGTCAAAGCGAGGCCAGCTCCATTACCTGGGACATGGCTTCTTCCAGAACCCCTTCCTCCTCTTCCTCTTCCTCCTCCTCCTCGCTGCCACTTCTCCATTCGGCCTTGTCCAGGATCCAGGCAGCCTGATAGGCAGATGTGCCTTTGGGGACCCTCCTGGCCACCTTCTTGCTCTGCTTACGAGATTCTGGGCGTAGCGGGAAAGAGAGTTACTGCCTGAGAATCTCTCCCCAGGAAAAAAGAAAAGAAAAATAAGGCATTCCTCCTGTCAGTGTAAAGCAGGAGTCCCCAACCTTGGCCCCTTTAAGACTTGTGGACTTCAACTCCCAGAATTCTCCAGCCAGCTCTGCCTCTGGGAGTTGAGGTCCACAAGATTCTGGGAGTTGAGGTCCACAAGTCTTAAAGGGGCCAAGTTTGGAGACCTCTGGTGTAAAGCCATGGTTATTAGGGCCCATCCGACTTCAACGTATAGCAGGGGCTTCTTACGTCCTCCTTTAAAATAACAGAAGGCCTGGAAACCAGGAAGGTTCCCTGGGCATCTGTGAGTTGGCCAAGGACAGCAGGCTGTGGCTTGGTTAGGCCAGGGGTCCGATCCAGCCTGGCACAACATGTACAGATCAAGAATCTGAAGAACTGTTTTTTTCCATAGAGCAAACCAGGCTATCAAAAGAACACTTGGAAAAAACAATTAAGCCCTTCAAGATCTTTTTTTTTTTTTTTGGTTATCCTTAAAGCTTTACCTTAATCATCAATATATTAATGCCACTTGTCAATACTGTATAAATACCACCGTACTGAAATATAACATTATGCGTGTTTTATAATACAATAAGCCAGTAATAAGAATGAGCTCTTGAAGAAACGATTGGGAGGGAGATACACACGGCCTCGAACCCCACAATGGAATCGTGGTTCCAGATGGCTGGCCCTTGAGGGAGGACGGGCAACATCCACACATCAGAGTCAAGCTATACTCTGTTTTTTACACTTCCGTCTCAGCGAACCCAGCCACCATAATGAAAAGCTGTGGCTAGCAGTTTAGAGGATAAACTGGAGTAAGGAAACACGGCTTAGGACAGGCCTCTCCAAATTGGCCACTTTTAAGACTTGTGTGGACTTCAACTCCCAGAATTCATAAGCCGGCCACGGACCGGGGTCTCCAAACTCGGCCACTTCCAAATTTGTGGGCTTGGCTGGCTGGGGGATTCTCGGAAGGGAAGCCCACAAGTCTTACGGTTGCCAAGTTTGGAGCCCTCCGGCTCAGGGCACCCCAGCCAAGGCAAGCCCTCTCGGACTGACCCTCGGCCTCCTTCAGCTCCTCCTCCGAGGGCCAGGTCTGCTCTCCTTCCATTGGATCCGGAACCCCTTCCGCCTGGAGAGACTCCTGCTTGGCGGGGTCAGCCGTGCTCAGCACCTTCACCTCTTCCTCCATCTCGGCAGCGCTGCTGCTAAGGTCGCCCTGCAAGAGGCACAAGAGAGCAGCTCGGACCACGCCCCCTTCCGGGGGGGGGGGGAGGAGCATCTCCGTCAGACCCGGTCCAGGAAGAGGCCCCACCTGTCTCTTCCTTCTTACCAGCTGTCCTCCTGGGCCCTTGGGGTTCAGGGCAAATGGGTCCGGAGGAGCGTCCACCTGATTCATCTGGAAGTCTCCGTGCCCAACCACGTGCACCAGGGAGTTGACGTTCAAACTTCGTCCCCTCACGTAGCCAGACACCTTTAAGGTCCCCACCGTGGCACTGTCGGAGCTGGGCACAAATTCGGCCGCATCAGCCAGCAGGTGAGCCCGCCGGTCTCGGAAGGCCAAGTGCTGCTGCTTCTGGCCAGCCAGGTGCTGCAGCAGCAGCGCAGTTTCCTGCTCTGTGTGGAGAGGGAAAAGCCTGGCCCCAGGGAACCGCTTCTCGGTCCCCTTGCTCAGCTTCTTCCGGTAATCGGTTTGCTTCTTTGGCGGCTGCTCAGCCAGACCCTGAACCGCGAGGCCTGCAGGGAACAAAGAGAGCGGCTTCCTTAACTACAGAACAGCTGGAGAAGACGGCCTGTCCTCTGGATCACCACCGAGGCTGCTGTGAGGAGTAGCACTTTAAGACTTATATACCGCTTCACGGTCCTCTCTAAGTGGTCTACAGAGTCAGCCTTTTGCCCCCAACAATCTGGGTCCTCATTTTACCCACCTCAGAAGGACGGAAGGCTGAGTCAACCTTGAGACGGTCAGGATCGAACTCCTGGCAGTGGCAGAGTTTGCCTGCAATACAGCACTCTAACCACTGCACCAACACGGCTTCCTTCCTCCTTGTTTTCCTTCCCTTCCTTTCCCAAGCAATAGCACTCATATACTGCTTTACAGTGCTTTACGGCCCTCTCTAAGCGATTTACAGAGTCAGCCTCTTGCCCCCCAACAATCTGGGTCCTCATTTTACCCACCTTGGAAGGACGGAAGGCTGAGTCAACCTGGAACTGGTCAGGATGGAGCTGCCAAACTGCAGGCAGACAGCAGACAGCAGTCAGCAGAAGTAGCCTGCAGTACTGCATTCTAACTACTATGCCATCACGGCTCTCATATCATGAGAGAAGACCGCAGAATACCAACAAAGCAGCAATAACAATTACAGAGCATCAGGGGAAGCAAACTCATGTAATCAAAGACCAAATTTAGTGTCAGGGAACAGATATTTCACATAGCTGGGCTAGTGATAAAAAACTAAGCATTATACTTCTCCAAGTCCTACAAGACGGCAGCTTTACAGCAAGGATTGTAGCCTGTACCTTACTGGATGGATGGAGAACAGGCTGCATTGGGCACCAGACTCACCATAGCTGGGGAGACCCTGTGCAAAGATGCAGGAGAGGCAGTGATCGCCAACAGCATCCCAGCCATCTGCAGCATCCAGCAGGAAAAGGAGAGTATCAGCTACTTTGGCAAGATCTAGCACTGCATGGAGGCTTCCTGGAGAACAAGAAGTACAGAAGTTACGACCCTCTGAAATATCCCAGGGAAATGCAGGAGACACCATAGAACTATTTTGTAGGTGTAGAGGCTGCCAAGATGATACAACGGTGGTGGGACTCATCTCCGGGGGGGAGGAGTCTGCCTCCCGAGATGAGGTAGACCAGCTGCTTTCGTGGTGTGAAGACAATAACTTGGTCCTCAATACCAATAAGACCAAAGAGCTCATAGTGGACTATAGAAGGAACAGATCAAACATCCAGCCTTTGCTTATCCATGGAGACTGAGTGAAGCAAGCAATGAGCAGCCAGTTTTAAGTTTCTGGGTGTTACCCTAAAAGAGGACCTGACCTGGGGGGCTCACATTGCAGCCCTGATTAAAAGGGCCCAGCAGAGATTAGACTACCTGAGGCTTCTCAGAAATCAAAAGCTGAATGGAAAACTGTTGGTAACCTTCTACCGCTGCACCAGAGAGAGTATCTTAACTTACTGCACCTCTGTATGGTTTGCCAATTGCACAGGGGCAGATAGGACAGCACTCCAGAGGGTTAATGTCATTGCCCAGAGGATCACTGGTTGCCCTCTCCCCTCTTTGGAAGAGCTTTATAGCTCCTGCTGCCTTAAGAAAGTTCAAAACATCTTCAAAGATCCATTTCATCCTGGCCACCACCACCCTCTTTTTTTTTGAACTATTACCATCTGGCAGACGGTACAGGACAATAAAAACAAGGACAAAAGAGCTGGAAAACACCTTCTATCCTAGGGCAGTAGCTCTTTTAAATTTTACTGTATAGTGCAATATTGATGCAATATCAGAGGTTTTCAATTCAAGTGTATAGAATGTAAAGGGCATGTGTTTGTTTTATTTTTATAGTTATAATGTACGCTGAAGATGGTGTTTTATTTCATTTGTACGAGGTGCAATGACAATAAAGTCAACTAAACTAAGATGCTTCTGTAAAATGAGGCCCTCACCTGCATCAGCCACCACAAAACGCCAGCGCAGCTTGGACCGTGGGCACAGCAGGACAAAACCAGGCGCCCCCCCCTTTGCTGGAAACACAACCGAATCCTGGTGACTCCGGAAAAGGTTCAAGGCCGCCTGGGGGTCAACGTTGGCGTGGAGCGGCACCAGGACCATCAGGTGTGGTGGCCCATCCTTGCGCCCCAAATGCCGCTTTTCTTCCAACACCTGCAGACAGAGAAAGAAGCCAAGGTAGGTGAGGCTCCTCCACTCTCCAGGGCAAGCGGCCCGTTTTCAGCTTCCCTGCTCTGCTGCTGCCGACTCACAGCCTCCTGGTGTTGCCGGCGAAGCTGCCACGCCCGGTGCCTGCGGTCCTGCTTGGACCAGTTGCGGTGTACCTGACGAGTGAAGGTCTTAACCGGGACCCGACCTGGAGGGGGAAAAAGGAGGGGAAATGGCAGATGATTTGCTGGCTGCCTGCCTGCCTGTTGCTCCTCGGAGGATAAAAGCGGGAAGTGCTGTCTTCGACCAGACAGGGAATTTCCAAACCTGGCAAGGCTTGTGGACTTCAACTCCCAAGATTCCTCAGCCCAGCCAGGCAGACAGAGGGACTCTGGGAAATGAAGTCCAGAAGTTGCCAAGACTGGGGGAAGACTGGCGTTTCTCCTTCTCGGCCACTTTGGTCTTGAGCTTCCTGAATGCCTCGACCTTGAAGTCACTCAGAGCAGGGCTCTCCAACCTTGGCCCCCTTTAAGACTGGCGGACTGCAATTCCCAGAATTCCTCTGCTGAGGAATTCTGGGAATTGAAGTCCGCCAGTCTTTAAGGGGGCCAAGGTTGGAGAGCCCTGACCCAGACGACGGAGAGACACCGAGAGATCGGCCTCTGGGCGCTCCGGCCCTCAGGGACGCACCGGGATGGGGTAGACTGCTCCTTGGACTGGAGGCTTTCTTCGCCGTCCACCGAGACTCCTTGCTTCCGCGGCGACCTTACCCAAAAATAAAACTCCCCCCGGGGAAAAAAAAAAGGAGCTCCTCCCGCTCACCTCCCTGCCTCCGCGCGCTGCTCACGCGGTGCCTCCCGGCCTTGTGCGGCTTGTTCTGCTGCTTCAAGGAGCCCGCGCGGTGGACGGCCGCCTGCTTCGCCATGGCCGTGGCCACCGTCGCGCCGGAAGTGACGCCACCCAAGGTCCGGGTCTAGGTGCCGCTCTAGGGCCGCCGCGTCTTCTCCTATTGGACCCGGACGCCGACGCGTGCGCAAGAGGCGGTCGCGCGGCGCCGTCTGTGCCCTCGATTTTTCCCCCGAGCCGGGAGCGCATGCGCGGATGCCGCTTTGGCGGTGAGGCGGGTGGGCTTCCTTCACGTCGCCGGCCGCGCGTCTCCATGAGGAGAAAGAGGCGGCGGCGGCGGCGGCGGCGGTCGGGCGGGCGAGCATGGGCTCGTTGAGCAGCCGCGTGTGGGGGGGACCCAGAGCCGGGGGGGCGGCGGAGGGGTCGGAGGGGGGTCGGAGGGTCGACGGGGGCCTCCCCAAACGGAAGCGCGGCGAGGGGCTGAGCGAGAGCGAGAGCGGCGAGGAGAGCGACGGCGAGGAGCGGCTGCTCAGCACCCCCAGGAGGTACGGCCGGGAAGGGCCCCGTGGGGAGGGAGCGGCCCAGGTGGGGAGGGGACAAATGAGGCGCTGCTCTTCAGCGGGGGGGGGGGGAGTGACCGTCCCGTCCCGCTTCGACGCCTCCCGAAACAGAACAGAATAGAGCTGGGACCTTGGAGGTCGTCTAGTCCAACCCCCTGCTCAAGCAGGAGACCTTAGACCAGGGGTCTCCAACCTGGGACACTTTAAGACTTTGGACTGCAACTCCCAGAATTCCTCAGCCAGCAAAGTCCCCAAGTCTTAAAAGTGGCCCAGGTTGGCTGAGGAATTCTGGGAGTTGAAGTCCACAAGTCTTAAAGTTGCCAAGGTTGGACACCCCTGTGTTTAGACCATTTCAATCAATCAGAATAGGGCTGGGAGGGACCTTTATAAGAGATTTTATCAAACAAGAAAATAAATAAACCAGTGAAGGAAACAGACTGGAACACTTTCCCTCTGGCAACCAATTATTCAGAAAAATCAGAATTTATTCTCGAGTAGACAAATAATTATGCAGAAGAAATACTCTTAAGCAAATAGGCACATGGGGGACCGGGGGACCAGACCGCTTCTGCAAGCAAGCTACTACCGGTATATATCAACAGGCAGGAGACACATACACACACACACCCCACACACACTCCCTCACACTGATAACGTTAAGTAATTCGGTAATGAAATGTCTGCAAGCAAACAGCCTAGCTGAGAGAGCCTCAAGAACTCTACACTGCAACAGATGAGTAAGCTACGGATGTTTTTCTTGGTATTTGTATCATATATATGTAAGAATTCAACACATATTTTTTTTCTAACTCAGGAAGAAGCTAAAAAGCACTTCAAAGTATATTTATCAGACTCTGTTTTTGAATGGTGAAAACAGTGACGTTAAAATATGCGCCCTGGGAGAAGAATGGAACTTGCACAAGATATACCTCTGTCAGGTAAAATTTTCCTTTTTCTTTCTTGGATCTCCACTGTCATTAGGAAGCAGCTTCAGACCTTTTGTTTAATACTCAAAGGCAGAGTTCTGCTGCCTTGAATGAGGTCCAGAAAACACAGGTACTGTGTGGTTCTCCTTGAGACTCAGCCCAGGCGCTATTAAGCCAGGTTGTTTTTCTGCCGTTCAGAGGCCTTTCAAACCTACAGTTTATACATCCAACTTTATAATGTTTGATGATGGTGTTTAAGCAAACCATGTTTACATGTATGAGTATTAGAGGCAATCTTCAATTTATGATCTTTCCGTGGTGGTTCGAAATTATGAGGGTCTTGAAAAATGTGACTTATTACCTACCCCCAAAGTTACAACTGTTGCACCATCCGCATGGTCACAGTTTGGGTGCTTGGCAGCTATTTCACATGCAGTCATGCGATCCTGATTTGTGATCTTCCCAGCCAGCTTCTGACAGCAAAGTCAGTTGGGAAAGCTGGATTTCCTGAATGACCCTGTGATTTCATTAATAAACCCTGTAAAAATGGCCATAAAATCTGATCTGGTCACGTGAAGACTTGCTTTACGACCATGCTGACTTATGACCAAAATTCTGGTCTCAATTCTGGTCAGAAGTCGAGAAAGCTGAAATTCAGCAGCTAGAGAAATATTAGTCTGCAGCCACAGTGTCCCGTTGCTGTACGTATCAGAGTAGCAGAGAGCTAATAATATATTAACACAATTTATGAATAATACAGATTTGTTGGGCTTAAGGAACTAGAACAAGAAGAATATTGCTGTACAAATAGATTTTATTTTTTTAATCTCTCAGGCTAAACATCAGTGAGTGATAGCAGCTCATAATGAGTCACCTCCAGCTGGGATGTGAACTTCTAGTAAACAGTATTTTTCTCCTCATTGGATCAAAAACTAGCTATTTCTAGCTTTATAAGAAATGCACTTTAATGAAAAGGTATATCTAAGTGTATGTACTGTACGTATTAATTTATCTACTTGTATGTGTGCTTATAGAGATGTCAACGTATCTATAGTACAATACTCCCTCTCTCCTCCCAGTAATTGTATGTGTTGCATGTAGTTCCTTCAACATCTATGTAGAATGGTGGCCGCGGGAATTTTTGGCCAAGGTTTAGATAGTAGTATGTATTTTGGAGGCTGTTATATATTTTTCTGATCAGTTATCTTTCTTGGATGGAATCTGTCCACTTGTATAAATAAATTATAACACGGGTTTGGCCTGGCCCCCTGTCTCTTCACATTGGATACCGGTTTCAGTTCCAGTGTAAGTAAGCCGCAGTTACAGCCAAGTTGATAACCTGCGATTTAATGTTAGTTTACTAACAAAACCAGACCTTGATCTTAGTTTTAGTTCCCGGAGCAATCGTTCCATTGTTTCCCATTTTAGATGCAATGAAAACCTATTCGGTTCGGATCAAAGTATTAAAACCAGTGCGTGGAGGTGAGGGGGATTGGTAGGCAAGTGAAGCAATTGGTTCAGAATATAACCAAGATTGAAATTTAGGAAATGTATCTTCAAATTAGGAGGGACAAATAGAAAATTTAGTTCAAGGGAAACTCTCTTAGTTCCTTTTGCTATGAACATAATATCGTGATATAACTTCTTATGTAAAATCTTTTAATTCCAAGGGTTGTACAATTATTTAAAAACATGATTTTTCCGTTTGTAGTCTGGCTACTTTTCAAGCATGTTCAGTGGGTCTTGGAAAGAATCAGGAATGGACACCATAGAATTGGAAATTCCTGATCAGAACATTGACATAGAAGGTAAGCAAGGAATCCACATTGGACTCTTTCTAAATAAAAGTTTCATAGTTTTCATTATGAATGAACAGCAAATTATGAAAATCACATTTTTATGGTCTGGGAGATAAATGCTTTCCTAATGCTTTGTCACTATCAGCATATAAAAAGAATTCACGTTTAATTTCATAACTGTTCATTCCTGCCACAATGAAACTTGAGTACAATGTAAGATTTTGTTATGGCTTTTGTTGAGAGGATTGAGGTAGCTTGCTGAAAATCATTATGCAAAATTCCAGGCAGCTTATGCCATTCTCAGGACAGGTTGCAGGCTATAGATACACCCTGTCTTCATTTAGCGACTGCTTTCTGTTCTAACAACCAAGTTGTTGAGCAAACTGGCCCTGTGATGTTGATTGGAACACTCTGCCTGAAATTGACCAGATTTTAATCAGTTTCATGCTTAAGGCATGGGGGGAAATAAAACTGCCATTATTGATTAAATAGTATGGAGCATATTTCTCCCTGAAGCGTTGAAATTAATATCTCAGGCAACACATGTCTGCATTACTAACACTGTTACGAGCTAAGACCCTTGTCATGGCTCCCTCGGAAGCTAGCTTCTTCAACCAAGTGCGGAAGAAAGACAATGTTGTACTGCGAATTTGGACCATTGGTTACGTGTCTGAGTGGCTTCACAACCTAAGAGAGTAGGACTCTCATTGCAATAATGCTTTTTTTTTTTTTGCCATTTAGCCATTGTGGATGCATATTTTTCAACTTGATGGAAATGCCCATCCCTTACTTTTTGATCGATTTTTGAAGCTTTGTGCGCTGTCCCACTTCGTCAGCTGGTGAAACCTGCAGGCAAATGGGAGTTTCCTAGCACGAGAGGTGCTTACGCTCGGCCCCAAATGTGGTGACTCCTCTACTTAAATTCACCATTTGTCCTGCTTAAGGTTTTACATTTTTTTAAAAAAATAGCACCTGATCTACCACTTCTTAATATTCTGGGCATCATCATCTTGTTACTATGTGTAAAATAATTTGAGAAGTAACACTTTTTGAATATCACCCTTAATAAATATACTGAATTGGAAAAAAAAATGTATAACTTGTTTTCCATGTATGAGAAGCCTTAGGACGTGGTTTTCTTTAGCCTTACAGGTTGCCTTTGGCTCACTTTACCGGGATGAAGTATTAATAAACCCCAGCAGAGTCATTGCCCTTCTGGCAGCTGCCAGCATGTTACAGCTGGTAAGTGGAAATGGCTCTGTGCTTTTACAGACCTTTGCGTGGCAAAGTGCAGAGCTTTCAGTCCGAAATCTCCCGAGGGCGGTAAAGTGATAGACCCCAAATGGTTGGGGGCAAGAGGCTGACTCTGCAAAGCGCCTAGAGAGGGCTGTGAAGCACCGTGAAGCGGTATAGAGGTGCTATTGCTATCTTCATTTGTATTCTGGGGATGAGCACATGGTCGTTGCCACATCCCTTCCGTTATCCTAAGGGCCGTGTTTCCAAGCACATGCTTAGCAGTATCAAAATATCTCTTAACTTATTATTTTGATTGGCAGAATTGGGAAAGACATTTTCTCGCTATCTCTTGCCCCTCCTCCCCTTTCTAGGTGGGGACATATAAATGAATGATCGATGCTGCAAGCGCAAGGACTTCTTAGAAATGTGTTCAGAAAGGTTAGGGTACCTCTGGTCTCAAAATTAAACAACAGGGTACCAGCCACTCCCTTTTCTCCTTCAGTTACAAAGAGAATACAATTTTGTCTACTCATGGTGGAGACTGGCAGTATGGCTGTTTGTCTGGAGGGAGCCAAAATATCTCTAGATATTCATTGCTTGCATTTCTGCCAGCTAGCTGGAGGTGAGGGCCCCCCTGTAGCATTAGGCCTGGGAGTAGGGATTTATTTTGCATCATTCTGTGTTTACAGGATGGCTTAATACAGCAGTGTGGTGAGACAATGAAGGAAACAATTAATGCAAAAACTGTGTGTAGTTACTATAATTCTGCGGGAACATATGGATTAGATTCTTTGAAAAAAAAGTAAGTATTGGCACCAAGAAAGGTTTTGTTGAGGAATAAAATTAGTATGACTTCCCTTTGATTTTCTTTTCATGGTGATGTGGGCTTTGACAAGCATGTCGCGTGATATTTTTCAGCAGAAACCTTGCTGCTTATTTATGACAGAACATTGGAAGCACGTATAGGAAATTAAAAGTTAAAAATAGAACCGTCCCAGTACGTGGTCCATTATGGTTTGACAAGAGTCATAGTTGGGATGGGATGGGCTTTGGAATATGACGGCTGTGGGCTCCCTGTTTTGCTATAACATCTGGGGGGAACGTGCTCAGCAGCAGCTTAGTCGAAACGGACCTTGCATCTCGCTGCATTGCCTATGTGCTGTGAAAGGACTGGCTTGTTTTAAATCCAGGTGTCTTGAGTGGCTCTTGAACAACCTGATGACCCATCAGAGCGTGGAACTCCTCAAAGAGCTCAGGTACTGAGTTTTGGGGGGTCGACCCAGACACTGTGGGAATAGAACGCAATTCAGGACACAAGTCCTGCCTTTTGGCGTTGTTTGTTTCAGCATAAACCTCATGAAACAGCTGATCAGTTCCTCCAACCTGTTTGTCATGCAAGTGGAGATGGACATCTATACTGCTCTCAAGAAGGTACCAATATTTAAGAACATCGGCTTGGATATTTCTTCCAGATTGACAGTATTCTTATAGACCAACGTTATACGTGTTTGTGTAAAGCTTTAGTTGCTACTACGTTCGTATCGGGATTGCGCTGAGGTATTAGAAAGATTGAACCATTACATCACTGCTGCCTGGGGGGCGCCCAGTTGGGGGCTCCTTTCATGTCCCCGTTAAGTTGCCCACCAAGGTGGTACCCATTTGACTACTCGCAGTTGCCTGCTTTCAAACTGCTGGATCGGCATGGACTGGAGGGTGGTGAAGGAAACTCATCCCGTTCCATGGCAGCAACCAGGTCTCAAACGTGGCCCAGCCTCCTAACCTTGTGAACCACCGGGCGCCTGAAGCTTTAGCTCCTTAGTGTATATACCTCAGGTGGACCTTACAGGTGTTCCTTTGTTTTTATGTAGTGGATGTTCCTTCAGCTGGTGCCTTCTTGGAACGGATCGTTGAAACAGCTTTTAAGTGAAGCGGATGCCTGGTTCTCCAAGCGCAGAAAAGGTCTTCATAATTCATAATCAGTGCTTGGTGGATATTTTGCACGATGGAGGTCTTCAAAGCAGGATATATCGTATCTTCAGCTAATTCTTCATTATGGGCTGTTCCATATTGGCCCAGCAGGCGTATCTTTTGTGTGGGGTGGGGAATTTATAAACCATAATCTTCCACTAGTTTATCCTCTGAGTCACTTTGACTTTTAAAAGCAAAATCAGGATATATAATCCTATTAAACCCTATCCGAATTCACTTCTCCGTTAGGATTGATAAACTGCCTACAGACAGCAGTGCTGCTTTTCCCTTAATAGTAAAAATATATTTGGACCCTTAAAAATCTGCTTTAACTTTTCAGATTTTGAGGATGGGATCTCATTCTTGGAAACGGAACAAGGATATGCGTTTATAGCCGTGTTCAAATATCTGAGGCTGCAGTATATAATCAGTGATCTGGCATCCGCAAGAATTATTGAACGAGACAGCCTGATTCCTGCAGGTAAGAATGGAATAGCCTGTTTCCTTTTCTCTATCATGCCAGGCATTTGAGAAAGTAAAATCAGGCGTATCACAATTGGTGTGCCACCAACAAGTGGACGTGTCTTGGTAGTAAAATTGGCGAATCATTGAATCTAGTTTCCGGCACTTAAGCTGGTTTTGGGCTAGGTTTAAATTATTTCTCCACTTCTCTTACGTGCCGCTGTGTGGAAAGAGATCAAAGCAGGAGGTCATAGCCTTTCCTCTTCTTGTCTCCCACTTCCTTCTCTAAACTTGTGGCTTACAGGGCCTGCTGGCTAATGACCACAATGAAGGGGTTTGAATGTGTTTGCTACGGTATTTGTTTTTAGACTGATTTTTTTTTAACTTGCATCTAGGGGTAAATGAACGGCTCAGGGTCAGTTTTGATTGGGACAGCATAGAAGCCTTGTAAAAATATTAAGTGCCCCTTCACTTTCTCGCTTTGTTTGTAAAAGGCCCACTTTGGTCTTTCTAAATTCTAGACTGGCTCTTCTCTGTTTACAAACAGCAGTGGTTTGCCATGCTTAGAGCCGAACAAGACAACGACATCGGGTACGTATAATGCCTCTTTCTCTGGGGCTGGGAAACACATCTTGCAATGTTCCTATAAGGAGAGAACCAATAAAGTAACTGAAAAGCAGCCTAGGTGTTCCTAATTTCAAAAGATTTTTGGTGTAGTTGCAGCAATACTTCATGATATGATCAGAAGTGGAAAGGCTCAACCCCACCGACCACAAAGGGAAGGCTCAGGGGAGATTTACGGAGGCGGCTAAAGTAACTTCTTTGAGGCCACGTGGATATTTGTGGCAGCTTAGAAACAGTCACAACAGCCGCCCCCAATCTCTCCGCCTCAGGGGCCCCGCAGCAGCCGTGCATGCGCACTGCTTTCCCAAGTGCAGCTAAGACATAACTTTATGCTATACTGTATTATACAGAGTAAGAGGCAGAGACGGACCTAATTATGGCTCCCTTCGCTGCAAAGGAAATCGGAAGTTGCTTCTTCCTATTTGTTGTTCTTTTTCTCTGCATTTTTGTCTTTTTCTTTATTTTCTTCTGTGTTTTTGTTAATTTTGATCCTCTCTTTAAAACCTTAATAAAATTTATATTTTTAAAAAGATTTTGGTGTGTTAAAGAACTTTAAGGATCTGAACTTATTTTGGATAAATTTGTGAAAGATGTTATGAGACCTGAAGATATTAAACCGATAGAATTGTTTTGCACGAATTAGTACTTTTTGCAGAGAAAGTCTTTTTTCACCCAAAAATATTGCTTGAATAACATAGCAGGACTAGCATAGCAGAATATGCTTTTCGGTGAATGGAAATTGCTAACGAAGAAAAGGTCAAAATTAAGAGAGAATAGATAATTCTGAATTATGTATCGCTTGCAAATGAATTATGGAAAGTAATCCAGGTTAGTGGATTATTCCCAATTGTTCCTAATATAACAAAACCTAAACATTGCAGTAAAGATTTTCAGATTTCTTCTAATGAAGTGACAAGTACAGTCTCTTAGAACAGGAATTCTCAAGAGACACTTTGGTGGTAGTGGGCGGTGTCCCTTTGAGTTCAATGAGAAGATTCCTCTTCTAGTAGTTTTCAGCTGATAACTTAATTTTGGGTACTTGCACTTCTGGTGCTGTTCTGGGAGCCCCAGGAGATCCTCTTCAGGTATTCCCATTATGGCACTTTAGCCTTGGGTTAACGTTTGGCATCCTCTGTATTGAAGGGCAGGTATAAGTCCTTTGCCAGGTGGAAAGTTCTTCTTACTCTCCTTTGTAGCTTGGGGAGAGCATGGAGGTCAGAAAGCAGAGCAGAATGTGGCTCTTTTTCTCATTTGAACATCACGTGTTACCCCAGCATCAGAGACACGAACAAGCCCTGGGCAACACAGCTCTTCTGTGCCCCCTCAGCTTTCTCTCCACCATAAGCCACAATGGTCATCCCTGCTCTGGGAGAGTATATAAGGGGTTACTAGTGTCCTGCTAGGGTGCTGGTTACTCAACCACGATGTACTTAGGTGGTCGTTTTATCATGGCCTGGGGAAGATAACTCTGGTGCCTTGGCTGGGAAGGAATTTCAGGACACTTAACAAGACAACTTTCTGGGGGAAAGTGAATTTATTCAGGCGTTAAGATCTGTACGCAACCAGTTAGAATACTTCTCTTGTGCTAGAATGCCATTTTATAGAAAGTTATTTTGTGTGTTCAAGGCCTCAAGAGATTAATAAAGAGGAACTAGAAGCAAACAGTATGCGGTGTGGCAGAAAACTTGCCAAAGATGGTGATGTAAGCACAAATATTTTTCCATGTCCTTTTTCAAAATGCGTAATTCATTTACAGTTTTCGTAAGCTGTTTGTTCCCCCCAAACGGTGTTTTCTTAACTAGATTATTTCACAAGGTTAAATACTTTGTGATTGGAAAATATAAAAACAATGACTGAGCTCTTGTAGCTTTTTTAAACCGCCCGTCTTGAATTTCCTCCGTGACACAAACCATGCGAGGTGTCAAAATGGAGGAGGTCCTTTCCAGGCGACTTAAGTTTGGGGTTTCAAGCCTCTCTTTTAGAATGCAACTATTTCTTCAATTTCCTTTTTCTTTCTTCTTGCAAGTATTGCTGGCGATGGACAGGCTTCAACTTTGGCTTTGATCTGCTGGTCACCTACACCAACCGTTACATTATCTTCAAACGCAACACGCTAAACCAGCCCTGCAGTGGCTCCATCAGTTTGCAGCCCCGGAGAAATATCGCTTTCAGGTGGGTTCCCTCTCTTCTTTGGCTGGTTCTCCACGGTGAGGAAGTGAGAGAACCACAAGCTCTTCTTGTAGGCTTCGCTGGAGGGAAGCACAGCAGTATCACGGAAGCAACGGCGGGCAAGAGGGGAAAAATACTGAAGGTATTTGCCAGGGCGTAACATTCCAACCCCTGCAGATGTACAGAGGTTTGTGTTAAAGGTAAGGGGTAACAGGCCAGGTCTTCTTCCCAAGCACGAAAATGTGTCATGTGTTTTACCAAACAAGGGTGGTTAAAAACGCTGGAAAGTCGACAGCCCAGGTTTGAGACCCGAGTGCCACGCAACGTGGCGAGCTCCTTTTCTCACCCCAGCGCCCGTCAGCCTAGCAGTTCGAAAGCAGGGAAATGCGAGTAGATAAATAGGTACCACTTCAGTGGGGAGTAGCTGCCTTCCGTGACCTCAGGCTGCCCACCTGACAGCAGAAACATCTTGAGACAACCTGGACTCCCTGGCCCTCAAAACCGAGGTGAGCATCGCCCCTCAGAGTCGGCAGCGACTAGCAGAGTAAAATCCGCAGGGACTCCTGGGCCTTTTACAAAAGCAACTTCCGCCCAGGGCCATTAAGGAGCCAGCTGGGGGTGTTTTCAGTCCATGGGGCTCTTGGGTTGGCTACGCATTGTTCTGGGCACTGTAACCAGACTAGAAGAGGTACTTCTCTTTATCTGTTTTTAACTTATAAGATCACCCTTATTGTCACTTTTGTGTGTACACAATTATATGGGTGGGTGCACATACATATATGTATACATATACACCTAAAATTGATTTGCTGACCATCTCATACCCAGTAATTCTTTCCCCCCTCCCTTCAAGGCAAAAATCACAACCTCCTTTCTCCACTGATTTTATTTATTCATGTATTTATCCAATGTTGAAACCACTTAGTGAAATTGCTCTTCTGCCCTTAGGCTGCGCCTGGCTTCCTTTCATAGCAGTGGAAAGCTTATTTGTAGCAGAACTGCAGGATACCAGATACTAACCCTCGAAAAAGATCAGGTTTGTATGTGTGCAAAGCTTTGGGGTCATTGTAGCTAGCCGAGTCAGAGAAGAAAGTGGGATTCTCCTAAGAAGCAGGAGGGATAAACAGAAATGAACCGGGCTCCATGCTTGGCTATCTGGAAACTACGTTGTCCTGTGACGACCCTGCTTGCCGGCTGCCTCTCCCAGAGGCTGCTTCAGCTCCACTGAAGGTCCAGGAGGTCCTGTAGCTGGGCCACATCTTCAGAGCTGGCAGGCTGCCCATCTTCCTCCCCGCAGGAGAGAATAGCGTCAGATTGCTTTTGCAGGACACGAAGAAGAAAGTCTTAGTGAGGTGCAGTATCTCTTACAGCTCTCGTCAAATGACGGGAGAGAATTCCTTGCCTCACAAACTCCAAAATTTCTGGGCACAAGAAGGAAGGGTGTTTGCAGGAGTATCACTCGTGGGCTAGACGGCCCCTTCAGCGGCTGCTGTTTGGGTGGAGGGCGCTGGAAAGGTTAAAAATCCTTGAAAGTCTCTTTTAAAAAATGCAACCAGAGAAAAAAGAGAAATAATGGTTTTCTCCTTCTGTACGTATTCCACTGATGGATGATGCTTGATTGAAAATTGCCTCTGAAGTTACAGGAGTCACGCTTATCTTTTGTGTGCTCGTGTACATACATTTTGCTGTTTTCCACTGACATAGTCATAGATGCCTTGCATATTTGCATACATATATTTTACTGTTGTTTTGCCCTTCTGGTTGGATGCTATCTGCATTTCGTTGCCTGCATCCATGGCAATGACAATAAAGTTGAATCTAATCTAATCTAATCTAATCTAAAGAATGTTAGAAAATTAGTTTCAGGATTTCTAGCCTTTTCTCTAAACTGTTTTTTTCCTGGGTTTCTGAAGCGTTTTTATGTTTGGTCGGATATCTATTTATTTATTTGCTTTTTAGGAACAAGTAGTGATGAATCTGGACAGTAGACTGCTGGTCTTCCCTCTGTATATCTGCTGCAACTTCCTGTACACTTCGCCTGAGAAGCGGCGAGAGAACGATGGGCAGTGAGGCTGATTTTTGAAACGCCTTTGTGTGGCCACTTTCATCTGGAAGCTCCTGATGCCCTGAAAGAAACAGCGTGAAATGGGCTCATCTATTGAAGAAAAAGAGAGAGGAATCTGATAACCTAATACATCAGAATACAAGCCCCGGCAGCTCCCGCTGGCATGACTAACTGGTGAGGTATGTTGGGAGCTATGGATTTTAAGGAATTGTAAGCCACAGACCCCCCCCCCCACTCCTCCCCGCTCGCCTCTTCACATTCCCACGCCTGTCTGAAGAGCGGAAACTATTTACAGGGACCCCGTTTTCTACCAGTTTCCTGAGAGTACAGAAAGAATTTGAACACAGTGCATTAACTAGGCCTGCTTAATTAAAGAGAGTAGGGTGATATATCAATAAAGCCCACAAATTAACTTTAATAGAGGACACGCTATTTTTTATGATCTCTTGATTTGTTCTTCCGACCAAGTTAAGGGTCAGTTCCTGGCTTGGTGAAATCTCTGGATTGTTTTTAATTCATTATACTTGTAAATACTTCCTATTGAGTTGAAAACTTTGTATGATCTACCTTGTTTTGTTTCCAAGAAATATATATACATATTTTTGATTGTATTTTCAAGAGTCATTTTTTAGAATCCAGCTGCCTCAATTCAGCATTTTTAATTCATCAGGTCCATCATTTAATTCTTGGATATACTTTTTGGTTTTTGACTTGAAGCAAAAAAAAGGAAGACCCCGAAGCGAGTGGGTCAGCCACTGCCAGTCAGGAGGCCCCGTCCAGCCCGGGAGAAAAAGGGGCTGTAGCTGAGAATGGCCTTTTGATACACACACACACACACACACACACACACCAGATGTCTCTGTCGGCTTGTGTTCTGTGGCCAGAAGGGTCCCCTTGGGTGCCCACGGGACTGAAGGTAAATGCAGCAGAGCAACAGGTCTTAGGACTTCAAAAACTACCCTGTTGAATACAACCATCAGAAGGCCTTTTTTACGGAAATCAGACTCAGAGAGGGAATGTAAATCCCATCTTCAGGAATGTAGAACTTGGAAAAAATTTAGAATTCAGAAAAAGAGCTGCACTTTTTTTATTTGAACACTTTCTTTGCATAAGGTTGCTATTCCAAAAATTGTCTATCCTTAAAACTCTTGCTATAATATTTAATTCAAAATATATCCCACATGACTTACGAAGATAAAATATCTTGGACAGTGAAACAATGACAGATTGAAAATAAACTAGTATCTGTAGTTTAGAATTCTTCATTGTTTATTTGGTTTCGGGGAGGATTCATTAAAAACAATTGCTAATCCTGGCTTCTTATATACGCAGTTTTCTAACCTAACAAGGACTCACCTATTTTGTTTTTCTGATAAGATATATTATTAAGTATATTAGGTGTAATCTTGGACTGGGACAATAACATTACACAGCTTGGTATTGAAGATTATAACTCAAGTTAATTCAATTCCCAAAGGGGAAAGTGTGGTCCTTGTGGCTGCAGAACTATTCCTGCCACGATGGGTGGCCTGCTTGCTGAAGGCTCTTAGCAGGGTTACTACAAATTTACAGAAATCCACTTTAGCCCAGTCAGGAAAGGTTTCCGCCCGGTGCTCGCAAGCCGATAAATATTGATCTCAAAAAAGGGCAGCATTTGTAGCTGAGGGTTGAAGGGGGGAGGGCTGGTTTTCTTGCGGATGTTCCATGACCCAAACTAAGTGACCTGAGTGGTACTTACTCAGCAGGCTCCCTGTCGACATTAACGCTGAATATTTTTATTTACAAGGATGCCTTTTGCCCCACTGGAATCTCCCTGATAGAGAGTAGCAATAGCGCTTAAGACTTATATAGCGCTTCACAGGGCTTCACAGCACTCTCTAAGGCAGGATGTCAAACGTCAAGGCCCGGATCTGGCCCACAGGGCTGGCCTGGAACTAGCAGAGGACCATCCTGCAGGGCCTCTGGCAACCAAAATGCACGCGCGCACACACGGCTTTTTTTTGGGCCTGCAGCACAAATGGGATCGAACTCAGAGCCTCCTGATTGTGAGGCAAGAGCTCCACCTCAAGGCCACTGCACCCCTCGGTTGTTGCCTTAAATTAAAAGGGCTCTTTCAGAAGTTGTTTTCGGAGCTACAGAATAAAACATAAACATGACAAGTTTCCTTCTTTCCCACCCTGACCCCAATGAAATCGTTTTGTTCCAGGAGACGTCACACAAACGTATTTATTTTGTCGGGAGGGGGGATGGGTTATAGGCCAAGCCTTCTGGCAGCGTAGAGCTGTGGGTTCAACCCAGGTGAGGGAAGAGGCAGAAGACACGGTCAATTCTTTCTCCAGTAGTCTGCGCTGCAATCCTCTCGGGAGCTGGACTTCTGCCCTTTCCCTTCCCATCCAGAAGACCCGGCTGCGTCCCTGGTAACCGGATGCAACCGGGGATTTCTCCCCACTGTAGGGAAAGGTCCAACTGGAGAGGTGGAGAACGTGGCTGCTTTGGCCTGGGAAAAGCAAGGGGGTGGCGTGGGGTAGGGGGGGTGTATTTGCCATCGGGCGTCTCTAATCTTTCCTAAGCTTCTTAGAAGAAAACGTGCATCTTTGGAAGGGGAGAGAATTAAATCGTGGAAGCATCCATCAACTGGCTTGTGGGGGCTCAAAAGGCTAAGAACGTGTTGCGTGTGAAGTGATCTTGATTGTACTGCTGCAACTTCTCTTGGCTCCCAAGCACAACTCATTCCATCTGGAAATGAAAGCAAAAGTAAGAACCGTAGGGAGAACCGCTTTCTGGACGTTTCTTAGAACTGGGGAATCGGAGGGCGCCTCTGGCGCTGGGTAGGGAATTTCCTTTCAGGTGGAGGACACAGCGCTCCCTGTGGCCGACCCGGGTATTAAAGCCCCGTTGCCACAAGCACTCAACGACCCACGGGTTCCCTTTAAGGATGGCCACTGGGGCCAGGTCTCCGTACACAATGCCATTTGCGTTTTACGGTGCCCCCAAAGTATGTCTTAACGCCAATTTTATGCCCGGTCTCCCCGAGACGGAGCCCTGAGCGGGTCAGTGGCATCTCTGTGGCAAAAAGCTTGGACCTGGTCCTCCTCGCCCCGTTCCTGGCGGGGGCAGGAGAAGCCCAGAGCCCCGGGGCCTTTTTTTCCAATCCTCTCCAGGAAATGAGGGACAGGCAAAAACCGGAGCTGCCGACTCAGCCACAGAAGAAGCAGGGAAGACAAAGAGCAAAAGACGCTGGCTTGGGTCTGCTCACCTGCTGCCTGAGCTGGCGCATGAAGTCCATCTCGGCGCCCTCCGTTTTTATATGCTCCACGGTTGATTCATGGGGCATCTGGGAGGGAACAGATGAAAGTGAGAGTGAAGAGGGTCCCCATTCAGGCCCCCGACGGAAGCAGCCGAAGGAGCCGCTTCCACCAGGAGCAGCCTGGAGTCAGTTCCCCCAACCCCTGCGCCCCGTTTCCCCCTCCCCGCCTCTTGGTTTGGCCCACCTACCAGAGCCGCCGGTGCCCGGAAAACGTAGCTGAAAGGATAATAGAGGAAGTTCACGAAGGAGGCCGCGTAGAGGTCCGCATAGCGCATCAGCTGATTGGCAAAGAGGGTCTGACGGGAGCCACAGTGGAAGAGGCTGCCCATCTTCCCGTAACACATGTCCATCTCGCGGGTGACTTTCTGCAAGAGAAAAGTTGGCACGCTGGCAGCCCGATTCCTACGGAGTTGGGTTCCTGGAGACCATGATAGCCAGAGGGGGAGAGCCATTTGTCTGAATAGGAGAGGGCTCCTGCTTGTGCAGATAATCAGAGTTTGAAGGGACCTTATAGGTCATCTAGTCCAACCCCCCACCCAAGCGGGAGACCCTGCCCCCTTTCTGACAAATGGCCGTCCAATCTCTTCTTGAAAGCCTCCAGTGGTGGCTAGAAGACCTCCGGGGTCTCTCTTCCAATTCGGTTCTTCTGTGATATAGATTGGGGGGCAGGTGGGGGAAGAGAGGGACGAGACCTGGATCTGCTTCTTGATGGCGCTGATGTCTGGGCACTCACTGCTCCCACTGTCCAGGTGCCTGGAAAAGACAGGAAGCCTGTGACGGAGGCCCAGCCAAAGCGCGCAAACCTCCCCTTACCATCCAGGCAAAGGGCTAACGGGTCAAAACAGATCTTACTCACGGGTAGAGTTCAGCCAAGAGGGCATCCAGGCGCCGCAGCTCGTCAAAGAGTTCTGTGGAGAGGAAAGGGCTTTAGCTCAGCGGTCCCCAAACTTGGCCCCTTGAAGACTTGTGGACTTCAACTCCCAGAGTCCTCCAGCCACCTATGCTGGAACCAGTAGTTGAACTGACTTGCTGGCCCCGCCCACCCCGCCCCTCCCAGGAGCCTCCACGTGGCCCATTTTGGATGCAGGTAAGTGCAGGGTCCGCGTGGAGGCTGGAAGTTCCGGGAGTCCAGAAACGGGCCCATTTCTGGCTTCCGGAGGGGCTCCAGAGCTCTGGGCTGGCCGTTTTTGTCCTCCCAGAGACCCAAGGGAAGCCTCCGGACTCTGGGGAAGGACACACCCACCATGGCCCCGCCCACCCAGCAATCCGGGCAGCGAACCGGTGGCTGGGATCTTGGAATCCCACCCCTGAGCTCACCACTCTTCTCCGTCCACACTTGCAGCTCCTTCGCCACTTCCGGGACCACCAGGAAGGTTCGCCATCCTTGCCTCTTCTTAGACTTGAGGATGTCCCCAAAAATGTGGTCCCCGATGTAAAGGATCTCCTTGCCCTTCACGCCCAGGAGGTCACATATCATGTCCGAGGAGCCTGGAATCGGGGGGACGCCTTTCACTCTCACATATGTGTAATTCTGGGCTGTTGTTGTTGTTTTTAACCTATTAGCCACAATTCTATCCTGGGTTATGTGGATGGATTCTCTATTTTCACCTTCAGGCAACGGACTGCTCACCTGGGCCACTATTCCTGGCCTGTTGGGGGCAATTCGCCCCAGCACCAGGAATGCCTCCGCCCCCGACTTCAATCTAGGGGGAGTCCTGGACTTACAACAGTTCATTTAGTGACCCAAGTTACAAGGGCACGGAACAAAGTAATTTATGGTCGTTTTTCACACTTATGACCTTTCTAGCATCCCCCTGGTTCATACTCATGACGATGGCAGGGTCCCCTCGGGGTCGCATGATCCCCTTTTGCAACTTTCTGATGAGCAAAATCAATGAAGCAGCCAGATTCACTTAACAACCAGGTGAGCAACTTATCAACGGCAGTGATTCACTTAACAACTATGGCAAGAAAAGCCATCAAAATTCACCACCGAAATGTTGGCCTCAGTTGTGGCCATAAGCCGAGGACTGACTGTATTTAGGAGTGGAAAGGACAGAGTCCAGTCTTAGGAGGCCGTCTCCGGCCTTTGCCCCTCGTCCCACTTCAGGGGAGGGGCTTTCCCACTTCTGCCAGCGCAGACCCCTGTGGAGCCATCATTCATCCCAAGGGGCTTCTCCTATTGGGCCACCTTTGGGCAAGGGGCGTGCCCCAAAGCCACGGCTGCCATGTCTGCCCACCCAACAGCGGAAGGAATGGCAACCGGTCTTCTGACTGCCAGCTCTCACGGGGGATCAAAGGCGAAGGACGGAGAACATCGGCGGTGAAATGCTACCGATTCAGCCCGGTTCAACCGAACCGGTTGCAAAAAATGCTACCGGTTGGTCCAACAGGTATGATGACCAGCTGAGGGGATAAAGAAGAGAAAAGCGCAGGATCGGCCCTCCCACCGGCCCCTCCGCCTTTCCCCTTCTTGATCCCCTCGGCTGATGGGTGTGGTGGAGCCTCAGCTGGTGTCTGGAAAAGTGGACGCGCATGCGAAGTGCGCAATCCCCACCACTGGTTGAACACCTACTTTGCCGCCAGTCCTCCACACCCACAGAGACTGGAGAATTGTGGGGGGGGGGGGTTGTACCCCATCTTGCCATGGGAATGGAAAAGCGATGCCTGCTGTCCAATTCCAGAGAGTAATGGCTCCCTGGAGTTGGAGAAGCGGAGAGCGGAAGGCTCCGGGGTCTCTCCCGCTGCCAGAAAGTGGGTGTGCCACCCCCGCCGGTTTCTGCCCACCAGTCTGTCTTGTCACGAAGGCAGGACATGGGCTGGAAGGGCATTCAGCACTTTTTAAACCCGGCATAGTTCTCAGATATCAGCATTTGACTCTGCTGGGCAAGGGAGGCCTCAGTTATTCTCCCGTCCACCTGCCGTGAGAGGCACAAGGTGCTCCTCCCCGAGGGGTGTAAAGGGGGCGGCTCCTATCGGAAAGGCAGCCGGCACAGGGGGATGCCCAGGCAACTTCACCTCCAGAGTAGACCGCGCAATGCTGGTGTGCTCCTGTGTAGGTCCCAATCCGCAGCTTCCCCGTGTCCTGCACACAAAGACAGGGTTTTACTTCAAGGAATGCGACTCACGTGCCGCCGCGCCCAGACTCCCCCCCCCCCCCCCCCCCCCAGAGGTCTATGGACCCTCCCCCAGCCGAGAACGCCTTCCCTCCAGCGCCTCCGAGTGATCATCCTTGCTCCTCCGTTTCCTTTTGGAGAGGTCCCATTTCCCCCTCAGCCACCTAACATCTGGAGCCCGTTTCTTTGTATGTTCTTCCTTCCGTAGAAAGCAGTTCTCGTAGTGGGGGAACAAGCAAAGGCAGAGCAAAAAGACGATCCTTGCAAGGATCCGCTTTACTCCAAGATAACCTCCATCCTGCCTTCTTGAAGGAGCAAAGCCAAGTTGGGCTCTAAGGGAGAGTCAGTCGGTCTGTCTGTCCATCTATATCCATCTATCATCTATCTACCTATCCATCCATCCATCTATATCTATTATCTATTATCCATCTATCTATATCTATCTATTTATCTATCCATCCATCCATCTGTATTTATTATCTATATCCATCTATCCATTATTATCCATCTACCTCTCTCATCTATATCTATCTATCTATCTATATCTATATCTATTATCCATCTATCTATTATCCATCTATCTATATCTATCTATCTTTCTATCTATCTATCCACCTATCCATCTGTATCTATTATCTATATCCATCTATCTATCCATCCATCTATATCTATTATCTATCTGTCCATCTATTATCCATCTATCTATATCTATCTATCATCTATCATCCATCTACCTCTCTCATCTATCTATATCCATCTATCCATCCATATATATCTATTATCTATCTATCCATCTATCTAT
>NW_020769384.1:3941391-4029142 GCF_900518735.1 Pseudonaja textilis
ATCTATCCATCCATATATATCTATTATCTATCTATCCATCTATCTATTATCCATCCATCTATATCTATTTATCATCTACCATCCATCTACCTCTCTCTCCTACCTATATCTATCTATCTATCTATCTATCTATCTATCTATCTATCTATCTATCTATCATCTATCTATCTATCTATCTATCTATCTATCTATCCATCCATCCATCCATCCATCTCAGACCAATAAAATATTTCATCCCATACCTGAGAAGACCAGGATGACAATGAACCCTTCCCAGTTCTCATGGAGTCCACCCTACATCCTGCCCCCCCCCTTCCCCGCCCCCCCCCCTGCTTTCGGCCCTGGAGGCACCTACGGTGTTGACTTGCCGCAGCACAGTTCCCTCCGCAAAAAAGAGGGGCTTGCGAGTGTCCACAACGATCAGGTCGAAGTAAGAGCGCCACGGCCGACGCTGGGATCGGTCCTGCTGACGGAAAGGGATCGAGTTAGGCCACTCGGCAATCTGGGGAGTCCTGGAGGTTTCGTACTAGTGGCAAGAAGCTCACGACGACTGCCTGCGTGTCTCTCTCTCTCTCCCTCTCCTCCTCCGTTACAGACCCCGTAGTAAGTGCTACCTTACCTTGGAAGTCCCAAAGGAGCTTTTCCAGGAGGCAACTGGGCTTCCTTGTTTTTTCTTTGAAGACGTTTCACTTCTCCTCATCCAAGAAGCTTCTTCGGCTCTGACTGGATGGTGGGGAAGGGAAGGGACTATGAACGGATTTCCAGAAAAAAATTGCAGACTACAGGGACCAGGAGCACCACTCAGGTGACCCTGAGGACACACAGATAAACCTCCAAGTGGCCTCAACGACCCTCAGATGACCAGCAGTTTGCAAGGACCATCAATCCTTCCACCATCCTGTCAGAGCCGAAGAAGCTTCTTGGATGAGGAGAAGCGAAATGTCTTCAACCAGAAGACAGTCCAGTGGCCTCTTGGAAAAAAAAAAAGCACCTCTGGGACAACCAGGACCTGGACGGCTTACATGGGAAGCTCTCTGGCAATCGACATCACCGAAGCCCGTGGGGCTGAATAGCCGCTCTTTCCCATGGAGCCAAACCCAGGAGGCATGAAAGGAAGGGCGGCCTCAACCTTCCCAGCCCAGTTACCTGAGGAATGGACCCAGCCAGACGCTGCTGCTGCTGCTAACGGCCACCGGGGCCTGAAACCTCTCACCGGTTGACTTACCGTGTTTCCTTCCCCGGAGTCCAGTAAGTAGGTCATGATTGCCTGGGGGAAGAGATCACAGGCCCGCGGCTACTCTCGGTTGCAGGGAAAACCCCTCCCGGGTGGCGCAGGAGACAAGGAGGCCAAAGCCACCAGGGTCTCTTCCACGCGCCTCCCACTGGCCGCTGACCTCCCGTCTCCCACCAGCCCATCTGTGTCCAGGAGCAGCTGCGAGGCCAGCCCGCCCAACGGTCAGTCTGGCCCTACGACCACACCTTCAGCACGGAGGGAAGCGGGTCCTGCCTCAGCTACTCTCGGGAGGCCCGACTTACATCCGTGTAGTTGTAGTCGCTGTTGGTGGCGAGAAACATTTTCCCGGCGTCCTTCATGCGACTCAGCAGGAGAGGAATGCGGGGCTGTAGGGAAGGAGACGGAAAAGAGGAGACGCAGATTAGAGCCCGGCTGCCCCCGCAGGAGCCGCCTGGGTGGCCTCAAGGGGACCCCGATCGAGGGGCCCAAAAACGGGCATTTCCCGCAACCGCTTTCCCTCCAGGCGGACTGGCACTCACGTCTTTCACCACGTATTTCTCCAGGTTCTGCAACATCTTCTCCTTGAGGCAACCCTGGGAGAAGAGAGGAGGAGGAGGAGGAGGAGGAGGCCACGTGAGTCCAGGCCCACGACCCAGGCCCCCCCGGCAGTTGTTGCGGGTCTCTGGCATGGCGGTTTGGCTATGGCAGCTCCCGACACCGGTTCTGGCGGGCAGCCCAGGGCAGCTCAAAAGTGGCCCAGCGGACCAAGGTGGACCCCAAGTTCTAGCTCTTCCCTCATATCCAAGAAGCGTATTAAGTTACCAATAGTGAATATGATTTGATCAATGTACTGGCTCGATCCCCGGGCTTCGCTACGAAACTATGTGATCGGGCAAGTTTGGGGGGAGGGAAATAAGGGGAGGGGGAATTTCTGCCTCTGCCTTCCAGCATCCATCGGTATTCATCTGGCTGGAGTCCTGTCAGTGTGAGAGAGAGTGGAGGGCTGTTCGGAAACTGAAACAGTATTTGCTGTGTGGGCAAGGAGACAGGAAGGAGCCTGGGCGTGGCTTAGCTCAACTGTCCTGTACTAAAGCTGCTTGGTGCTGTGAAAGTAAAACGGAAATGGAAACTCCTCTCTGCTTGTGTTTTGCATTTGGAAGAGATTTCTTTTTTCCAGGTGGGGAGGGGGAATCGAACTCCTTAGCATCAGAGTGTGTTAATAATAATAATAATAATAATAATAATAATAATAATAATAATAATAATAATAATAATAATAATACTATTGGAAATACTCTAAATACTCTGAGGGTCATTTCAAAAAATCCTTTCTTAGTGAGACCCTAGAAGCCAAGAGGAACATAGGGGCCCAATTTCAAGTTTGTAGGCTTTACGGTTCTGGAGGTTTTGTGATGATGCCTGAGTGGTATATTTAGCTTTTATGTATATAGATTTTGAAGCTATTTTTAAGCCACCTTGGAGCTGCAAATATAAGAGGGGACCAGGTGGTGAGTTTCGGTTTTGCTTTGCGTGGCTTGGAGTCTCTCTTGACTGTCTGTGCATTTTTCGGCCTCGTTTTTTAAAGGGGTTTGCAGTGCCTGCTTTTTCTTCCCAGTGAGAGCGACTGGCTCAACAACAGCCAGCTAAGCATCATGCCCACGGCAGGACTTGAACTCAGGTTTCCCCTGATCCAACATCTCCCCCACTAGACCAACCTGGCTCTTAAGTGTGACTCCCTGAAACAAATAATGCCTGGGAATGTCTATCCGAAGCGCACGGCTGCATCCCGGCCCCTGCCTAGCCCCCCTCCTCCTCCTCCTCCTCCTCCTCTTCCTCCTCCTCCTCCTCCTGCTTACGGAAAGGTGAACGTGATCCATGGCCTCTCGGACATCCTGGAACATGCTGCGAAAGGACATGAAGAGGTTTCCCTGCCTGTAGCCAGTCTCGCAGCTGGGAGCGGGGAGAAGAACAAGGGGAGATCAGCCACAGTCCTACCCAGCAGGGAGAGAGAGAGAGAGTAGGGGCAAACGGAAACTTGCAAACCGGCACAGAGTTCCCGGCCTCTGCCCCCTGGCACACACCGAAGTTCCCAGAAGGCCCTCAGGCCCCGGGCAGCACCCCCCCCCCCCCCCCGGATGCGGCCCGGCCCCCCCCCCCCCCCCCCCCCGAGGCCTTGCGCCACCCGGCTTACTTCGTGTATCTGGAGAAACTGGTGAAGAAGTCCACCAGGCAGGCCAAGAGGTAGGTTTCTGTGGGGAGGGAGTGAAGGGCGAGTGAAGGCCCCCTCTGGGCCAACGGGGACACCCCCCCCCCATTTCAGGGCCTGGGGCTGCCTGGAGAATTCACTCAGCCCTGGCGGCTCAACGTGAACCAGAGGAGGTCAAATTTGGCCCGCAAAGGTGCCGTGCTTGGGAAATTAACATCGTCACTTGCTCCTCAAAGGGGTCGATTTCCTCTTGGGAGCCTCCTCTGGACGGGTGCCCCCCTGTGCTCAGCCCTCCCTGTGGGACAGGCAGCACCCCGGACCTCCTCCCCTCAAATACCTGTCAAATTAAACAAAGTGTTCAGAATATGAAAACGCTTCGTGTCATCGCGCTGGATGAATTTGTTTGGGTAGTAATTCCAGATTTCACTCCTAAAAATGGAAAAAGAGAACAAGTCATCGGTGAGATGGGAACGAAGTTGCAGTGAAGGCACATATTCCTAAGACGGAGCTGAACAGAACGGAGTTTGAAGGGACCTCGGAGGTCTTCTAGTCCAACCCCCTGCTCAGGCAGGAGAAACTATACTATCTCAGGGAAGTGACTGTCCAGACTCTTCTTCAAAATCTCCCAGGACGGAGCGCCCACCATTTCTGGAGTTAAGGCGTTCCGCTGGTCAATTGTTCTGCCGGGAAATTTAGGCTTATTGTTATACAGACATGTTTATTTCCTTTTTTAATTCTGAAGATATCTTGAAGCCTTCAAAGCAGGCGGTTGTCTCCAGAGGTGGGACTCAGCCGGTTCTGACCAGTCCTGGAGAACCGGGAGCGGAAATTGTGAGTAGTTTGGAGAACCGGCCAATCCCGCCTCTTCTCGGCCTCCCATTGAGTCCCAGCTGATCGGCTGGGTCTCCTTTGGTTGCCCTGCAGAGGAGAACGGAGCTGGAAAGCAGGTTAGTGGGGTGGGGTGGGGGATTTTTCAGTATCCTTCCCCTGCCACGCCCACCAAGCCACGCCCACAAACCCAAGCCCCACCCACCAAGCCATGTCCACAGAACCGGTAGTAAAACGATTTGAATCCCAGCACCGGCTTTCCCTAACACTAGAATTCTGTTAATGGGGAAAACAGGACGGGGAGAAAGAGAGGGAGAGGGAGAGGGAGAGGGAAGGAGGGAGGGAGGGAGGGGCAGGAGGCTCTTCCGTTCTTTCATTTTCACTCTCGCACTCTCTCCGTGCTTGACCTCTGACAAGGAAGCCGTGGGGGTTAACCAGGTTGTGAATGCTCAGCTCCTCAACCCAACGGAAGAAAAGGGGCTCTTGTGAGGAGGGGGAGGGGGAGGGGGAGGCCTCCCCCCGTCCTGAACCCCAAAGCATCCTTCAGCATCTGCAGGGGGCCAACAGGTCACCGGAGCTCCTGCAGAAATCCAACTGGGCCCCTCCGAAAAAGACCCGTTCGCTCTCCTCCAAGGATTTCCTCCAGGAGTGGGGGGGGGAGGGGAGGCAAAAATGCAGAACCCCGCAGCGATGAAGGGGGGGGGGACGAGAACCCCTACCCCTTGAGGAAGTGGAAGCCGTGTGCGCAGGCCAAGAGGTTGCCGTGGGAGTCCACCTTCAGCAGGTTCCCATACCGGGCGTCAAAGATCAGCCCCCTGGAGAATGGAAAAGACCGGACCGCTGAGTTGGTCCCCTCCCACAATTCACCCCCAGCCTCCGAGCCCCCCACGGCACCTGGGCTCGGGAGGGAGAAGTAGCTGGGAGGGCTGTTACCTGGTGGGGAAGGCGGGGTCGTAGTTATAGGCCAGGATTTCGGGCGGGTACCCGATGGAGACCAGGCGCTCCAGCAGCAGCCGAAAGGTCAGCTCCTCGTAGTCCGGAGACGTGTACACTGCAGCGGAGAAGAGCAGAGCCCCCTTCCCATTCCTGGCCCTCGTCTTTTGGTCGCCAAGCTCGAAGGAAAGGCGGACAAGGTCAAAAGACCCAACGGTCAAATAAGGGAGCTTGGCGCTTGCTCGCTTGCTTGCTTTGGTCATCCCACAAATTAAACAGTGGGGTTCAAAAGAGCGCAAACATCGGCCTCTCTTGGCAAAACGGACAGAAGCGCACGAGGCGCCTGGTAAAGCTCAGCTGGAGTGAGGTAAAAGCTGCCCAAAGTCTGTTTCCTGAATCAAAAACTCCCTTTTAACCACCGATGGGGCGAGTCTCCTCAGCCTGACTTCCCCCTCCTCTAGCTAGGACCTTGCGTCCATCCTGACGGGTTCCCTGGACGGAGTTTTGTACCACGTATGGCAAATGCGTTGTTATTCTCACTAAAAGTAATTTTAAAAGGACGCCCTCGTTATCAACTTTAGGCTAAGGCAGCCATGACTGACCAAGAGAGAGGAGACGGGGGGTTCTGGATGGAGGGGGAGGAGGAGGGACCCCTTGCTGGAAGGGGGCAGGCAATATTTCAGCCTGTCCCTTGTTTTGTGAATGAGTAACTCCCCCAACTTCCCCAGAGTTTGAGGGCCACAATTAAAGTCTGCCGTGTGCCCGCTAGCTCCCAGAGACTCGGTGTGTGGGGGGGGGGGGTGTTAGCTTCAACCCAGGCCTTCTCTCCTCACCCCAGAAACCCACCGGCCCCCGATGAGTCGAGTCAGGAGGAGACAGGCATGCAATTTCATTAAGGGACTAAGACATTCTGGCCACAAGCGTCTGTGGGGCAACTTCTCGGCAGAAAAGCGCCCCAAATACATGAAAAGCTGCAGCTCTGCTTACCACCCAATCCTTCCGCGACCCCTTGCCCTAAAGAGGTGGGGCATCGGTGGCCCCTCTCACCTGCGAGGGTGTAGTCCATGTCAAAACCGAAGCATTTGATCTTCTCCAGCGCCAAACTCCGGTTCACAAAGATCCTGGGAAGGAGACGGGAGAGGAAGGGGATGAGACGCTCACGGGGTAGTCTGGCTATCACCAAAGCCTCATGACTCTTGAGGAGGACCAGCTATATCAGCCTGAGAAAACTTGGCTTGGAAAAATCAAGGCCACTTGGAAAGAGGTCCAGCGGAACCTTTCAGATGAAATGGGCAACACAAATACTCCCCTGAGGACATTCAGAAATGATTTAATGCCCAAACCTTCCTCTGGGTCTCCTTTCTTTTTAAGAGGAACAATGTAATTCTCCTGCAGGTTCCAGAAATCCCTCCTCAAGGAGAGAGAGAGAGAGAGAGAGAGATTGATTCATATTCTCCAATGGGACACATCCATAGCCAAAAGTCATCAATCAGGCTCTCCAGTTAGAATTTTGCAGGGCAGACACTTCAGTCGCCTAGTTACTATCTTTGAAAACATTTATGGAATGCATTTTCAATTTCCAAGCGGCCGCACTGCTCTTTCAAACCCCCTTCCCCCCCTCCCTTTCTGTTGGCAACTCTAACACGACCATAGGAATATTTTATGAGTTGACACAGCCTAGAAGACAACTCAGACCGACTCCCAAGGTTGGAGACCCCTACTTCTAGCCTGCCAGGGGTCACTTTGGGCTCCATCTGCCCGCTGATCCTGTTCAACCGCCGGGGCCTGTCTGAAGAGAGATTTCCTCATGGAGACGTTCCCACTGCTCGGAGGACTTTTCCCGGCCGTCATTGGACAACCACCGCTTCCTCCTCTGCTGGTGGATCCTCCTGGCCTCTTCCCAGCCACGTCTGTCCACCTGCCAGAGAGACCTGGGCAGGTCCTTGACTTCAGCTTGTGCGTCACAAGGATTTCATCACGCTCTGCAATCCCTTCGGGACAGGACGTCGCTTTGTGCGATGTGTCAATAGTTGCAAACTGCCTGCCAGCTCTTCCTTTGCTCACCCGGGTTGCTACTATCATCCCACCCGCTTCCTCTATAGGGTCAAGGTCTGATCTGCAAAGAAAACAATGCCACAAAGGGGTGTGTGTGTGTGTGTGTGTGTGCGATTCTTGGTTATTATATTTGAATGACTAAAATCAATCGGGTGGTTGTTTAAAAATTTATACAATGGCACCACTTCTGGATGAATTGAAAATGGAACTTAAAAAGTACAAAGAAGATGCACAAGAAGGGAAGGGTTCTTTTGGCTTCGTTTTTCAATTCTTAGAAATGGAGATTTGGAACTATGAGAAACAACAAGAAACGACTGCAAAACAAGAAGACTGGGACAAAGAAGAAGCCATCTTTAATGAACAAGCAATTTTATGTGGGGAAGAAAAAGGAAAGGGGGGAAAGAGAATGGAGAATTTAAGACTTAAAAAAACAATCAAAGAAAAGAAAAATAATTCGAAAAATAAGTATAATACTGGAAAGCAACAGAAAAGGGAAATACAGAAGAGAGAAATAGAGGTAGAGAGACAAGGAGGTAAAAAGGGGAGAGAGAAAAAGAGAGGGAAGAAGGAAAGGAAAAGAAGTTACAAAGGACCGGAGCAAGATATAGAGAAACAGGACCTATTTAGAGATAATGGGTGAAAATCTAACTGAAAAAGGGATTCTGTAAAGGTACATAAGATTGTATTGTTAGATCAGTAATAGAAATAACTTTTAAAAATTGGAAACAACGTATGATTAAAATGAGGGATAAAATAGTGTAATTTAGTGAAATGTTTGTGAATAAAATAAGTGAAATAAAATAAATGAGAATATTGAATTAGGAAGGAACGGGAACATTTTAATTAGTTAATGTTTTATAAAATATAAGTGAAGGGGGGGGAATTAACTATGGAAAGCTTATAATTGTTCCCATAGAAGTATGATATTTAATTGAAAAGTAATGTTAAAGATGTTAAGACTTTAATGAATATTAATGATGGAATTGAATATTAATGATGGAATTGAACAACATGGAATGTTGTTTTCATTATATGCATTTATATTTTTTTTCTTTTTTTAAGAATACAGTGTGCATTTTAAGAATGTACCAAGCAGAATCCGAATGGAAGTTATGTATTATATTGAATGTTACAACTTTAGGGAAAAGATATAAAGGCGTCATACTCCAATCAGTAACTACAGGAGAAATTTTGTTTAATGAGAAAAGAGAATAGATAATTGAAACAGGAGAGACAAAAACTATGAATACAATGATTTGAATTGAGATTAGATAATTAAAATAAAATTGAGAAAATTAAAGGAGGGAAGAAGCTATGCAGAAAATGAAAAATAGTAATAAGATATGGAATAGAATATAAAAATGAGCATGAACCTGAATTTGTGTCTGTACGAAGTAACGTAACCCGGGATTACGCTACTTTCAAAAAAGATGTTTTGTTTGTATTTTTTTTCTCTTTGTGAAAACTCAAATAAAATTTACAAAAAAAAAAAAAAGATCTATGTACCCGGTGGACACACTGTTTAAATGAAAGAGGGTTTTTTTGTAAATACAAAATAAAAAAAAACCTTAAATTAAAAAAAGAGAGCCAAGATGTAAGAATGGAGTTTAGAAACAGACCTCATTCCCATGTTTATGTGCAGAACGTAGAATAACAGAGGCGGGAGGGCCCTCGGAGGTCTTCTAGTCCAGCCCCCCACTACCCCATTTTCAGACGAACGGCCGTCCAGGCTCTTCTGAGGCAGCTCCAGGGATCCAACCCCAAAAGGGACCCGCCACCTTCTTTATTGCTGAGCAAGGAAAGGCCTCTTGGGGCCTCATCGCCCCTCAGGCTTGACCCCGACGCCCCTCGCCCGCCTCGACGGCCCGGCTAAGGCCGCGTCTTGCCTGCCTCCCTCCCTCCTCCGGCCCAGGGACCCTCGCGGGACCCCCGGCTCTCCCGGGCTTCTGAGGCGGAGCCGCTTCGGCTCGACGCCGGCTACGGAGGGAGCGAGGGCGGCTCCCGCCTCCTCCGCCCCGACGGAGCGTCCGGCGCCCTTACCGGCGGTGGAAGTCGCGCTTGACGGGCCCGCGGGGCTCGGGGGCGGCGGCGGCGGCGGGGACCTCGAGGGGGACGCTGCCCATCTCGGCGGCGGCGGCCAGGAGGAGAAGGCCGGGCTGCGGCTGCTCGCTGCGTGTCCCCCTCCGGCCCGGGGAGAGGTTCCCGGCCCTGCCCAGCCCCGCCGCCCCTCCCCGGCCGCCCAGGCTTCCCGCCAGTCGCCGCCCCGACGCCCCGGCCGAGCTCCGGGCGGCGCTCCAGCCGCGCCTCGACGGCGGCTCCTCCGGGGCTGCCGGCCGAAGTCGAGGGAGGCAGTCAACCTCCTCAGGGAGCTTAGGGAACCGTCACTAAACGACCTGTTGTAAGTGGAGAACTACCTGCGCTTTAGTACTCCCCCGTTTTATCGGTGGCCTGGTGGTCGCCATTATTCTCTTGCTTTGCACGGACCCCGAGCTGCTTCTGCACGGGAGACCCCATTAATTCCTTGTGGGTCTCATCTCACTTCGCCAAATAAATCGATTTAAATAGAAGGGCATCTATTGCATCTATTCTGGACAGGAGAGAAAATCATTTAAAGATGCTGTATCATCTGGATCTGCTATCAGAAATCATAAACAAAAAATTTTTTTAAGCAGTTTAAATTTGCATAAAGACAAAATACATTCAAAAACTTCAATTTGTAGCTAAACTTCTTAAACTTCAAGTTGCTATTCCTGTGGCGTAAATGTTGCCTATATTACCAGTTTTTTACTTGGAAGTTTCTCCTTCCTGGCTTTAAAGCAAGGTTGGAGAGTTGCACTGCTGGCAGAGAGAGGCGGCTTCCAACGGAGCGAGCTCTCTCCCACCTGCAGAGGAGGGATCCCTCGGCGGCGCAGGATTTTTCTCCTTGGCTACCTGCCCTCACAGGCGTCTCTCAGACTGAGGATCCAGGTGGTCACTGGGCTGGAAATTAGCCGTCAATCTTGCCGGTGTCAGGTGGCATCAGAATGATCATGCTGGGGGTGAAGGATGGAGAGGTTTTGCCCTGGGGGGGGCTGTTCAAAGTGGTGTAGGGCTTCCTGCCTAGGCAGGGGGTTGGACTAGAAGACCTCCAAGGTCCCTTCCAATTCTGTTATTCTACTCTATCCAGCACAAAAGCCAAGTTCCTTCACACCCTACAGGAATAGCATTTTGCAGAAATTCGTATTGATTTGCATCGTAATATTTAGAATGTATAAATATTCCAAACTATTTTAAATATAGAAGATCTTCTATCTTTAATATGTTCTATATGATATATAAGGGACGCGGTGGCTCAGTGGCTAAGACGCTGAGCTTGTCAGTCAGGAAGTTTTCAAGAAGAGATTGGACTGCCATCATCAGTCAGAAATGGTGTAGGGTCTCCCGCTTGGGCGGGGGGTTGGACTAGATGACCTACAAGGTCCCTTCCAACTCTGATTATCTGTTATCTGTTAGAAAGGTTGGCAGTCTGGGGGTTCGAATCCCTAGCGCCACGTCACGGAGTGAGTTCCCGTTCCTTGTCCCAACTGAGCAGTTCGAACGTACGTAAAGAAATGCAGGTAGAAAAATAGGGACCACAAAGGCATTTAGTCCTGCCGGCCACATAACCACGGAGACGTCTTTGGACAGCGGGGGCTTTTCTTTGGCTTTGCGACGGAGGTGAACACTGCCCCCCTGGAGCTGGAAACGACTACAAGGAGAGGAACCTGTACCTTTATATGATCTATATTGTGTATTTAAAATACATGAAAACAGTGAAAGTCAACTTTCAGTTAACTACATTTTCCCCCTAGATCCATTCAGGTCCCTTCCTTTCCGAGCAAGTCTTGGCAGCCAAACCGTGTTCTTTGATGGGCTGCTTCCCTTTCTACTGTCAACTCTTCCAAACCTATTGGCTGATCAGTATTCCTAGCCCAAAAGCACAGGGGGGGGCAACGGATGGGCAGAACCGGGGCGTGAGTGGAGGAGGGAACGTCCCATTTGTGGAACAGATAGAAAAGAACGTCCCATTCCGGGTCAGAGGCGCGAGACCAATTGATCCTTTTCAATCCGACGTTTAAGCACCAAGAGGTTTGTCCACCGCTCCCGATTCCTTGGCATCGCCCCTGGCAGAGCGGCTGGCCCACCAGCATTTCTCACTCGCCAAAGCGGGGCGCGTCTTAACAGCCAATTCGGGAAGTCGCAGCAGAGGGTCATCCTGATCCAGAGAACTGCTGGCAAACTGGAAACTTCTTTCCTAACCCAAGATGATGGAGACTGTGTTGAAATTCTGGGGATTTTTTTTTCCTGCAATCTGTCAGGACTTACGATATCTTTTGCAGAAACAGAGAAAGGCTGTTCCAATAGTTTGTCCCCGCTAAGGATTTCCAAAAAAGCAGGTGGTCAGAATGATTTATTCCGTCTGCAATATTTGTTTTTCAGATTTACAGCATAGTTATGCCCGTTCCCCTCTTGTCTTCGTCAACCCCCCCCAACACACACACACACACACACACACCCCACAGCTTTGCCTCGGGCACAGCCAACACAATATTCAGCACTATTTGTCTTTCCTCCAGCATTCCTTCCCTCTGTGCTGTTACTGCAATTGGCAGACTCTGACATCCAAATCACGTCAGGGTTTTTTGTTTAAATTAGACAACTACCGCTTCGGACATGCTGACCCTCCAATCAGAAATATCAAAATGTTTAATAATCAGGGTTTCTGGAAAAAGGGAGTTTCCTTTTTTCTCCTGCAATCTATCAGGATTTATATCCCTTTGATATTTCAATTATCTCTTAATTTACATTTAAATTTTTGCTCACTTTTTGGGGAAAAGATTTTTTTAAAAGAAAACTTTTGTGAACTTCATTGTTCTCATTGCTGCGAATAACTGACAGCTGCGTATCGGTGTGCCCAGGTTTTGTGACCTGCCCAAACCACGGATCTGAGCACAGGTCAAGGCTTAAGCACCATTGTGATAAGACTAGTAAAATGTCCTTATTTAGATAGTCAGCAATTCTGGGTTTAAAATGACCTACTGTGAAGAATATTCCAAGCATAAAGTTGCTTTGATGATGTCCTGATGTCTTATCTCACTACCTTGGAAGTATTTGTTTCTGTGACTCCAGGAAAATAAAAACCAGGGTCTTTGTGATTGTTAACCTGGGCAGTTTGGGGGTGCGGGGAAGAGAAGCACTGGAGCCAACCGTTTGGGACAATTTTCCTCCCGTCTCCAATCTCCCCTTTCTCAATAAAACGGTATTGCCGCTTCAGAGAGCCCTGAACGAAAGCCATAGACCAGTGGCCCCCAGCCTTTCCAGCTTAGGGGACCGGTGGGGGTGGGTAGGAGAGGAGACGGTTTTATGTGAGCAGCAGGCGTGCGCTGCTCCATTTGCACAAGTGACGGGCATTTGTGCCTGCAAAGCTCCCATCTGTGGGAGCAGCAGCACATGCCCGATGTTTGCGCAGCCCAGTTTTGAGTGGGCTGCAGCCCGGGGGAGGGTGGGGGCAGGACCCCTGATTTACACAGAACTATACAAAGGCAGAAGCATCCCCCCAAACCAGACCAGCCAGCAACGGCTCTCTCGTTGTGCTTCCATCTTTAATCACAGCCAAAATATTCCTTATGTTTGAAGACATTGGCCAGGCTTTGACAAAAATATGCAGTTGTGAGATGGGAGGCCGAAATCTGGTTTCAGCTTCTTCAGTTTAATTTTTTTTTTCCCCCACAATCAAATCCATCCTGGCAATTCCATCTGAATTCAGTATTATAATTCTTAAAGAATTAGGAAGTGTGGCTGCAGGTCAAATGAAAATTCCAATGGCTTTTAACAGGCAGAAATATTTAATTCCATTCTTAGAACTATACAAGATATATAATACAGAACTTTTCAAACACAGTTCCTGCAAAATTTGTTAAATATTTATTCATCTGAATGTTCCAAGAATGATTCCAGGTAGCAAAAAAGTATTAAATAAGATACTCTTTGATCTTTCACTCTCTCACACACACACTTAGGAAATTACTTCTTCAAGAACCTTAATACGTCCAGAAAGGGAAAAGGATGGCTTATTAGCCAATCCACTCTGCTTTGTAAATTGTATAGATTGTTTTTTTAACTAATTCAGTTGTTTTTGTAATCTCCAACTACTTTGGGTATTGCTACTTGCAAGCACATCATATCAAGAACACACAACTATTGTAAAGTCATCATTGCCCACCCATACATCTATCCCAGACAGCCTGTTTTTTTTTATTTAAAAAGATTTCATTTATAAAAGTGGCACCCGCCACCCATTTTCTGCTAGCTTACATTCTTCCTCGTTGTGCTCACTAAAGTTTGTGTTTAGCTTGCGAAAGAAGAATGATACCCCTGACAACATTAAATATGAACTTAAAGCCAGATTTAAAAAAAAAAAACCTTTAGAAATATAGACACAATGATTTGTAGACGTAGCACTTTTCTAGTGCCAAGAACGAGGTTGGGCAAAGCAGCAGATACAGCACGAGGAATACACTCTGCCCTTTTTGCAATTGGTGGAGCCACCTTAACACTGTTTTCGGCCACTTGGCGAAAGATGCAGACCGAGGCTGGTGCAGCAAAGCCCTCAGCGCATCCGTTTCAGGCTCCCAGGATCGGGTACTTGAACAGAGCCATGATGGCTGCGCTGAGGAGCCCAGAAATGGGGACAGTAACAAACCAGGCCATGAAGATATTGCGGAACAGGCGCCAATCCACAGCCTTCTTCGAGCGCAGCCAGCCTACAGACACCACTGATCCTACCTGGGCAGAAGAGACAAAAGGACAGAACTTAAACCAAGTGGCAGTCGGTGCCCAGCCGGAACGAAATGCCATTCATCATAGCCGTTCTCACACGTATTTCTCCTTGTACGACCCTTGCAAGGACAAAGGTGATCAATATCATAGGTGGACAGTTGACTAGGGCGGTCAAGGATTATTCTCCTTCAAGCCAAGGATTAGAATGGAACTGGAGCTGAGCTTTCTAGGGTCAGGGAGGAGCCCAGAACAATCACGGGGCTTAACAAGATGGCTGCCACCAACCGGGCTAATATATTCGTTTTGCAGGCGTCCTTTTTACTTACTTTACAGTGAGTTGTGCTGATAGGCAAGCCAACATTTGAAGCAATGATCACCGTCAAAGCGGATGCCAGCTCAATGCTGAAGCCACTGCGGAGGAGAAAATCGCCGTCAATATGGAGATCAGGGAAGGCAGAGAACTCAGTGGGATCGATAAAAAGTCCCAAAGGATCCCCGGGGGGTTCCGAGCCTCAGGAAGCCCCCGCATCACCCCACTCGGTTCCAGCCGGGCGCCTGGGTCAAGCAGGCCATCCCCCGGGCTGTGACATTATCCTGCGTGGACGACTCCTACCTGGAAGGTGTGATGGGCGTGAGGTCCTTGCCCATGGTCTGAATGACTCTCCTTCCCCAGATCCACAAGCCCATGCAGATCCCAACACCTCCGTAGAGTAAAAGCCAAATAGGGGTGGCTACCTGGGTAGACACACCTCCCGTTTGGTAGACCAGGTAGAGGGCAACCAGAGGGCCGATAGCGTTGCTGTCAAAAGGGAAGACCACACATCAGGTCAGTCCACCACGTCAAATAACTCCCCCCCCCCTCTAAAGTGGCAAAAGAAAAGAAAAGAAAATATCCCTCCCGCCACCAACCTAGATCAGAATTCTCCCAGAATTCTGATCCCAGAAGTCCTCAAGGCTTAAAGTTGCCAAGGTTGGAGACCCCCTGACCGAGAGAATTCTGTTCTCTCGAAAAAGGGACAGGAATTAACATGCCAAAGGAAGGCTAATTCTGCCCCAACAAGCACCCCAATTCTCGTGCGCAAAGGCAACAAGCGCTGCTGATATACAGCAGCCAGACTGACCTTACGTCGTTCCCCCCGTGAGCGAAGGAGCCAAAGCAGGCGGTCAGGATCTGCAGGAACTGGAAGAGCAGAGACACCTCCGGCTTGTCCTGCTCGTGCCATTCGTCCAGAGAGCAGTCGCTGCCCTTCCGAGCGGCGGCCCCCACCTCCACTTTCTGCAAGTCCACGTCGGTGGGATGGGCGTCGGCCACGGCATTGCAGTAGCTGGTGTAGCTGTCCATGCGGATCCTCTTCTTGGAATCCACTCCGGGCCACGTCAGCTTCTCGATCTCCTCTGCTCCCTTGGGGTCCGCCTCCCTGGCCCGGAAGGAGTCCAGAGGCATGCCGCAGATGGCCATGGTGTAAGAGGTATAGCTGTTGTTGCGCCGCAGGGGCCTGTCTCCGGAGTCGCCCATGCAGTCGCCCACTTTGGCCAGGTGAAGTTTATGGAGGAGCTCCTTGTAGAGCCCAGAATCTTTATGCACAGTGTGGTAATGTCCGCTGGAGCCTATGTGGTTGCTCACCATGTGGTTCAGCTGAACGAGGCTCCCGTTGGGAAGCTGCATGGCTCCTGCAGGCAGGAAGGAGGCAGTTGGACCTCAGCAGCGCGCAAGCTGCTACGCAACTACTACAAAGTGCTTGGTTCTCCAAATCAGGGGTCTCCAACCTTGGCTGGCTGGGGGATCCTGGGAGTTGAAGTCCGCCAAGGTTGGAGCGCCTTGCTCTAAATCCATGAGCGGCAGCCCCTGCACTGAACTGACCCCGGGGCCCTTCCCAAGGGAGCCCCCTGTACTCACCGCTGTCAATGACGGTTTCCTTCATCTCAACCTTGGGAAGCTTCTGCCCTTCCGGCATCTCCTCCAGGTCTCCCAAGTTGAAAGAGACCGCCCTCGGCTCAAGAGCTGCTCTGTGAGGCGCCTCCACTGGGTTGGGCCCGTCTTCCACATCAGCCATGCTGCTGTCGGTGACCTTCATTTCATCTTGTTCTTTCAGACTGTCCTTCTTCCTCATTAACGGGCTCTCAGAAGGGCTGGGCTTGATCTCTTCTGCAGAAATAAGCAAGGTGCAGCTAAGAAAACCACCCACCTCCCCAGCTTACTCCGAGGCCTGTATCCAAAGTTTAACCAACTGGCAAAGATCTGCAAATCACAACAAGGGATATGGAAATCCACACGCCATAATCCTTGGCAATGTTAACTCCTCCTTCCCGCCACAGTTATATGCAATAGTCTTATATATTGTCCTGTGCCTGGTATAAGAAGCCTGTGGCCTGAGTTACAGGAGTTCTGTAAAAGGCTTAATACTTTAGGATGAGGAAAGTAACTTGCATTTTATATTTGTAAGCGTGCCTTGGAAGAGGATCCAAAAGGAAAGTCATTCTGAAGGAATAGGTTGGAATAAGAAAAAGGAAATTGCCAGCTAGAAACATAATATGCATGGCTCTAGAAATTCCAAGATTTCACATCAGAGGGGCACCATTTCCTTCAAATTCAATTTACATTTAGATTCAACTGTTTAGTCGTGTAAAACGGGAGTCCCCAACCCGCCATGCAAGTGAGTGACGCTTTGTCTGCAACATGCATGGATTTAGGGAGCCTGTGAAACCATTCCCCCCCCCCCCCCCCCGGAAAAAACCCCCCACCACAAAACCAGTCCCTGGTTTCGAAAAGGCTGGGGATAGCTGACCTAAAAGCATAACATCTAAATGCTCAACTGCGCAGAAGCGTCACCTTCAAATTCAATTATATTTCATCTACTTACGTTCAATTTTCTTCTTCATTCTTGGGCAGATAAAAAACCAGACGACGAGAGCGCACACAAGAGCACTCCCTGAAGAAATAAGGATGGTGCCCCAGAGGGGAGCTTTGTCATAGCCCAGCACTAGGAAATAAAATAACACGTTTTGAAACACGGAGGCCAGGGCCCCTTCCGAGAACACAAAAATACTCACTTTCACAGGGTCATCATAATAGCATGGACAATGGAGCTCCGTTCCTTTCAACCTTAATACCTTCCCCACGTCCTTTTTGCGTAATAGACTAAGTGACCGCAAGGTGACCGCTTTTACTTAATCATAGCACCAGTGTGGTTAGTTCACTGCATGTCAGCCACTGGGTATCCCTTGCTGTTGAAGAGTGGGTTTAAACCCAAGTTAACGCAGTGGCCACGTTCACCTTACATGCCAAGCCCAAACTCATGAGCCGTTTCGCTTTACAGGCCACCCTGGTTCACAGAATGAATTAGGACGACTGGGTTTACACAGCACATTGAACTAAAATATACCCAGATCCACTTTTGCCCAGCCTAATGTGTGAACCCAATCATTAAAAAATACATAAAACTATGGCCTCTCTTAGAAATGGCAAGAAAAGGAAATCAAGAAATCGTGGCTGATCCTTATCCACAAATTTGGTCTCAGAATTGGATCTATTTCTCAACTGGCATCTCATGTAAAATAAGTAATAAAAATTAAAAACTGAACACTGGGACCATTTTTACAGGATTAGAAAAATTAGGTTGCTAAAAGGATTTTGGGAATAAATTCCAGGTGAGATGGTTACGGCTTAGGTATCTTATTATTTGCATATACATTTTAAGTAATGTACCCAAAAGCTCTGGCACACTGCAAGCATGCAAGGGAAAAAGGCAGTTTCAGGCACTTAAAAGCTAATTCAACTACCTGCAGAGTTTAGACCTGTTGCACCAGGCCGCATTCCAGCAGAAATGCCCTTGGTAAATAGGACATCTCCCTGGGTTTATACAAGAAATGTGCAATCGAGCTTCTTTCTCCCACCAAAACCCCCATTTATTATTTCGAGAGACTCAGAAGGTTCCAGCACAGAAGTATGACATTCCTCTTCCACGCTCTTGTTGCCAGCATGTCTTGGACAGCGGGGAAGGCGGGAGGAAATTCTTTGGAATCTAATATTCAAGGCGTGGAGAGCCAGAGTGAGAAATCCACCCCAGAGCCTCCTAGCTGATAGGGATTTGACTAGAAGGGTGTGGGAAACGTTCTGGTTTAGCAGCAGCTAGAATCCTGGGCTTTCAGCAGAAGGCAGCACGAGAAGGAAAGTGGAAGGTCAGATCAGTCTGCAGGCAACCAATGGGGGGGGGGGGGGCTGGGGGGGGGCGTGGAACACCACCGACAAGTCAGAAACCGTCGCTCCTGTGAGGATTTAAGAAGAAAGGACTCTAGTAATTTACAGAGTGAACAGGCCTCTTGGACAGGATAACTATCTAAGGTTGAACTCAGCGTATGTATGCTAGCCTGCAGCTTTCTGTAATGGCCCAGACCAGTTGCCTTCTAGAAGAGTTCGCTCCTGTAAAGCAAAAGGGGTAAAATTCTGTGTTTGATTAAGAAGCTCATAAAGGATTATAAAATTAAACCTCAATATTTGAAGCTTTACTTACAGGGTGCTCCACTATAAATGACTGAGAAGAGATTGATCCCAATTGTGCAAGCATAGAAAACGGGAAGTGCACGCAACCCATTTGGAACAGGATCTTCCTACGAAAAGTAGATTTTATGACATGAGTCACTACAGAACGTTATCCAGAATTTTAACTTCTCTAAATACAAGGCAAACGCACGTGGGCCTATTTTAAAGGGCTAACATTAATCTTGCTACCTACAGGGCAGAAAAAGGAAGTATTTACTATCTTTGAATCTTCTGGAAAAAAAAATGCTATTGACTAATTTCAGAACTATACAAACTTCCTAAAAGTTTGCAATTGCTGTGGAAAACTTGGAGAATTCTGCGGCTATTTCAGCCTCTCCCATCCCAACCCAACCTTTCTGTGGTCCTCCCGGAAAACCATGAGATGGACGGTGGGTGGAAAAACCATTTCTCCTCCCAGGCCTAATCTCGGGAAAGCTTCAAAGGGCTAGTCGTGAAGAGAAGCCACATAGCTCCAGTGCAGGATACTCTAAAGTTTAAACAAAAATCAATACGGGTAGGCCCAACTTACAACAGTCAACAGTCAAAGTGACGTCACTGAAAAAAATGACAACCATTTTTCACATTTACAAAACAGTTGCAGCATTCCCGTCATCAGGTAATCAAAATCCAGGCGTCTGACAAGTGATTCATACTAACAATGGGTCTTGTGATCAGCATTTGTGACTTTTTGACGTGCAAAGTCAGCTGAGAAGGCAGAGTAACTACTGCAGGGATTCAATTATAACTGTGGCAAAAAAGGTCACAAAAAAGGAGGCAAAACTCACTTGGCAACAGAAATTTGGGGCTCAGCTGAGGTTGTAAGTGGCGGACTACAGGTATTAAGGGAAAACTTCCCTGGACTAAACTCTTGGCAACTGGGAAAGCGTTACCAAAAGGAGGCGGCGGCTGCCCTTCGCCAGACAGAGAACACACAACGAACACCCAAACTGGTGTCCCCAGAGCGTTGTTGGGGTGTCCCCATCCATCTGAGCACCTGGACAGAAACTCCCAACTCTAAAATTCTAAGTTTGCAACCTAATACACGTAAATCACACATCGCTGCTCCATCGGTTAAACAAGGATGCAGGGCAGTGAAGAAAGATTTTGATGTTTAAGTAAAATATTCCTTCACCGCCCCATATACTTGTTTCACTGAGATTGTAATAGCGAGAGGGAGGCGCTTTTCTCAACCAGAGCAGCATCCCAGTGTAGATTATTAGCCCGCTGTTCCACACCAAACTTTTGCAAAAGGCAGGCTACATGGCAGACCCCAGATCTGTTGGGAGAAGACTGGTTTTCTACACGTGGGTGGCTAAGAAGCCAGCAGAGAACGTCTTAAACCACTGTATTTCACCCCACCCCACCGACTCCCATTAGGCAGCACTCATCCCTAACCACCTACAGGCAGGCCAAGCTTCCTGTAAAACATTCGGTGCTTAAAAAGCTCTTTTCCCCGGGTGAAAGGGGCCTGCAACCAGCTAAAGATAGCAGCAGCAGCCGGGCTATCCGGGGCAGCCCACGTGGTCCCTTCCGGGCCACTGATGCCCACGATTAGGTCTTATCTGCCCTGGGCAGGCAGGGAGCTCTCGGCTGTCCTTTGGCATCCCACATACCTTGTTGAGGATAAACAGCCTGACCAGGAAGAACAGCAGGGCGGACATTATGCCAGAAAGAAGCGGGGAGACGAACCAGGACAAGACTGGGGAGAGAGAGAGAGAGAGAGAGAGAGAAGGGGGCGGAGGGTCAGGAAGGAGGGGCGCCATTTACAGGATGCCTTTGAGGTGCCGAACCCCTCCAGCCTGACCTCCCCCCCACCACCACCGTTCCCTGCTTACCGACTTGCAGCAGCACCGACCACTGGACCCCTTTCTGTCCTTTGGCCACCAGCGAGAAACCGATGGTCGCCCCAACGATGCAGTGGGTGCCCGAGATGGGCAGCCGGAGGAAGGAGGCGGCCAGCTGCCACACGGCCGAGCCTGGGAGGGGAAGGGGGGGTCAAGGGTGCTGGCCTTAATGAGCCCCCCCTCCTGCCCAACCCCTCCCCCCAACCAGACCCCCCTCCCCCTCCCCCCCAAGGGAAGAGCGTATCAGGGGAGCGGGCCTTAGCGAGCCCCCCTCCTTGCCCCCCCCATGACCTCCCCCTTCGCCCCTCCTCACCGAACATGGCGCTGATCGAGCCGGCCATGAGCAGCTCCGGGGTGGTGTCGTAGAGGTTCACGTCGATGAGGCCCTTCTGGATGGTCTCGCTGACCTTGGCGCCCAGCAGCACCGAGCCGGCCGTCTCGAAGACCGAGGCCAGCACGCAGGCCCGCCGCAGGCTCACCACGCCCGAGCCCACCGCCGTGCCGAAGGAGTTGGCCACGTCGTTGGCGCCCACCGAGAAGGCCAGCACGAAGGCGATGGCGAAGCCCAAGACCAGCATCCACAGGAAGGCGCTCAGCGGGCCCGACGCCGCCGCCGCCGCCGCCGCCGTGCCGGTCGCCGTCGCCGCCTCCGTGGCCAGGCCCGTGGCCAGCGCCGTGGGGACGGCCGACGCCATGAGGCCCAGGGGTTGGTTCGCCCGCCCGCCCGGCGGCCGGCGCTACCAGAGGAGCGAGGCGGACCGGCTCCGCGGAGAGCCCCGCAACCCCGCCATGGCCGCCGCCGCCACCGCGCCCACCCGCCGCCGCTCCTGCGAGGGGAAGCCGCGCGTCACGCGGGCCTCGCGGACGGTCGAGAGGGGGGGGGATTCCCTTCCCGACGAGGACTCCGCGCCGGAGACGGACCGCCGACCGGCCTCGTGCGCGCCTTCGCCTTCGCCTCCGCCCGGCAGCCGCCCGCGAGCCCGCCTTCGCCCTCGGCCGCTCACCGGTTCTGGCTGGCGCGCGCGGGACTCCCTTTTATAGGCCGGGGCCACGTGATGCCGCGCGCCCCGCCCCGTCTGCGGCCGGCCGCGAGGCCGAGGAGGAGGGGGGCGGCGCCGCCGGCCGGAAGGGCTCGTGGGCGGGGCCGACCTTCTTCCCGGAGATTGGGAAGGCTGCGGCTGTTCCCCCGGCGGCGCCCCCTCCCCCGAGGCCCGCCCGGGCTGCTCTGAGCGCGGAAAGCGGCGGTTTCGCCCACTTGCTTCGGAGCTGCCGGAGCCTCATTTGTCAAAATTGCTACGAAAAAAAAGAAAGTCGGTTTTGCATGCGGTTTTCTCTTCTACCAAGTGAAGCAAACGTTGTTGCCAAGTTTCTTCCCACAGCTGTGGGTTGACCAAAGTTTCTATGTTATATTATAAAAGTTCTCCATTCGTGTCTTTCTGCTGTACTTTAACTTATGCACTGGGTCTGGGACTGTAATAAAAGAAACGAGATTGGAACTGAATCGGAAGTGAAGCAAAGATGGTTCCTTTATATCCTCCACCTTTATTATGGCCCAGGTGTGGCCTTGCTTGCCACCTGGACACATACAGGTGGTGCAGAAGGCTTGCCCCGTTGGAATAATCTCCTAAGAGGAGAACGTGGAGAATGACAAGGCTGGATTTGTGGACAACTAAGGTGGTGTTGGAGCTGTAAGGCGGACCAAGACAAGTAACCAGGAGAAAGCAGTGGCAATCATGCTTCCGTTCAAGCAACCTACACGTACCTGTCCAATGAAGTCACCAAGTGTAATCTCATTCAAGGGAATCCCCCACCCCCATGATGCCGTGCACTTTTCAACAGCAACTTTGGAGGCTGAAAGAGAACAAAAAGTTCCCCCATCTTCCCTGCTGCTGGATCCAAATTGGTCCATAGAGTTCTCTGGAGCTGCCCTGCTCCACCAAATGCCTCCATTGTATCCTCTAGGCCAGGGGTGTCCAACCTGGGCCACTTTAAGACTTGTGGACTTCAACTCCCAGAATTCCTCAGCCGGCTGGTTGGACACCCCTGCTCTAGGCACAGGTCTACAAGAAGATAAATATTAGAACGGCACACCAGCCTTGGCAAAGTTGGTCCACTAAAGAGCCTTTGTCTAAAGCAGGGGGCCTTCAAACCTGACCGCTTTTAAGACTTGTGGACTTCAACTCCCAGAGTTCCTCTTCCAGTCACGTTAGCTCAGGAATTCTGGGAGTTGAAGCCCACAAGTCTCAAACTTGTCACGTTTGAAGACCCTTGGTCTAAAGCATGAATGTTAGGCTTGATTCTGCTCAGTTCTCAAGGTGTGTTAACTGCGATAATGGGGGCTATCTATTACGAAATGACCTTTTCCGTCACACGCCAGCATATGAAACTGAAGGGGAACCGAGAGCAAGTTCCAGAGCAGAGTTTGGGCCATGTTTGAAGTTCAGTCATCAAACCCTGAGAAGGAAGGAAAGAAATAATCAGTGGCTTCCTTCCTTCCTACTCTTAAAACATACTGGAGGTTCAAGTTACCAAAACCTCTCTCTGTCTGCAACGCTGCCTTGGATACTTCTCAGTGGCTTGAGTTGCTAACATGATATTTTTATAACAATGATGTTTTGATGACACGAAGCCGGGTGGAATTGCTAACATTTTGGAAAATAGAAGGATCTTGACAGACTGAAGCATTGGACCTTATGCAACAAGATGCATTACAGTAGTAAAAACGTCAAGTCAGGGGAAACCAAATGCGCAGGTGCAGAACAGGTGGCACCTGGCTAAACAGTAGTAACTCTGAGGGGGATCTAAAAGTCCTGTGGATCTCCCTTGAGCAGTGCTTGAGCAGTGCGTTGTCACAGCTGCCCCAAAAGACAATGCAGTCCTAATGAATGTTGACCTGTTCGTCAGGTATTCTCCCTTTTATCTGCCCATCCCCAAAAGAACCAGGGTGGGAAGTAGCGGCGACTCACCAAAGAGGAATGTTTATTGCAAATGGAAGAAAGGTGAAATGACCAAGTTGTAAACCTTCAGTTCAGAAATATAGGAACGAGGTCAGAAAGGCAGAGAGCTAGAGGGATAAAAGGGATAATCCAGCAATAAGTTTCTTCAAGTTTGTCAATAGAGGCAGTGAGATCACCGTTTACTCCAAATGGAAAAATCTTAACGGGTGACTAAGAGAGCAGAACTCAACCTCCTGCGTACGATTCTAGGCACATTTGCAGAATAATATTGGCAGCCAGAAGTTCACAGGTTGAACTAGACAATCCTTGTGGTTCCTTTCGACTTCAGAGTTTTATTTTTCCCTTCGATATCCACTCGTCCCCCCTCACTCACTCCAATTTTACTGGATGAACTAATATTGGCACCCAGCTGTATGCACTGCCAGATATTTACGTGGAGCAGAGGGAAAGGTGTACTCCAAATCGTTTCTACTGCCAAGTTAATGGTCTGATCTGCTATTTCCTGAGGTCAAGCCAACCTGAGGTAATGCCGAGTGCCCGTGAGGAAAGAACAGCAGCACCTGCAATGCTCCAGTCCTGATGTACTGGGCCCTTTGTTGGCCTCCACACCTCCATGAAAGAATGGAAAATAAGCCCGAGGAATCCATTTCAGCAACTTCATTGCGGGGTTACTGTTTTCCTCTTTCCTCTCTGCACAAATCCAGGGGCTTATATCTTTTTACTTTCCCGCATTGACTGCGTGGCCCTCCATCCCGATTTCTCACCCAGGCCCCCTGCCCAGAAAACGCCTGTCCATCCAGTGTGCTTACAGAGCTAAAGGCCTTTTTGCCTCAAGCAGGATTCTTGGTCCTCCCTCCTTATATTCGGATGGTTTTCCTTCTTTGCCACAGTAAATAAGGGGTCACCCTGCCCACGCCTCGAAGGTTTTGTCCATTTCCTAGTCTACTTTACAGATATTGCTTGACGTATGATTGTAACTGACCCCAGAATTACGGTTGTAAGTTGTGCCAGTTGTTATGCAGATAAATGCACAATCACATCCAATTTTACTTTTTTTGTGTTTAAATGAACACGGCCGTCTTTAATTGACCCCATTGTCCACATTTGGCTTTTTTGGGGGCAGAAACTGGAAGTAAATACCAAAATTATATAAACCACAGTCGCATGACCGTAGGATGCTGCCAATGGCCATAAATGAGAGCCATTTACTAAGGGCCTAAAATACGATTGGGGGGGGGGGCAGCATTGGAACTTTGATCTGCTGTTTAAATGCCCTTTTTGAGGTGGGGTCCATCGTAAGTTAAAATGGTCGCTGAGGACCGTCATACTGCTCAGCCAATTCAGCCGAGCCCCGCTCTGCTTGCTCTTCAAGATTACCACCCAGCAAGGCCCATAAACCACAACCCACATGAAAATTGGAAGCCCCAACCCCAAGCAGGGACCTCTGCCCTGCCTGGGGAAGAGGGATTTGGGGAGGGATCTGAGAGCCTCAAAAGCCTGACTTAAGTCTATCTGAACCGGGACCCCCTCCCTGCCCATCCAGGGTGGTGCCAGGGTTAGCTTGACTGCAACCACCTGGCAGCCAGGCAGGCAGCCCCTGTGACTTTGAGTCCAGAGGACAAGGCTGTCCCTTGCTGCCAACTGGCAAGGCCGAAGCCGCTGCCTTCCCTGGGCTGAGCTGGCTGCTGAAAGCTGAGTCACCGGAGTCCGTTTTGTCCTCAGACGGGAGATGACTCCAAAGACAGGATCTACGCTTGGAGGGCGAGGCAGGAGTCCAGAACTACCGTCGTAATGACCAACTCTGGGAAGGAAGGAACAAATTGCAGCCCTTGAGTCAATGTTCCACCAGCCGGATGATCTCTCGACACGACAGGGGGGCACCCAATGCTTCCCCCCCCCCCCCCGTAACGAATCCCCTGTGGAGTTTGTCAATCTGTGGGGAAGGCGTTTGAGCTGCAGGTGATGGAAAGAGGCACCTGCCACTCCATCAAAAGATCAGGGGCTGCTGCTGCTGCTGTGTCCTTTTACTTACAAAGATGTGGGTCATATCTCCTGTTAGATATAACGCTAACATACATAAATTGGACATTTATCACGTATTGCTCTATGGGATTTTTATATCACCCACTCAGTCCCCAGACCCAGTGAGAGAGTCTTTATTGGATTATCCCAAAGGTGCTTTTCCAAGCGGCAACTGGACTTGGTTTTTTCTTGGAAGACGTTTCGCTTCTCGTCCAAGAAGCTTCTTCGACTGTCTTTATTAGATTAGTTATACAAAATTACTGGAAACCCAAGCATCAGGTGTACTGGCAAGTGGATTACGGAAAAATGGTCCTGCGATGGCATTACCTACAGAGCAATGTTAAGTTGCAGCAAGTCCTACCCATGATGTTAGACTGCTGAAAAGACACGATTGTTTATAAATGCTCAATTGTAAATATACCGGCTCTACACCGGTTTTCCCCTAAAGGCAACTTTTAAGTATCAGACAGGACTTCTGGGACCTGAAAACACCTCCCAAATTTGCAGTAACAAAAAAGCAAGCGTTGTGGGAATGCAACGTGCTGTAGCAGGGGAAAAAAGCACTGCTTATTATGAGGAATCTTATCTGCACATATTGGGAAGTACAAAATTTGAAGTTAACACGGAGAGGCTGGGATAATTAGAATGATTTTCTATTTGTGAATCTCCAGCTAATATTGAGGAAATTGTCACATAAATGTGAGCCGGAAGATATATCACATTCTGCTGAAAGAGGCCCAAACTTAGAATGTGGGGTAGTAGTTGAACTGTTGGATTAGGACCAAAGCAATGTTGGTTCAAGTATGGTCTTTTAAGGCAGCCGTCCTCTTAGCTTGACCTAGGTGGCTGTTGGGGGAAACAGAGAGTTTCGTATGAGGTGCTTGTGAAAGAAACGGGGTGTAAACCTAAGGAATAATGTCAGTTCAATATATTGCGTGAATCTACTCGTTGCATGGTAAATCATTTAGCATCTAAAGGAATGTTTTCTGTAAGCAGAACCCAACCTGCCATCTGAACAGTATAAGATTTCAATGTTATTGGTGGGCATTTACATCGGTTGCTAAAGGACCAAAAGTATGTATTTACTTGGGTAGAAAACTTCCCACCCACCGAACAGAAACCGCACCAGTTGCAAACATCTACGTTCCACAGGGAGCAGGTCTTATGCCACGAAACTGTCATCTAGTAGTGGATAAAAATATATTGGAAGATGCAAAACTTCACAGACTATTGCAAAGTCCTCTATGTGGGGCTGTCTTTGAAGATCATCTGGAAGCGCCACACACGTTATGCCCATGTTATATCACTAGTTGCAGCGACAATCCAGTTTCCTGGGGCAATTCAAAGTGTTGGCCTCACCCATAAAGCCCTTTGTGCACAGGGCTTGGTGTATGAGGGACTGCCTGCCTCCAACTGCTTCTGCCATCACTGAGGCTGGGGGCGCCTAGACAGGGCAGCACAGCAAAATACATAAACTGGTAAGCACCTAAAACAGAATCAAATCTTAAAAAATCTCCCTGGAAGGGAGGCAAACAGAAGTTCAGGTAGAAAAGAGAAAGAGAGCCCTGGATTACAGATGATGGCTTGTGTCAGGGAAGAGAAAAGGACTAAGCCACCATTACTGCCAGTGCACGTCTTGGCTGTTTGCTCTCTTGGCTGGACTGGGACTTAAAAATAAAGCTGTCTCTGGCCCTGTGACTAACACTCAAATTACTCCCGTGGATGTTATGGGCAAAAAGGGTTCTAAACACAACATTTAGGCCTAAACCAACAAAGCAAACAGTGCACTCCCTAGGAAGTGCTCCAGACACCACCACACCACCACCGAGGAAAACAACTGGGCCTCTTCAGCACCCATTTATGAATCGGAACAGCCAGGTTGGGAAAACAGATGGCCAGTGGCCAGAAGAAACAGAGGGTCACTCGGTTGCAAGGATTACATGCAGAACCTCAGCGGCCAGTTTCAACCTTCCACTCATGACACAACGTCTAACTGCGAATCTGGCCTCCTTGGCCACACGTTGCATTGGCGTTTTATCCTAACCGGTTCACACCTGTTGGAAAGAAATACAGCCAAGATAAATACTATCTGGGTTAAGGCCAGTCATATTCACTCCCACCACCCAGCTTAGCTTCCCGGGGGCTTCTAAGCTTTGGACTCTGTTTTCTGAAGGGCAAAGTTAAAACCGTTAGGAATCTGGAGACGGGCCATGTGCGTTTCTCTGCTTGCATCATTAGTTTTGTACACCGGGCAGCGCCAGGAACCCTGTGCCCTGTCTTATGAAGCAGAATCAGAGTTCAGAGAGGAGCTTTGAGAGGCCCCTCTTCAGTGCAGCTCATCAGGAATCTCTGCCACCGTAACCTTTCCTGGTGAGCGTTCCTTGCAACATCCTGTGTCACAGGATGACCCTACAGAGTTACTTTATACTGGATGACATCAGCCGCATCCATGAATGCTGGCTCGGCAAAGCGGCACACGCTAAACTGGATTACCATTAACCTTGGATTAAAAAATAGCGGCAATCTTGTGCAAACTCCCAAGGTAGGTCAATCCAGTCATTCAATTCAAGTGCACACGCCTGATGAGTCTTTTCAATGAGTTTGTGTTTCGAGTCAAAACGGTGAACTTCCACTTTACAACCATCCTGATTTCCAGGAAGAAAAGAAACTGCGGTTACCCAGCCAGGCTGGACTGACCTCAAAGAGGCGGCCCTTCCAATCCCAAGGAGCTTGTGCTGGCAAAAACACGGCCGGAGTCTTCCCTCCTCCCTGTCCAAGCTCACGCCTGGCCCACTGGCAGTCACTGGGTACACAACTTGCACTGAGCACAAGGTGGAAGAGACGGCCAAGGGGCTCTTTTTCCAACCTCCTTTCAGCTGGGGGGACTCAGGCAAGCAAACTCTACTTTCACGGTCATTTCCCCGAGGCCAGGGACCTGGCTTTCGGAATTGGGGCTCAGCTGACACACACCCCTAGCAGCAGAAGTACTTCAAAGGGAAAGAAGAGTTCCTGGAGAGACCCCCCTTCGCTCTTCTATAAAAAAAGCCGTCTCTTCAAGTCAAGCTGAATTTCTAGACAAGTCCAGGAAGAGAGGTTTGCTCCTGCCCTCTTTGCCCAATTCCCAGTCTGGTTTATAAGTCCCGAGATTTCCCTGGTGGTTTAACCGGGATTGGCTCTTTTGGGTTACTTGTTTTTAGACAAAATGAAACTGCTGCGACACTTGGACAGCGCTGGTCCATCATGAATTTTGCCAGTTACTCAGCCCTGTTAAACGTGACAGTTTGTGAGCAGAAATCGTGTTTCCCCAGACTCTCTCGCTACAGAAAATCACCTTGGGGTTCAAGCTGCCCTTCTTGTCATGCCTGGGTGGATGTGGACTGCCAGGAACTTGTTTATCCCATTTTTACCACTTGCCAATGTGTGAATACTTTATCTCCCAGAGAGAGATCTCTCTTCATCTCTTTTAGATACAAGGGAAGTATATGGAACAGGTTCTCTTTCCCAGAACAGAAGGGAGAATTTTCCCAGGGTGCCTTGTTTTGCCCTGCTTTGTCCCCAAGGTAGCTCTCATACGGTCGTTCCATCTCTACCATCTCAGGCCATCCTGCACTGGTTGCCTGAAGCCGAGGTCCATAAACTTCACAGCCAGCTTACTCCAGAGCTTAATTCTGGCCATTTGCCTGAAAAGAATCTAGCCTGAACTTCGGTGCCATTTTCTCTGTCTGCCTGCCTCACAACCCTCCTTTTTACCGGATAGGCTCCTTCCTGAACTGAAGCACTTGCTCTGCAGTCCGTGAAGAAAGAAAACAGTGGGGAGGGGGGAGCCCAGAACAGCCATAGTCCAGCCTTTTCACCTTCTGTTTATGCGGGAACTCGCCCACCCCACTTGCCCTGGGGTGGCAACCTGCAGGCTATATGCAACCTCAATCTGGAGGTCCCCCCGCCCCCTTTCAACAAAGCAAAGTGAAATTGTTTCCAATTGCTACAGAGACCAAGGTTCTAATAGCTAAAGAGACAAAGATCTGGGAAGAGCCACAGATAGGGACAAATATTCCTTGTTTGCATTTCAGCAATCTAACAATCGACAAGATTTCTCCTATCTCTGGGGGCTTCCCTCTATTTTCCAGTCTCTGGAGGAGACGCCCGTGTCTGGAAAACACCAGCCTGTTCCAGGACAAAGAGAAGCAATAAACCCGCACCGGGTCCAGTACGGAGCATCTTCCTACGCCAAGCTCAGCCAGGATTAGAGGTGTTTGTAAATGATCCTCTCCGGTACGGTCTGCAGCTCTATCTTAACGGGACACTTGTAGAAGAAGGAAAGCAGCACCTCCGTGTAGCCCACCAGGAAGTAAATCTTATGCGGGGGGAGATTCTGGAGGAGGATGGCGCAGATGACCACCACGTTGGCCCGGCGCTTCAGCACGATCTCATCCGCCAGGCAGCCATGGAAGGTGCCCAAGATGAACTTGCGGATGAAGACGTCCTCCAGCGTGCGCTCCGCTGCGTCCGTCTCCCCATCCAGGTTTCCTGCGGGAGCAGAACAAGGAGCCCGGAGCCTGTTTCGGTGTCTCGCCATGCAAGGGGAAGGGCTCGGGGCTGAGCCGGGCGGGGGGCCGTGGCTCCAGCCGCTCGGACCCCGGAAGAGGGAAAGGACCCGGCAGAGGTCCGGGGGCCGAGCCGGGCTGCGGCTGCCCTTTCACTGAAAGCATCCGATCCAAGGCTTTGCTTTTGCAGAAAAGCCCCTTCGACCTCCAGGCTGCAGCCCCCGTTTTTCCCCCAGCATCCCCAGGCTCCATAATCGGGTGGTTGCAGCTGCAGCCCAGGGGTTCCTCCCCTTTCCAGCCCCCCCCCAAAACTCCTGCTAGATAAAGGGCCATCTGGGGGGGGGGCTCTCCCCTTTCTGGGTCCCCTCCACCCCCCAACCCCCCCCGGGCGAGGCTCACCGGTGTGCAGGGAGAGCCACCCCTTGCGGTGGCCGATGTAGTGGGGCGGGTGGGCCTCCTGGTACGTCACCGGCTGGTTCCCCTTCCGAGGCCGGACGCGGCCCGCTTGGCACTGCAAGGGAGAGCGGGGCGAGCGTGGGCCAGGGCGGCTCCCACCCACCCCCACCCCCGCCCCCCGGCGCCGGAACCCCCCCCCCCGCGCGCGGAGGAGGCCTCCCCCGGGGCCGAGGGGCTCCTTACCTTCTCCAGGGCGGCGCTGCTCCGGAAGCCACGGCCCGCGCCCGGCGGCCCCCAGGCGCCCCTCAGGGCCCGCGCGGAGGCCTGAGGAGAAAGCGCGCGGTCAGGAATGGGCATGCGCAGAGAGCCGCCCCCTCCCCGCAACGAGCCCCCCCTCACCTCCCGGCGCCCCCCCCTCCCCTCCACTCGCCTCTGCGCCCCTCCGCCACGCCGCCGCCATGGGAGCCTGCAGGCCGGAATTGCGCCGCCTCCTCCTGGCCGCCAGGGGTCGCGCTAGGGCCCCTGCCGGAAGTTCCGTCCCCGGCCCGGAGGACGCCCCGCCCTTTCCGGCTTCCGCCGCGCGCCTCCGATTCAAATTTTGAAATTCAGATTAGAGCGGGAAGGTGACCTTGGAGGTCTTCTAGTCTACCCCCACCCCGCTCGGATCTGCTCTTGAAAGCCTCCAGCGATGGGGCGCCCACAACTCCGGGAAGCGAGTTGGCCCATCGATTTGCTTTCACTGTAGGGAAACCGATCGATCGATCGATTGATTGATTGAAATGGTCTAGACTGTAGAGCAGGGGTCTCCAACCTTGGCAACTTTAAGCCTGGAGGACTTCAAGTCCCAGAATTCCCCAGCCAACTTTGGAGACCCCCTATGGAAAAATCCCTCCCTATTTCCAGGCTGAATTCCCTTCCAAGGAGCTTCCACTCCTTGCACCAGAGCCCCCAGGGCTTAGAATCAGAAGGCAGCAAAAGCTTAGGGCTGCTTCTGCTGACTGCCCACTGCCGGCAGTTCGATCCTGACCCGCTCAAGGTCGACTCAGCCTCCCGTCCTTCCGAGGCCCGTAAAATGAGGACCCAGACTGTTGGGGGCCAGAGGCTGACTCTGTCAACTGCTTAGAGAGGGCTGGAAAAAGCCCTGTGAAGCGGTGCGTAAGTCTTAACTGAGATGCCTCGGTGAAGGTAACTCAAGCCCTGATAGCTACACTGCAGAACTCTAGCAAAATGTTCAGTGGGAAGAACCTGGAAACTCCAGTTAGTCCAGAACACAGCAACCAGGATGCTGATGGGACAACAATACCAACGATCCTAAGATCACTTGACTAGCCATCTGTTAGCTTCCAGGCTCAATTCAGGCTTTCTGGATATTCCTTATAGCACCTCGTATGGCTATATGAGGGCACACAGACATCCGGAGAGGCCTTCTAACAGGAAGACCTGCTGAGCCTTCATGGCGGCAATGGGGCTCTTGGGTAGCCCCCACAAAACTCACCTTGAATGAGTTTCTGACCCTCTTGATTGAGCTGTTCTGCATTTGTTACATTCACATCACTTGTATTGTCCTTGTTTGGTTTCACAGTGCTCAGAACAAATAAAATTGTGATTAAATATAGTAAATAAATTAATATCTTAAGGACAACGCTATAAATTGTATTGTCAGCCACACTGTGCGATATTTTGGTGAAAGATGAAGATAAAAAATAAGGAACAAATAATTCATGTTAAAGCTATTGGTATTTCATCAGTGAATGAGAGAAACGAAACACTTTAAAAATGTTTTTGAGGACTGTTCTCCCCCCATCCCCATCGTAATAGATCAGGAATTGAAATATTAAACAATATAACTGTTTTCCATTTTATTTGAGTGACAGACATATTTAACACTACTGAGAAGGGTCAGGTAAATCGTAAACCATCCCGCAGGATCAATGAATAAAACTAGAAGCTGATCCTGATACAGGAGAGGAAGTGGCTTCAGCGACAGGAGTCAGATTTTGATCCAGAACCTTCTTGTTTTATTAGTAAGGCCAAAAATTCCTCCCAAGAAAATACCATTTAATTAATAGAACATCATTCTTCATTGGCCCAGTGTGATTGGACACACAAGGAATTTGTCTTGGTGCAAATAATTTAGGGATTATTTATTACACAGGCAGCCTCTGGGTTAAGAACATCTGCTTTACAGACAATGCGTACTTATAAATGGGCTGGCAATTAGTAAAAATGGCAGATAGCATTTTCAGCAGTTTTCTAGTCATAAGTTCCAACTTAACGTTGGAAATTTGATTTTAAGGCACACTTGAGAACACATCTCATTTTTAACCTGGCAGTTGTTCTTACCTTTGTCTATGGAACTCAGGGTGACAATACAAAAGGTAAGTCCAACGCTGAAGAGCTGAGCATTAACCAGGTATCCACAACTGTCCCTGGTCGAGACTTTGGGGGACAAAGAATTCTGAGGAGAAACCCAAAGTCTGTCCAGTTGTAACCAACTTCTGAGCTAAGGTTTGGTTGCCAGGTTTAGATTTTTTTGCCTGATCTCCTTAGTTGATTAGTGTTTCAGACAAAGTTTCCCCATTCTAGATGGAAACTAAATTCGTACAATATCAAACAGATACAGATAGAAGATTCTGAAGGGTCTTTTGGGGGGTATCTGCTGTGTTAGATATACACATGTCACCGTTTCTTTAGCCAGCTCCTCTGGGTTCAGATACATTAAGCAAAATGTGGCATGAGAGCCAGTTTGGTGTAGGGGTCAAGGCACCAGGGTAGAACCAGGAGACTGTGAGTAGTGCTAGTCCTGATTTGTAGTGGCAAGAGGGAAAGCGGCTACCAAGGTAATGGTCAGATAAGAGAGACCCGAGTTGGGGAAAGAATGAGAAAATGTTTCAGGCAGGTCTTTCGCTACTTCATATCCTCCCTCCCCCTAAAGCAAGGGTGTCAAACTCAAGGTCCTAGGGCCGGATTTGGCCCCTATGGTGCTTAGATCTGGCTTGTGAAGCTGCCCTGGAAACAGCAAAGGACCGGCCCGTGGTGCCTGTGCCACTGAAAATGGAGCTCAAGACGGCCGTACGCTCAGTTTTTACTGGCAGAGGATTGCAGGAGGCGATCGCAGCCAGAAACGGAGCTTGGGAGCCCTTTTTCGCTGGCAGAGTGCTCCAGCCACCACAGGCCGCCCTGACACGAGTGATGCTGAGCTGGCCACACATTCCTGCCCTCCTCCCAAGGTCTAGCATAGTTGATGCAGCCCTCAACGAAATCAAGTTGGACACTCCTGCGCTAAAGGGAGGAAGGGGGAGGCATATTCCGTCTTGAAAGATTCTGCTACAAAAGGGAAGATTCTGCTTTATAATAATAGCAGTACTGACTAGCCCAGCCCTGGTCTCCGAATCTGATGTACCTTGGAGGGTTGAGATTGGGGCATGAAGCCGGCTAGGGCGGCTTCTCTCTCAGTCCGAGGAGGAAGAAGCAGTCACCGGGAGTCGAGGCTTCCTCGACAGGGCATGCACGCACACACACACACACACACACACTTGCACACACAGATGTGGCTTAGCATGTCATGTGAGCCCAACGAGTTGCAGCTTTATTAAGCAGTCTGTTTTTAAACAATGACTTAGCACGATGTGTGTACTCGTGGCCAGCTGCATCACATCTCACCAACTTGCTTTAACCAGGATTTGTTGGTGGAAGTGGCACAACTGGCTAGGATTAACACAGCCTTCTAAGCCACAAATAAGTTGTCCAGTGGCTTAGCGCGATGTGTGAAGCCAGCTCCACGTGTGTTGCAACGGAAAGCAAGGAGACCCGTTGTCTTCTCCTGACCGCCCCGGCTCCATTCTGCTCAGGCTGGCTACCGACCGGGCCAGCTGCTGGCCAAAGTTTCTGCCCTGCAGACAGGCCTGGAGACTTCTAGAGCCCCGTCTTGTTCGGTTCGGGGCTTGGGGCTGGATCTTGGCTGTGGTTATTTGGAGAGGTCTGGTCCTTGCTAGGAGCTCCTTTGCCTTCCAAAGGGACGGAGGGGGTCTCCGTTCTCGGCTGTAGCTCCGGCGTCCCTTGACGGACCGAAGGCCCTGGGAGGAGAGGAGGAGAGTTAGGAAGACGGAGCACAGAAAGACCCTCTTGGGTGGGATCTATCTCTGGAGGGCTTGGAGCCCCTGGGTTTCATTAGTTCAACATCAGTCAGGTTGAAGCTGCCCAGGTGAGACAAAGAGACGCTGAGCAGGAGCCTCCCACCTGTCCTCATTTTCAGCAGCGTTCCTCTCAACTCCGTAGTTGTGAATTCTAGAAACCACCTTTATCGTACCGTGACAAGAACAGAATCTGAGTGTGCCTCCCTCCTCCCTGCCTGATTAACTGAAGAGGTCAAATGCAAGATGTTTTCTCACAATTACGTCCTTCTCTTTTTCTTCTTCTTCTTCCTCCTCCTCAAGGTTATTTTGCACATCCCGTTATCATTTCCCAACTCGGATAACGGGATTAAAAAAAATATAAGGCATTTCTCCTCCTTTGCTAGAGGGTCACAGGCACCAAATAATGAAAGGGTTACAAGAAGGCGGAATGCTGCTGATTAAAAAAAACAACAACACATCCTAACCCTAGGAGGAGGAAGCCCTTACTGGGCAGACTGGGTCGTCTCCTTCCCAGGGTGGATCGATTCAGGGCAGCCTCTTGGATTCTGCCTTCCTTCAGGAAGGAATCCCTCCCGCTGCTACACCCTGGCAACACCCCCACTTTCCTCTCCGCCTCTGCACACGCAAACGCACACGCACACAAACACACACACACAGCCGTTGCCTAAGAGGGAGACATTTCCATTTTTTACTGTAACGTGCAATGCAACCGCCCCTATAACATTCTTTCCTACTTCTGATTTTGGAGCCAGGAGGAACTTTCCAAACGGACAACAGAGGAAGCCTGCAGCCGCCACCCGTGGAGGGTGGAGGGCCTCCTTAGCTTCCACTGGGCAGGGAAGCCAAAGGAACCGGGGAAGGCAGAGCAGAGACTTACCGAAGTAGCTGAGGATGACAGGCAGAAACACCAGGCCGTGCAGCATCCCTAAGAGGGTGATGATGAGGTTCAGGCGGAAGAAGAAGACCTGGATTACTTGAGCCTTGGCAAATGCCAGGACCACGATGCCTGGCAAGTTGGTCATTGCCACACCAGCAAACACCTGCAAGAAGGGAAACGTCACACCTGGGCAGCCCTGGGGTGGGGAAGATCAGGGCTGCTCCTGGGAATTTCGAGGCAAGAAGTCCCTCGCCCTGGAGAAGATTGGAACGGCAGAACTGAGATCACCTCACCAGCACCACAGGTAATGGGAAAGTGAGAGTCCCATTGATTGATCTCATGGCCAACTGGACAATTGGGAAGTAGAAACCTAAGGTACCTCCAGGTGGAGGAAGAGGAGGCTAGACTGAACCTTGGCTAACCTCTTTGTGATTTCTTTTCTTTGCAGGACGTCTTTTTCAATTAAGGGGGGGGGCGCCTGTCAACCCTGAAGCTGGTCTCACTGAGGCCATTTTTCAGGCTTCAGTGTTGCCACCCTGGAGCTGAGGGATATGGAGGGTGGGGAATAGAGATAGCTGGGCTTTTGTAGCCAAAACAAAATAATTTCTCCTGTGAACCAAGGACATCCCAACAGCTGGCTGGAGAGAGGAGGAGGAGAGAAGTAACCAGGTTACCGGCCAGCAGCCAGATTGGACAATGTGACTGATTGTTTGGGGGGAAAGGGGAAACTTTTACTTTTTAATGAGGTGAAAACCAGGCTAACTCTCAAAGTTGCTTTTCACCAGTCTGTACCAATAGGGTAACTCCAAATAAAACCAGTGCCCTCAGTATGCTGTTTGTGGCACACACCTCCCTCCACCCGCCTTTCTTGGCCCCGTTTTTGCCTCCTCCTTACCGCGCTTCCCATGTTGATTGTGGCTTCTCGGGAGCGTTCTACTTTGGTTGGTTGTTTGCTCATAGCGAAGGAGAGGGTGATGTGAGAGACAAATTCCACAGAGATGCCCACGGCCTGCAGGAGAGTGGAGCAATTAGCAGTGAAAGAACAGTCGATGCACCTGCCTTTGTTGTTCACCCACGCAAGAGTATTGTCGATATTTTGTGCGGGAGGCTTTCAAGAAAAGATTGGACATTCATTTGCCTGGAATGGTAGAGGGCAGGGGTCTCCAATCTTGGCCACTTTAAGACTTGTGGACTTCAACTCCCACAAGTCTTAAAAGTGTCCAAGGTTGGAGAGCCCTGGTATAGGGTCTCCTACCTGAGCAGGGGCTGGACTAGAAGACCACTGAGGTTCCTTTTCATCCTCTTCCTTTATTGTTCTATTTCTAATATTTTGGCAGCACTTAGAAAAAAGTCAAGGCTGGAAAACCTCAATGGGGCAGGCAAAACATCACATGTACCAAGACAAAAGAGGAGGTGGGATAAGTTCAGGGTAAAAGTTAAAAAAAAAGTGAACGTGGAAGGAAAAGCTAACTATTTCACTCTCTGCACGAAAGACGGTGACTCGGGGAACCAAACAGGACCGGAATTTGGCCTAGCAGGAACTGCTCAGGACCTCCCAGCAGCTGCAGATAAAGGAAAGACCTGGAGGGCAGAGAAGTAGAATCTTTGCAGACTGCAAGAAAAGTGACGCTCAGCCTTGTTTGCTGCTTTGAGACAATAAAAAAGTCAAAAAAATAAAAAAATCATGCATCGGTTTGAGCGCTGCCTTTCCTGCCCCAAAAGGGATCCTCTCTGACACCCAAGAAGCTTCCACAGAATTCTAGTAAATAAAAACAGTTCCCTTTTAAGAAACAGAGTTTTTTAAAGGCCGCTGTCAGGATTCCAGCCATCACCCTAATTAAATCATGAGCCTGGAGCCAAACTTCACAAAACTTCAAAAGATTTATTATGAGTGACATGCTGGCATGACCTCTATGAAGCTGACTCTGAGATACGTAATTTACAATCACCTATGACCCTGTTTCCCACCCCCCACCGCCCCCCTGGGTGTATCATCATTCAGACTGTCCAACGAAACACTTTTATAGGCTGGGGGTCATCAATCGCACTCTTCAATAGACGATTTTCGAGCCCAGACTACCCGGTTCTGCCTCAGTTACAATCTTGGTGAGATAAGCTTGGAATGCGCTTCTGAGCTCACTCGCCATCTTCTCCTTCAGGTTTTTTCCCTCCCTCTCTTTCTTACGGCAACTTGGAAACAGGCACAGGACAGCCCCATTCTGCGATTTCCTAGCTAGACTGCTGCTGCTTTTACCCTCCTCTCGTTTTCGAGAGGTGGGTTCCTCCCTCTGCGCCCCAGGGGCCTTTTCCTTGTGATACCCTGCGCCTCCAGAAAATCTCCAGTGGGGACCCTGCAGCAGGTGGATACTCCAGAAAAGCCCTAAGCACCAGGAATGCAAAGCTAAGCACATCTGGCAGGACCACGGGGCACTTGGGCACCCCCCCTTCCCTCTCCTCGCCTGCCTCCCCCGCACACAGCTGTGGTGCCCATCCCCAGGAAAGAAAGAGGGGCTCACTGTGACCAAGTTGATGAGGGAGACGGCATTGTAGGAGATTCCCCAAAGGTTCATGGCCCCCACGGTGTCCACAATGATCATGATGATGGTGAGCAGGTTGATGAAGGCCGAGCGCAGGTCCAGCCCCAGCAGGATGTAGCAGACGGCGAAGGTGGGCACCAGGCACAGGGCCAGGTTGATGAGGCCAACGGTGGTGATGGTCAGGTACTGCTCATAAAACACGTAGGTGATTCTGCGGGAAGAGAAGCGGTTCCGGGGAGGGAGTGGGACCCCTTGCTACGGCCAACACGCCACAGCCCACTCACCACGGAACCATTTAACAATTCTATTTCATTCTTTAAAATAAATTTACGCATATTCTAATTTTTGCCCTTCCCGTTCCATTCTGTCCCTCCTTTTGCATCCTTTCTTTAATGAATCTATTCTTGTCCCGTGGCGAGTTGGCCTTGGTGAGTTTTCATAGACCCTTCCGGGAACACTCCAAGGCCCACCCACCCCTCCCTGAGGAGGGAGATTAGAGATCATCTAGTTTAACCCCTTACCCAGTTCAACCACAATATTTATGGTGTCCTTGACAGGTTGTTATCCTGCCTCACTTAAACTCCCCAGGGAAGGAGAGTGCCGCAGCTCTCGAGGCTTCTTCCCTTTGGTTCAACGTCGGGCAAACTTTTGCCTGGTGTCCAAACAAAACCTACTTCCTTATAACTTAAACAAATTGTTCTCGTTGCCTTGTGGAATCCTACATGGCAGCCCTTCAGGCACCTCGGAGGGTTGTTACACCTCCTCACCGTCTTCTCTACCCTTCAGCTTCCCTCCTACTCTATGATCTTATGGCGTTGACCGCTTCTTTTCTTCTGTACGATGGTCCCCAACAGCTTGCTGACCCCTAACTGAATTGCCCCAAAGGTGCTTTTATTTATTGTTTTCAAGAGGCAACTGGACTTTCTGGGTTTTCTTTGAAGACGTTTCGCTTCTCGTCAAGAAGCTTCTCCAGCTCTGACTGAAGTGCTTTCTCAGGAGGGACACTATACTGCAAAGGAAAGGACTCAAGCTGCTCAGATGTTGTAGGCCTGTCATCCTCAGCTGGATCATCCCTTATCTCAGCCTGCTTGGTTCTTGGGAACTTCCACGCAGAATGGTGCATTGAGGTCACTCCATGTCAGGAAACAGGCTCTATACAAACTATCAATATAGTAATTTATTTACTTGTTTGTTTATACCCTGGCATTGTTAACCGCTTAGAGAGGGCTGTAAAGCACTATCAAGCGGTATATAAGTCTAAGTGCGATTGCTATTGCTATTATTTTTATACGGAACTTAAGGTGACGAACATATCTAATACTCCTTCCTCCTCCTAGTTTCCCTCACAATCACAACACCGAGAGACAGAGAGAGAGAGAGACAGAGAGAGAGACAGAGAGAGAGCAAGCGCAACTGGCTCGAAGTCCAGTCTTCAGCATTCCTTCTCCTCCTCTGTGGCTCTCCACCATTTGGCAGCTCAGGACCTTTAAGGGTCAGGGCCTTTGCCCCGCAGCCATGCCCGTTAGCTGGTTCATGTTGGTAGCCGAGAATCGGCTTTGGACTCTTCCAAGCAAAACCCAAGCCCAATCGCAATTTCATGGCTGGAATGTGTAGCCCTGAAGCTCCCTTAAGAGTAGATGGCTTCCAGATCCTTCTTGCCCTGCGATGGGGGGCACGGCACCCCTTTCTTTCCTCAGCTCCCTCCCTCCCTCCCTCCCTCCCCGGGTCTGCCAAGTTTCTCCTCCCTCAACGTACGCGTAAGGGAAGACCTGGAAGTTCGGATCAGTGCCGGGAACTTCCCTCAAAGTAGCCGTAATGTTAGCCGCCAGTTGCCGCATCACCTTCAAGGCTGCCGTGTTTTCCTGAGAGTTCTTCAGCGGGGTGTGGTAGGCCATGAACCGGGATGCTGTTGGAGGCAAGAGGTGTGATGTTGTTCCATCCCCAGACCAGCCTTCCTCCAGAAATCACAATCCCACTCTGAAATTAGGCGGGATGACATAGAACTCAAGGCCATTTCCTGCTGGCCCGCATAGAGAGCACTGTCCACTCGTAAAGCGTTCCTATTTCAAGTTGCCATAAACAAGGGGGCGGAAGAAATCTGACGGAGCAGGGCAGCCATTTAAAACCAGAAGTTCCTTCCAACACTTATCTCACAAAGATTGTAGCCTAGGCTACCGGATCTTCTGCCCAGGAAAATCCTTACTTGGAGAACGTGATTGATGACACCCAGCACAGTGAAAACATGCTTCACTGGAGAACCTGATTTATGACACACCCAGGGGGGAGGGGGGAAACAGGATCACAGGTGAATGTTAATTAGGTATGCCAGAGTTGGCTTCATTTAGATTAATGCTGGCATGTTGCTCCTAATAAATCCTCTGGATTCTTTTGAAGCTTGGCCCGAGGCTCATGATTTAATTAGGGCAATCACCGGAACCCTGACAAGTGCCTTCCACTGCTGGGTTCTACTCACCCAAGATCTCCCCATCGGACCCCAGACGTACCGATGTGTCATAAGCCCCGAGGCCCCTGTAGAGGGAGGAAGAGATGAATGCACCGGGAAGGCTGATGAACCTCTGGACGGCGTGGGCAAACGGTGCCGAATGGAAACAGACCCCCCGCCCCAAGCTACATTTGTGGCACTCACCCCTTGGGACACTTGAAGTTGGGCATGTCTTGGAGGAACCAGGGCAGGAATTTGTTGAACTCTTCTCTGTTGGGCCGGAGGATGCCTTGGACGCGGCCCATGCATTTGTTGAAAGTGCAGGCAAGGGAGTCTACCAAAGAGAGACAAACTCTTGGACACTGGCCCAGCCCAGGGCCCCGTAGACATTTGGCCACCTGCCCTGAGATGGGGTGAACTTCGCCCACCCTCCCTGAGCAGAGTTCCTTACCGCTGGTCGAGGGGCAGAACTTGTCCTTGTTAGGGCCAGATTTGTAAATGCGGCAACATCTGGATATGGGATTCAGCCAGTCGATGAAGTCATCTACCCAGGAAGTAGCTGGAATGGCCAGATAGTACCTGAAAGCAGAAAGAAAGCTCAGGATTTAGGTCAGCCTTGGGGTCTCTTCTCTTAAGGCCTTGACAGAAGCCTTAGCCAAAGACGGCTTGAAAAAACTTTGGCAGAGATTTCTGAGGTGCTTTTGGTGCCTGAGTTTTAACTGATGCCATTCCGGTTTGGGACACGCCGGGCAACCACAGACATGACTGAGCAGCTTTCTATAGCTCTGCCCCCTTAAAGGCACATGTTTAGATAGCCAGGCGATTACTTCGGCTTCAAACACCATTAGCATCTTTCATACGGAAAATTAAAATCAAAGCGTGTTTTTTTTTAATAGCAGGAAGATACGTATACTGCAAAAAGTTTAATTTTGAGTTGAAAGCAGCTTCAAATTGGCTTACTTCTCAGGGAATTTGGTGGCCATTTGGATCGTCTGCGTCATGGAGTTATTATTACACCCAGAACTGGAACAGATGCTGTTCATTCCAGGCACCGAGTTGTAGTTGTAGCCACCAGTGGTAACGAAGAACATTGGGGCGCCCACCATAAAATATCGGTTGAAAAACTGGAAGAACGTCACCATGTACGAGTCCTGAAGCATCAAAGAAAAGCAAGGGGAAGTTTAGCCGCTCCTTGGCCACCTAATCTGCCTTTCTGAACATGTTTCAGAAATGGAGGGCTGGTCGGCGAATGCCGTTCCCTGGAAGGGCTTCCTTTTGCTCCCTCAGCCAAGAGGGAGGTTAGCTGACTGGTTCCACTGCCTGCACAAACGCCAGAAGGAAGATTAATGTTTAAATGCACTACGTTTCTATGTTTAGCCAGTGATTTGGTTGGTTTGTTTAAAATAAGACAGGGGTGTCAAACTCAAGGCCAGAGGGCCAGAACTGGCCTGCGGGATACTTAGATGTGGCCTGCAGGGCCGCTCTGGAAACAGAGAAGGACCGGCCCGCAGTGCTTCTGCCCGTGAAAACGGGCTCCCGAGATCCGTTTTCACTGGCAGGGGATTGCAGGAGGCCCTGGCAGACGAAAATGGAGCTCGGGAGCCTGTTTTCGCAGGAATTGCGCTTGGGCCGCCACAGGCATCCCCGACATAAGTGACCGTCGAGTTGGCCATGCCCCTCCCCCCTGTCCTCCCGAGGTCAAAAACAACCTTGATGTGGCCCTCCATGAAATCGAGTTGGACGCCCTTGAAATAAGATGTACGGCTTCAACCCTTTCTAACTTAACTTCTGCATCCGCCATAAAACCATCTCAGGTGTCGTTGCTTAAAGTGGTTTCAGAAGGAAGGCAGGTTATCTCAGGAGTGGCTTTCCGACAGGGGCAGGGGTGAAATGAGGCTCTGCTGCTTCTGGATCGGCCACTACGGTCCTCTGCTCACCTTGGGCACCGCCAGTTCTTGCTCCAACCCCACATCGATGTGGAATGTCAGGTAGATGCCAGCACAGAAAAGCAGGACGAAGAGCAGCACCTGGAGACGGGAGGAAGGGCCAGAAGGAAAGCTGGGTGTGTCAACTCTTAAAACGTTTCTATGCCCGTTCCAGAGTTGCCATGAACAGAAGGGGGGGCGGGGGGCGGGGACATGAAAGCTGTGCATTCCCTTCTTATCTTGCAAAGATTGTAACTAAGCTACCAGAATCTCTAATTGGAGAAGGTGATTGATGACTCTTGGCTATGAACGTGTTTTGTTGGAGAGTGTGAATTATGATATACCCAGGGGGGTGGGGGTGGGGGGGAAAACCAGGGCCAAGGGTGACCGTGAATTACCTGTCTCACAATCGGCTACATACAGATCATGCCGACATGTTCGCTCCTAATAAATCCTTTGAAGTTTTTAAAGTTTGGCTCGAGGCTCATAATCTAATTAGGGCAACTGCCGGAATCCTGACAGTGAGCTGGCTCTCCCCACCCCACCCCTGTTTTGCCCCCCCGTCCCTCAGATCCCCTTCCCAGCCACTCTGCCCAGGCGGGGCACTCACCACCAGAGCTCGGACGATGCTGCTGCCCAGCAAGGCTGGCGTGTAGATCTTGCGCATGAATGTACGGAGAAGCCCATCGTGTGGCTTCACGGGCTCGCATTCAGGCACGCGGAGGCAGCAGCAGAGATCCACCCGAGAGGCCTATGGGCAGGGGGATGGAGAGCTCATGGCGGGCTCTGCAAGAGAGGCCCCCAGCCCAGCCCACCCCCACAACAGCAGCTCAGCCCCCAGATGCCCTGCAGCCGGCCTGACCTTCTGCCTGCGAATATCCAGGGACATCAATGCCACAAAGAGTGACATCTGGAGCAGAAAGACGAAGAAGACTGCCAGGGCTGCCGAGAGGGCAAAGGTCTGGACCGCAGGCATGGGTGTCAGGGCCCCTAGAAAGCCAAAGGAAGGGATAAGGTGGAAGGGGGTCGCTTGTGGGGCTCTGGTGAGATAAGGAGGCTTTCAAATGGGGACATTTACTTTTGCGCATAGTTATCCTCAACGCAATGAACTCGGACAAACTCCAGGAGACAGGAGGGCCTGGCATGTCCCTGGGGTTGCAACGACTCACACCAACAATAGCCACAACAACAACTCCACTTCAGTCTGGCTGGGTTTGCACAATTGGGCTAGCGAATTGTTTTCCAGCATATAATACGAACCTCTTTCCTGGCTCACATCCTAATGCTGAAACACACCTTTTCCAAAGGTTGCATTCACCTGGCACGGAAAGCATCCTCCCAATGCCCCCCACCTCCACTGCCTGCAGTGTCTCCACCCCAAAAGCCGGTCGAGGCCACTGGGGGGGTGGGGGTCATTAGCCATGGGGGTGGGTGGGGGCAATAGCACCTGTGGGTCAGGATGTGGGACGAGCCGCCCGATTCACCCACCTGCCTCCAGCTTCACTCACCCAGGAAGAAGCAGATGACCTCAGAGAGGCTGCACAGGAGCATGCTGGGGGCCACGCTGCCCAAAGTGCGTCCAAGGTGCTGCTCTGGGGTTTCCCCAGGTTCTGGCTGGGATTTCTGGCAATGGCAGAGGCGGGGGGGGGGAGACGGGGTGAGAGGTAGGGCCAGCCAGAGAGGAAAGGCTGCCTGACGGGGCCGCTCCAGGCTCAGCCGGGCAACACCCACCCCGATTTAGTCCGGTGTAGCAGGAAGGGCCTTGCTCCTGGCTCTCCGGAACCCCGTTTCTTCCCAGCACCCCAGTTCCAAACAGGAGCTTTGGCCTGTTCTGAGCCCACCCGTCTTGGGGATGGGGAGGCATTGGCACCTGGTGTCCCAGCACAAAGATGAAGATGTTATCAGCGCCAACCGCCAGGACCAGGAAGGGCACCACTTCAATGATGATGAGGGACGAGGGCAGCCCTACGAAGCTGTAGAAGCCCAAAGATGACAGCACGGCCCCCAGGACCACCAAAATGCCACCCAGGGCAAGAGACAGCTTGGCATCCACCTGGAAAGGAGACGGGGAGGGAAAGTCTTGTAAGCGATTGACAAATCAAATAAATAAATAAATGACTGATAGATAGCTAGATGGATAGATGATAGATAGATAGATGAAGTGAGAGAAAGAGATGATAGACAGACACAGACAGACAGACAGATTGATACATAGACAACCACAGATAGATCGATAGATCTAGATGAAGTGAGATAGACAGACAGACAGACAGATTAAACTATCCACTCCTATCCACTATTGACCTCACCCCATTCCTAAGAGGTCTGCAAGGGCCGTGCATAAGCGCACCATCGTGCCTACCGTCCCTGTCCTATTGTCCCCATTTATTCGTACCTATTTCCTGTATTCCTACTCATGTTTATTCTTATGCCGATCATCTCATACTCATGTTTATATTTATTTATTCGACAAAACAAATAAATAAATAAAATAAAAATAAAATAAATAAATTAGGCAGGTCCTTCCTAAGTTTCTTCCTCTGACCATTAAGCCACCCACCGGGGTTTTTCCTCTTGTCTGGTTCTTCCCTGGAGAGTATCTCTTTCCTTTCTCCTCCCTGAAGGCCACCCACACATTCCCTTATACCCCAACTTTCCTGCTCCAGGAAGGGGGGAATCTCATCACTTGTCACTCTTAGAATCTGGCTGCTCTGCCCAGGAGGGACAGCCATGGGCGTGACTGAAAGTTTCCCCCCCTGCTTCTCTCTCCGCAGAGACGTCTTGGAGAGACCAGGCTCACCACCCACCCAAACGCTTCACCCTGATCTGGAGGAAGTTCTGAGAAGCCGCGAGTCTGTGGCAGCTCTTGTTCTTCCTTGAACCAACTGGGACCAGCCTCCCCTCCCGTCAGACCCACAAGCTGGACGGAAGGCTAGAACTGGTTGGGGGATCTGGCATGTTGTCTGCCTGTCTTTTCGTCCTACCAGGATGTTCCTGCAGCTGGAGTATTCTCCCAGGGCCACCGTGATGTATATGAAGATGACCAGGTAGCTGACGGCAAAGATGGGGAGGTCCTCCCAGGTGCTTCGGCTGACTTCATCCTCCAGGGAGCGCTGCAGTCGCAGGAAACGGAGGAGAGTTGAATTGGCTCCCGCGGGAACATCAGATAGCAATTGATAAGCATTTGTAGCACAACACCTGCATTTTGGGCTTTTCTTATCATCTTGGTTAGTTCTGAGTAAATGAAAACCAACTGCGCAATTCTTGCGAAAGGCGGAGGCAGAAGGGCAGCTGGAGGCTCTGTTCACATCTGCCCTGCCCTGCCTGCAACAGACACGGCTGGTTTTAAAAGTTGGCTATGAGCAAGAGAAGCGGGAGCCTTCAGGACTTCCTAAAATGCAGCTACGCGACAGTTTGTAAAGTTATTCCCTCAAGTATTGCTTTATGGTCTTATTGTGGCTTTTAATGCTGTTTTTATTTTTGGTTGGGAACCACTCAGAGTTGGCCTTAAGGTGGGCAGCTAAAATGGTTTAAATAAAAGCACAGGTAACATACAAGTGCCTTTCCCAGGGAATTCTACCGTATTCGTAACCTGGAACGATGCCAGCATTTAGACCCTTTTCGGCCAGCTCTCCTCTCCTGGGCTCCCTTGTCCACATGAAGGCTGCTGCCTGGTGCTACAGCTGGATTCAGTCCCCCGAGCCGGAGAGGGACAGTGGCACTCATACCTCCGCCATGTAGGCGATGGCGTATTTCTCGGAGTTATTTTTCTGAAATTCCTGGACCACCTCCAGGAAACGCTCCTCCCACAAGAGCACAAAGTCAGCATGTGGGTCGCCGGAGAGAAAGTTGTTCAAGGAGAAGGTGAGGATGAGAGCTTCTGCTTCAGAATACGCCAACCCTGTCGAGCACAGAGGAAAGTCACCAAAACGCCGGAGAGGCAGGAGGACCTGCTAGTTCCAACAGATGCTTCCAACCAGAGTCCCCAGGGCAGCGGGAAAAAGGCCCAACCGCCCCAGGAGGAAGCCCAACAAGGCCCAAATCAGGCCCGGGGATCCAGCTGGTCCGTTTGGAAAATGTCTAGCGGGAAATGCATGGATCAGATAATTCTGGACTCCCGTTTCTCATCAGAATAAGTTGCAAACTCCACCTTAGCCCCGATTCTAAGCAAGCTTCCTTTCAGCCTTTCCGGATTCCAATTTGAGAATGGTTCACACGAAAAGACCTCATAGCTCTTAGGGGGTTAAGCTCAGAACTAGCGATGGACCACAAACGTCACACCCTGACACAGAAAACAACGGCTGTTGTGTGATTCATGTGAAAACTTGAAAGCCACCGTCCCTTAGTTTTGCCTCTCCTCATTTTACTCCCTGCCCAAATGCAACAAAATACACCGAAACAAGAAACTTCTTCTTTTTCTGTGGGACCAGTTGCTGCGTGGCCTTCTGTTTTCGCTTCCCACCACCATGTCCAGGTTTTATATTTGTTGACAAATTTGCTTTGCTCTAAATTTTAAATCTTAAAATTTGTTCCTGAACGGCAGATAAATCTTTTCTCACTCTCTGCTGCTAATAAATTCCAAGTTTGTGGCACTTATTCTGCACTGACTTCTCTGCAGGAACCCGAGGTGCATTGCAACTTCATCCTGATAAAGTTCTCCAACTGAGCACGAATGCTCCTTTTTTCCCACACGTATATACTTTCTAGAAAACCATATTTAAAATTGTTTCTTTCCTCCCATTGCTGCTGTTTCACATGTCCACATGTGGATGCCCAGAGGGTTCTTCCTTACAGCTGTGTTAATGTACATTCTGAAAAACAGATGGGTCCCAGTTGCACTGCCCTTGCAATGGAGTCCTGCGGCACCTGGGGCAAAATGCTCCTCTGGTGCCGTCTGGGACCTACCATAACAGTGACGGGATTGGAGGGCTTTGCCCCGCCTCTCCCAGGTAAACCCGATAGGAAGCGTGTCAGAGTTACAGATATCTTAATTCCAATCTAAAGAAGGCACAGCTGAGATCTCAAGAAACGGAAAAACAGCCAGAAAGCATCGCCAGCTCAAGGTAATCTACCGCCGAGCCCAGCGGGGGCCTGGACCTTCCTACCACAGCCAGGTAGGATACCAGGGTTATCAATGCTTGTCCTTCTACCTTCCAGCTGACCTCGCTCTCTTCTTCCCCTGACCTAAACCGGGTCGGTCCTGTTGGGAACGCCATGAAAGAGGGGGCCACTGCTGTCTGTGCTTAGCACCTGGGAGGGAGCAGGTTCTCCTACCTGAGTAGCCTCCTACAGCCAGGAAGGGGAACACGGGCGCTCCGTAGTCTGACATACAGCTCAGCTTGAGCTCCGTGGTGTCTTGGAAAGAGGCTGGAGAGCTGTGGTAAGGGCAAGGAAGAGAAGAACACACACTGTGATAATGTGGGGGGTGCGAGGGGAGAAGACGGGAGAGAAAGAACAGCTCCGATCCCCGAGGCAAGAGAGGCTGTCATGCACCAAGAAAACCATTGGCCTGGCCTGTAACGCCTGCAAGGACTCTCGGCAGGCTCCGAACAACGAAGTGGACGGGCGGTAGAGCAGTCAGGGCCAACCAGGGTTTGTGCTGATGGGCCAGGCTCCTCCTATGGCCAGTTGCAAAGTGCCCCCCAAAAGGTTGGGCAGCAGCCTGTCGCCTTCAGTCCTGCTACCCAAACACCAGGAGGACCCAGATCGGGGTGGGCCACTCATCTCCCTTCACTTCCATTTAGGCTAAGGTTGGGAGGGGCCAACCACGAGGGGGGTGGAGGGGCAGCCAGCCAGCTTAAAAAAGGTCCCACCCCTCCCTATCCTGGTGTCGTGCCTGGAGTGACCCAGGGCCAAGGAAGCAGCTGCCTCCAGCAGGCAAGGGGCACACGCCCAAGACAGACAAGAATTGGGGTACAAGAGGCAGCAGCAGGACTGGCACTGAAGGTGGCAACCTTAAACTGGCATATACTTTATATATATGTGTGTGTTTTCTTAAGTTTTCATAGGTACTTACATGTATGGTATTCAGCTTTGCTCGGGTAATACAGAAGCCTGATGATGGCAGATGAGATTCTGCCGAAACATTGCTACAACTTTAAAAGCACAACTACAATGACGTGGGAAAATACCCGAGCAAAGCTGAATACCATCTATATCTATATCTATATCTATGTCTATGTCTATGTATATATATATACACATATCAGTTCAGAGATGGTTAGGAAAGATAAATGAATGAATGGTGATGAAAAGGAAACGGTGCCACCAAAAGGTGGCACCAGCTGCCCTTCTTAGCAAGGATGAAAAGATGAAAGAGGAACGTGGTGGCTCAGTGCTTCAGGTGCTGAGCTTGTGGATCAGAAAGGCCGGCAGTTCGTCGGCTCAAATCCCCAGCGTCGCATAATGAAGTGAGCTCCCGTTCCTTGTCCCAGCAGCTTCTGCCAACCGAGCAGTTCGAAAGCATGTAAAAAAATGCAGGTAGGAAAATATGGACCCCTTTGGTGGGAAGGGAACAGCGTTCCTCTGTGCGCCTTTGAAGGCGTTTAATCCTGCCGGCCACATGACCACGGAGACGTCTCTGGACAGCGCTGGCTCTTCGGCTTTGTAAGGGAGATGAGCAGCGCCCCCTAGAGCCAGAAACGACTAGCATGGATGTGCAAGGCGGGGACCCTTTACCTTACCCCGAAATGAAACGGATCCACCTCACCCCGCCGCACCCCCTGCATAGAAGGCGGCTTCCCAAACTCCCACTCACTGGATGCAGTAGAGGAAGTGGTCCCTCCAGTCGACTGTGCCGTTCTTCTTCCCCACCGTCTGGTTGGCTGTCCTGTGCAGGAGCGTTCGGTTGTTCTGGAAGAACTGCAAAAGGCTGTTGACCGCACAGTCGGAGAGGCTGGCGTTCCGGGGGTTCAGAGGGGCGTAGCAAATGTCCTGCAAGGTGACCTGCCTCTGATGCTTTTCAGACCAGATCTTCAGGCCCTGCAGCCTCGTCTGCAAGTCCAGCAGGTCCAAGAGCACCGCTTGAGAGAAGACCCCGCTGAAGTTCTGCCGGCCCCAGAAAATGGAATCGTAAATGTAGCTCGAGGGGTTCTTGGCTGTCAGGATGATTTGGTTGGTCCGGAAGAAGGGCCCAAAGTGCTCCTCGTAGAGCGCTTTCTCCTGCCGGGCCTGGCTGTCGGGAGAGGCCCAGAGCTCCAGGGGGTCTGTGGTCAGTTCCATCCACATCATTCCGCTGGAAAGCCCTGCCACAATGGCTAGAGAAAGGAGGACGACTTTGATGGGGTTAGAGGCCACCAGGGTGCCCCAACTGCTGAAGGCCTTCACGAAGAAGTCGTACACGGCCTGGCTCACCTTCTCAGAGGTGGCCGACTTAGTCACAGCGTCCTCTTTGCTGCGGCCCTTCTGCTTCTCGGGTGAGGAGCGCCTCTGCCACAGCAGCAAGGACATAAAGGACAGCGCAACCACCCCGAAGAGAAGGATGGAGGCAAAGAGGACCCCGTCCATGCTGCCCACTTTGAAGGGCTGGTATTCGGAAGAGGGAAGCTGGATGGCCGGACACGACTGTTCACAGTCCGGACAGGAGCACTTTGGGCTACTATGGACAGCCTCGCTGCACTTCCAGACTGTTTTGTTGAGGGGCAAAATGCCCGTCTCCTCAGCTGCCCAGTCCCCTGGTTTCAGCTGAAAGGAGATGGCCAAGGGGGCCAACCCGTTGCTCGTGTCGCCTTGGAAGTCTAGCCAGCGCTGAGCGTTGCACGCAGCCTTCCCGTACTTGCCACACATGACATCCATGACGTAGCCCCCAGTGGCTGGTATCCTGACTCCCTTGCACGACCGGAAGACTTCCTCGGCAAACTGCTGGCTGTAGAAAGACTGAAACTCCAACACGCCCCTCACCGAAACGTTCATGAAGGTGCCGTTGAAGTCCCGGGTGAAGTCCCGGGTGATGTTGATGAACTGGCTCTGGTTTGGGCTGCAGATGTTCTGGCAGTGGATGTTGGAAAAGTTCTCTGTGCAGGCTGGGCAGCGAGACAGCATGGACCAGAGCGGCATCAAGCTCTGCTCCAGGAATTGCAACTGGCCCAGGGAGCAGCAGGCGTAGGTGCTGTTCTCTCCCGTGAAGAGCATCGGGCACAACTTCTTCAAGTGGCTGAGGTGGGAGCCCGTGAGTAGCCGGGCCGGGGTGTTGGAAAGGCAGGGCACTTTGTGCGGGAGTTGTCCGGTTCCAAGTTCAGGATTCAGGCCACATTCACCATAGGCGGCACAGTATCCTGCCCGGTGGATTTCGGTCAAGGCGGCAGCCTGGAAGGCAGAGAGGCAGGGAGAGCTCCTTAATCCCCATGGCTGTTGAGGGGGGCCATGTTTGCGCTGGTGGGAGGGGCTGGGGAAGGAGGAGGGGTCCCTCTGCCCCCATGGGTTGCAATAGGGACTGGACGGCAGATATAGCTGCACGGGGATCAAAGCAACCCCGCCCCGATCAAGCACAGCTTCCTCCTCTTCGGAAGCTCAAGGGGGGGGGCACATTCTGCCGGGGGCCCTTTGAGAAGCCTTAGGATCAGGGGTTGTTGTCTTTCGCGCCCCCCCTCCCCTCCCCAGGCCTTTGAAGTCTTATTTCACCTTCCCAACCAAGGAAGAACCAGGAAACGGGGCCCCCTTTTCCACCCTGCATTGGCTTCTAAGGGAGGGAGGGGCAACCCGCAGCCTGGGGTTCAACGCAGCCTCCCAAACTCTCGTTTTGTCGTCCTTGGAACCATCTCTAAATATCATGACTGAAAACCGATTTCCTGGCATTTTGAAGTGGGAATGTCTATTTATTAAATGTACAGATGTCTCATCTCATGGGATTAGCCTGAAATACGAATGTGGCATTTCAAAAACACATTTCCTCAGATTTGCCACCAAATTAGCCCTACCCACATGTATTATATATCCCCCACCCCCATATCAAGTACCGCCTCTGGCCGAGAGGCTTGTCCCACCCTATTCTAAAGGAAAAGCAGAGGTTTGTCCTGTCCTACCCAGTTAGAGAACGTCAGTCATAGAAGCAGGTCATCCCGTTCCCACCCTTGGTGCCAGCCAGCTCTGCCCTTTTCCAGAAGATGCCCTCCGTCTTCCGTGGCAGGAGCAAAGCGGAAAATGCTCCTGCGTTCCCCCCAGAGGGGAAGAGGCCCGCCAGCCTTTGTTTCTTCACTCCGGGATGCCGGTCTCCAATACGGCTCTTGCTCCCAAAGACTTTTTAGCCTGCCATCTCCTTGAGGCTCACCGTAAAAAGTTAGCCTCATAACTTGAACCGCTTGCCTATGACTGGACCATCTGGGGACAATCTCCTCCTCCTGAATGAACTTCAAAGGATATTTGGGTGTTTGCATACTTGACTTTTCTGTTTGTGTATGTACCTCCAGTTGCCCCAAACTACAGATGTATCTGTTTAGGGAAGCCTTAGAGGAGGAAGTGGTCCTTCGCAGATAAATTGACACACACACCCCGCTGAAGTGTCCGTCCCTTCAAAGGGCCGAGAGGGAGTTCAGGAGAAGCCTTGTAGTTGGGGACACCAGGTCCCTCAAAAGCACACCTTGCTACCAAACCCTTCCCGCCCACAACCTCCGCTGCTGCTGTCATCACTGCTCACCCACCTCGGTCCTCAGGTCCAGACTGGTGCTGAGCACCACTACGGCAAACAGGGCCACCCGCAGCATCCTGGCAAGTCTGGGCTACCGGCAGGGCTCCTCGGAGAAAAGGGAGTGCCAAAGCGCACGCTCGCTCCTCACCTACTTTCAAGATATCACACACACCAATCAGGCTGCACCAGCATCGTGTCCTGGCTTATCATTTACCCAGAGATAGCAGTGGGGTTCTCGCCATGCTGGGCTAGTCCCCACCTACCTGTTTCTCCACCCGCACCCCCGGCTTATTTGGAATCTTGGCCTTGACCCAGCTGGGAAACCGAGGCACGCTTTAGCAGCAAGCACTGCTCTGACCAAGAGGATAGACAGGGGCAGCTGCCTTGACCCTACGGGCCAGATACTGGAGGTTTATAATCTTGCGCCAGGTCTTCCTCATCTACCCCCTATTATGGCATAAAAGAGGGCCGAGGCTGCCTCTTTTCCACGGGAGCTTTTTTGGCCTGACAAATACAATTGACACAAGAAATACTGAAATCCATTCTCGAGGGCAACTTGTGTCGGAAAGGAGCAAAAAAAGGTCTTCCGTAACTCCCAGACAGATCCTGCCACAATAGGCCCTGGTGGTGTTTTTAAAAAAAGAAATTGCTCATCTGTATATCTGCAACCTTACACATTCCTAACAGTCATTTTGGTCTCTGAACTTTCCTCCATGATGTGAGCGCAGCACTTGGTGGAAAGTTGCAACTCCTTTAGAATAAAAAACAATAGCAGCAAATGCAAAAATGAACTTGATGGTTGAAGGGGTCTCGATGAATCGAGAGGTAAAACGCGAGCCAGCACTGCCCAAAACCCCTAAAAGAAGAACTGGCCTGCAACAAAATAATACTGGTTTGGCTCCTATGGCTTCGGTGCCGAACCTTTGGGAGGGAGAGCAAAGGGGGGAAATGTCTTCCTCCGAGCCCAGCAGCCCCAAGAGCGGAAGGAAGCGAGAGGCGGGCAGGTTTCCCCGTTAGGCAGTGTAGGAGGGCAGTGGAGAGCAACGGTCACGGTCAAAGACACAACTCAAAGAGAACAGCGAGATAAGGGGAGGCAGGTGCAAGGCCACAGCGAGCTTGAAAGTTGTAAACAAAGGATCCCAGTTGGATCTTTGATGCATATTCTCCTCCTGTTGAGGATGATGGGCGAAAGGCACTTATCTCCAGAAAGCCACGTCATTTCTATTGCCAAAGAAAATGGGATAGTTTTGAATGATCATCAACAAAGATAAAGAGCAGCCTCTAGGAATTTAAAATGGAGGAACTGAAAGACAACAACGGTTATTTGCTGGAACTTCGGGCCCAGGAGGAAACTACCATAAAGTGTGGGGTTGTTGTTTGTTTTTTACCACTGGACCGGCAAGGTTAAGAAAGTAAAGCATCTAAAAGCTCGCAAAATGAATGGAATTGTGTTATGGCAGACAGAGAAGAACCAGGCCGGCTCTGATGGACATTGCTCGCTTCCGCAGAATTGGGTTTTCACAGGTAATTTTGGACAGGACCCACTTGGAACAAGCATAGGGGCCACACCTATTTAAACAGGGCATAGAAAAAGGCCTCCACCTGTCACTTTCCAGCAAAAGTGAAAGATTTGACACTCCTTGGATATTGGATCAGCTGCGGGACTCTTTTCAAAGCGAGGCCAGCCGGCTGCTTGTCTGGGATGCCATTTTAATTTGCATTCTTGGGCTGGTCGAGGGCCGGACTCGGTGTCCTCAATGGGCCTTTTCTCTTCCACCCAAGGACGCCAAGAGGTTTTTTTTACGCCACTTATTTTTATTAGTTTCTGCAAATACAAAACACAAAGGAAAATAAAAACGAATGGGAAAGTAGGGGAAAGAAAAAGGGAAAAGAAAATGTGAGGTAAAAGTGTGGACCTCAGACTCTTTTTAGCACGGTAGAAGATAACATTACAGCCTCAACCACTTATGTTTGCACATTAGTACATATTAGCCATTTCTAGAACAAACTTAATTGGCAATTAAACTTCATTTAATGGAACGGTTTCCTTGTTCTCCCCCCCTCACAAGCGCTAAATCCAGACGTGATCTTCCGGTGAAGATGGGCCTTTCTCCTTCCGAGGATGATGCCGAGCCCCAACGGATGGCCTCGCCACCTGCCTTCCTGACGGAGCATCCGCCAAAGGCTGCCCCAGCCGTCTCCTTCCTCCCCGCCATCTCCGTAGCTCTGGCCCTTTTAATACCATGACCGAGTCCCCCGTCCTTGCTGGGTGAAATTGGGGGGGGGGGGGCTGCGCAAAAGGGGGAGTCCAGCCAAAGCACTCGGGGGGAGGGGCCTCCTTGCCCTCCTGATCCTTCGCGTGCAACGTCACATCAGGCCAGGCCACACAAAGGCGACACTCTGAGCCTCTTATCCTGCCACTTCAAGGTTTACAATCCTGTCCTGGCCTTGAGGCCTGATAAAGCCGGGCAAGAGTCCACCAGCCGCCACCCCGGCCCACTGGTTGGCAAGGCGCCCTGGGGCCGGCTGCTCCAGCCTGCCGGGAAGAACCTTTTCTGGCAACAGGCGCCGTCCGGCCCTTTCGCACGCCGGTTGGTTTTATTTAGGCGAAGAGGGTGCGCGCCGCCTCTGCTCCAGAGCCAACTCCGCTGGCTCCCGGAAATTCACAGTGCTGCTTCCCACGAGGCCGAGGTGTTTGCGGGACGCCCTCCCGCCTTGCCTGCTCCTCTGAAGGCCATCCGCACGAGAGCACCCAAGAGACGCAGCCAGAGTCAGGAATCGGCACCAGGTGCCCCACGAAAGGGTTTTTTTTGTCCTGGCTATGGCAATTTATTGAGCCGGGGGCAGTTTGGCAAGAGGAGCCCAGGGACGGGGGGAGAGAGCGAGAGCAGCTGTAGGGCCCTCCTGACCTCCGGGCCAGGGGAACCGGTCTCTGGTCACTCCCAGGGATCCTGCGGCTGGTGGGAGCCGAGGGCTCCGGTGGCTTATCTGGGCTTGGCCAAGGCCCGAAACTTCTTCCGGGTGTTCTTGAAGCTGTGCAGGGGGTTCCGCTGGCCCTGCGAAGGAGGTCGTGGCGTTAGCCCCCCCGCCCCAGGACCACCCGAGAGCTCCAGCCCAGCCCTTGGCCGCCAGGCTCGGCCGCTGCAGTTGCTCCCCTGGGAACGGGGGGTGGGCAGCAGAGGAGACCACCAACCTTGCTAGTGGAGGCTGGGCATTTCCGCCGCTTGCGCTTCCCAGGGAGGGCTGGCACTGCTGGTCGTAGACCCTGAGGCACTGCAAGAGGAAGAGCCTGTCAGCTTCCAGAAAGGCAACCCCCACCCCCACCCCACCCCCCGGCCCCTCCTGGCCCTGCGCACAGCCCGCCAGGTGCTTCCACTTCCTTGGGAAACCCAGGGGAGGCTTCTGCCCCAAATCCAGCCCACTGGAAAGGAGAAAGGCCCACGTCTACGAGAAAGAGGGGAAGCGCCACGCCTGTCCGAGACGCAGAGGGGCCTTCGGTTTCTAGCAGCCCCTCCCTCCCCAACAGCGGAGAAGCCCCTCCAAAGCGTGGCCCCTACCCAGGTATTCTGGGATGTTGCGCAGGTGGGGCTTCACGATGGCCGGGTGAAGGGGCTTGTCGTGGCGCAGCAGGTTCAGATCCCGGGGATTGTCTTCGAAGTACGTCTGGGAGAGAAAGGACCAACGGGCGGATCAGCTGGACGGAGGCCGCCCCTGGGAAGGAGAAGGGAGCAGTGGGGGGAGGAGATGGGGGGGGGATTGGGGCCAGCTTCTCCGCCCCACACGGGGTACCTTGAGCTTCTCCGAGTTGAGCAGCTCTTCTTTGATTTCACGGAGCCGAGCTTCTTTGATAGCCTGCTTGGTGATCGACCGCATGGCATCCTGGGGCAGAGGGGAGGAGAGAAGGGGCCATTAATGGCGCTTCATGCCCCAAGCCGAGGCTCTTCGGACTGGGCCAGTTTAAGGCTTGTGGACTTCCACTCCCAGGATTCTCCAGCCAGCTATGCCGCCCCTCCCTCTTTCTGGACCCCCAGGAAAATAGAAAACTTCCCTTCCTCATCCATTGCACACTTTATCTCACACTCTTTATGGCCAGGGTCTTCAAACTGGACAGCTTTAAGGCTTTGTGGGCTTCCACTCCCAGAATTCCTGAGCTAACATGACTGGAGGACGAATTCTGGGAGTGGAAGTCCACAAAGCCTTAAAGCTGTCCAGTTTGAAGACCCCTGGAATAGATAAAGAGAGATCGAATAGATAGAGTGAGAAAGATAGGATAGGATAGGATAGGATAGGATAGGATAGGATAGATGGTCTTCAAACTGGACAGCTTTAAGGCTTTGTGGACTTCCACTCCCAGAATCCCTGAGGTAACATGACTGGAGGAAGAATTCTGGGAGTTGAAGTCCACAAAGCCTTAAAGCTGTCCAGACTGAAGACCCCCTGCCCTAAACCAACCACTATAGGAGGGAGGGGAGGCAGCAAGAGGTGTCAGAAGACCCCCCAGGCTGCCGCATTAAGGCCGCCACGGTGTTCCCTCACGTCTCTCTGTCTTCTCCTCTGTTTGGCCTGGGCTCCCTCTCGTGCGCTAGTGTGGCCACTTGCTACAGGAAGTAACTTTCTCTTCCAGAAAGTTCCCCTTGAAGCCCTGATGGCAAAGACTCAACGCTCCCGATTCTCAGCAAGGGGCCCAGCTTCCTCCCCCCACACTCCCACAGGAGACCGCAGTGGCGATGTGGCTCTTGCTGGCAACTGTGGGAACCGCAGCTGCTCTTCAACTCAGCCACGTCCTTCCCCGAGGACCCCACCTCGGCCTCCTCTGCGTCAAGCGGCTTTTACCTGACAGCGGTAGCGGAGCCCCTCGATCTCCCCCATCCGGAACTGGTAGGGCGTCAAGGTGCACTTGCTTGCGCTCTCTGAAGGACCAAGCACAGTATAGAGTTTGCCGGGGACAGCCGTGCATTGCTGACAACCCAGGGTGGGGCCCCGGAGCTGGCCGGGGAGGGAGGTCCCAAGACTCCCGGCCCCCTGCGCTCTGGGCCTGGCTTATCCAGAGCCTCGGGGACACCCCCCCCCACCCTCCCTGGACCCCGTAATTCTTCCCTCACCCACCGGCTGTAAGCACCTCTTCGATTCTGGCCAGCTGAAGCCTCTCAGAGGGCAGGACGAAGGTCAGGACTGTGCCTGGGTTCTGAACACGGGCTGTCCTGCAAGGGAGTCAACGGCTGAGAGAGGAGGGGGGCAAACGAGGGCCTCAAGGCCCAGCAAGAGGATCCCCCCTCCTGCCTCAGAGAATGAAGGTGGCAGCTGCCTTCAGTCGCAACAAAAGGCGCCTGAGAGCACCTGAACTTCCTTCAAAGCTCCTGGCCTGGCTGTGCAACTTCAAGCACAACACTTGCACTTTGTGCCCAAATAAATCTTTGGGGATTTTAGATGGTCTTTATCTTCCTATTTGAAATTGTTTTGTTGTTCAATCCTCTTCAAGGACAAATGGTTTTATTTTTAGTCATAGGAAAAGCCAAACAGACCTAGGGTAGACTTGTGTTAAGCAGAAACGCTTGTGGACTTTCCAATTAAAACCAGAGACCAGCACCCAGAGCAAAGAACTTCAGTTCTTGCTGGATTATTTACCATCCTGGGGAAAGTTCAGAGCAAGACTTTAGCTGGGAAGAGGGCAGGGAATTGCTTCTTAGGAAACACGAGTTGTGTGGAACGTGGAAGCCTTCTCCACTCCATATTAACAAAAAACAGGACCCAAAAGCAATAGAATTTGCCTTTTCAAAGGGACCCAGAAGCCAAAGTATCTGCCAGATTCTTTCCCCAAACTGCCCCCGTCTGCCGTGCCAGGCTAGAGCCCTGGGAGGGGCTGGGCATTCCCGCGTTGCCACATTTCTGCGGAAGAGACCCTCCTGGGTTTGGCCACCGACCTGCCCGCTCGGTGAATGTAGGATTCGAAGGAGGGGGGCAAATCAAAGTTGAAGACCGCGGACACGTTGTGGAAGTCGATGCCTCGGGAGACCCCGTACTCCTGGTCTTGGCCCCTGAAAGGCAGAGCAGAGGCTCAGGTGGGAAGCCGCGTCCAAGGAGGCCACGACTGCCCGGCTATCAAGCCAAGGAGGAAAACCCGAGGCCTCTTCCAGCCACCCTCCCACTATCAATATGAAGAATTCTCTCTCTCTCTCTCTCTCTGTGTTGGGGGGGACGGGGGACGACAGACTCACTTTTCTCCTTTGGTGCCCTTCTTCCTCTTCCTGCTAGTCACCTCTGGTTCTGCCAGGTCCTGCTCATCTGTGGCAATGATGTAACTGTAGACGCCCCGATTGAACTGGCTGATGATGTGGCACCTGGAAGAAGGCCAGACCAGGCTTTGAGGGCTGTTCCCAAACCCCAGAGATCATCAAGCCCCAGAAAACTAGCAACATTAATGGTGTGCTGTCATCCTGCCAGCGTCCCTGGGGCAGCAGCCGGCTGGCTTAACCCTTTCAATCCGGAAGCATCCGAAGTAAGGAAGGAAGGAGGGTCTTTCCTGGTCCCTGTCCAGGAGATATCGGCCCTTCCTCCCGCAAGCCCAGGCTCCCCTTTCTTGGGGCTCACCGGGACTGAGCAGGCAGCTCCGAGTTGAGGACACAGGCAGCGATCCCAAACTGCTCCAGGAAGAGTTTGAGGCGGTAGCAGCGGTCGATCCTGTTGACAAAGAGGAGGACTTTTCCCCGCACCAGGGAGAGCTTCAGGAGGGCGTAGAGGAGCAAAAATTTATCCTCTTCGGTCTCGCACTTGATCTGGAACTGGCTCAGCTGGGAGCTGTCTGGCAAGGGGGCTTCTTGCAGCCGGAGAGTCACCTGCGTAAGGGGAGCGTGGAAACATGGCCATCACACAGCCAGGAGGACACAGGAAGTGGCTTCTTCCAGGCTCTGTGCCACCACAGCTGGGCCGAAGCCAAGCCCGACTCAAGGTTGGCCATCTGCAGTACAAAGCCTGTGATCCAGGCAGGCACCAGGCCGGCCTCTGCCCTCTCCCCACCCCCCCTCCCCGCCAATGCCAACCCGCCATTCCTTACCGGGTTGTGCAGCACCAGCTCCTTCAGTGTCTGCACATCCTCGTTGAAGGTAGCCGACATGATGAAGGTCTGGTAGATCTTGGGCAAATGGCTGCAAGGAAACACGACTGCATCAGCCACACGGATGGGACGGCAGAGCAAACCCAAAGCCCACCATGCACCACCCCCCCCAGCAGAAGAGAACAAAATGCCCCCAAGACAACGGTCACAGAACACTTCAGTGAACAACTCTTGCTTAAAACAACAAATAATAGCTTTAATGTCATCACAGAATAAATGGAGTTAGTTCTCTAAAAACATTTCTGAAATCAAAACATTCTAAGACAACTTTTTTTTAACTTCCTCTTAACAAAGTTCACTTTCAGACTAATAAAATTCCAACCAACTCCAATTAACTCATTAAATTTAGATCACTCCCGAGTTACCCTCATAGAATATTTTTTCACTTAACAACATAAATTTTGGGCTCAGTTGTGGTCATAAGTTGAGGACTACCTTCATCTTGATTAAGCTAAAAGAGGCTCTCTTTAACCAGAGCCTGTTATTTCCTTTTTTGAAGGTCTGTACCATTCTGGGAATTTCTTCTTGTTAAACAACAACAAGAAAGCTGCTAAGGCAAGTTAAAATAAAGAATCTTAAAAAAAAAAGAGGGAGGGCAGACTGTTCAACAGGGTGGGGGCAACAGCAGCGAAGTCTCTCATCCTGGACCTAATTGACAGGGTCAGTTACCTGACCAGGTGGGATGGGCCAATGTAACAGGATGAAAACCGTTCTGTTTTCTTCCTTCATTTTCTCTTATGCTACTGAACCATAAAATCACAGCACTTCAGAATCAGAACTCACCAGAGGAGATTCTTCAAGTCTTCCTCAAAGCCAAATGAAAAAAGCAAGTCAGCTTCATCTATCACCAAAATTTCTAACGAATTCTGCAGTCTCAGGTTTTGCATTTGCAGATGTGCCAAAACCCGTGATGGTGTTCCTATCACCACATCTGGTTTCTCCATCAAGAGGGGTCTGCAAGACAAAAAACTGGAGGTGTAAAGACCAAAGGTTGGAGGAATCACAGGTAACTCTCTGAAAGAATGCTGGGGAAGATAAGCCAAGGCCAACTCAGTGGCATCGTCCAGATGGGAAGTCTTTCCTCTTTTTATATATAACTTGTATTAAGAATTGTGATTATAACAGTGAAATACAAACTAAGCAAATTATTTATTTAGCATACAATGAGAATATGACAGAATCAAACATATATACGCAGTCCATGTAATTATAAGTAAACACAACTTAAAGAAAAAAAATGCAAAAAATAAAAAAAATTGAGAAAAAGAGAAACGTTAAGTAGATTTCAAACAAAGCAAACTTTTTTCTCTCTCCTTTGGGGGAAATATAATGTTCTGCCTCTTTTAGTCTTCCCCCAAATATTTCATTCTCTGGAGGGGCGGAGGGGGCTTCTCTACACGGGGGAGGCCACTGAAGGGCCACGGAGGGGCTTCCAGCCGCTCCCCCCTCCTCCTCCTCCTCCTCCTCCTGCCATGCGGCCTCTGCTGCTGCTGCTGCCGCTCACCTCTGGGCGCTCAGGTCCTCCGGGCCGGCCAGGTCGACGGCGCGCACGTCCCGAGCGCAGTAGGCGGCCAGCCTCCGAAGCATCCGCAGCGCCTGCCGGGCCAGCTCCTTGGTGGGCACCAGCACCAGGGCCCGCACCGCCTGCTCCGCCACCAGCGCCGCCTGCCAAGGAGGAGGGGGGGCTCAGGCCAGGCCGGCGGAGACCCCCCCCCCGCCCCGTCGTCCGCCCCGCAAGCCCCGGCCACTCACCCCCTTGGCGGCCAGCAGGCGCTGCAGCAGCGGCAGGGCGTAGGCGCCCGTCTTCCCGGAGCCCGTCCGGGCCCTGGCCAGCAGGTCCTTCCCCTCCAGCGCCAGCGGCACCGCCTTCTCCTGGATGGGGGTCGGCGCCGCCCAGCCCAGCTCGGCCACCGCCTGCCGGGAACACAGCAAGCCCGCCCGGTCAGCACCCGCGCCGGAGGGGCCCCGGCCCGCCAGACCCACCGCCCGCCCGCCCGCTACCTGCAGGAGCCGCGCGTCCAGGCCCATCTGGCCGAAGCCCCCCTCCGCCGCCGCCGCCCCCTCCGCCGCCGCCATGCTTTCGCTGCTGCGCCCCCTCCGCATCCGCCGGAAGTGGCGGCGGGGGTCGTAGGGCGGCATCATAGAGCCGCCCGAGCGGAGCGGCCCCGCCCCGCCACAGCAGCCTCTGATGGCGGGCGGGCGAACGAACGGCAGCCACCCCGGACCTCCCGAGGGCGCTTCTCCCTCGCTCCCCGCTGCGAAGTGGCTTTCTCTGCCCGGGTTTGGGAGAGTGCAAGGCCGGGCGGCTCCTCCGGGCGGCAGGAAGGCTTTTGGCTTTGTGATCCTTCCGCTGATGCTGCGGGTGGCTTTGCTCCCTATTTCCCAGGGGAGGGCGGCCTTTTTTTTTTTTTTTGACCCACAGCTGCTCAGGGGTCACCTTGCAAAACCCGGAGCCCCTTGCACGAGGGGGGCACCTGGGGTGGGTGAGGCTGCCAAGAGCAGCCCTTCATCACCTTGGGCTCCCCAGGGGATCAGAAGGCCTGCAGGTGCTCCTGGAAAGAGCCCGAGGTTATTGCCCTGGACCGAGTAGGGCTGCGAAAGTTGGACCCTAAGGAAGGCTGAGCGCCAAAGAATGGGGGCCTTTGAACTCGGGGTGCTGGAGAAAACGACTCCTGCGAGTCCCCTCGGACTGCAAGGCCATCCACCCCGTCAGTCTGAGGGGAGATCCACCCTGACTGCTCTTTAGGCCAGGTCCCGAAGAGGCAACTCAAAGGCATTGGCTACCTCATGAGAAGGAAGGACTCCCTGGAGAAGAGGAGCCGAATGCTGGGAACAACTGAGGGCAAAAGGAGAAGGAGGGGATGGCCGAGAATGAGGGGGGCTCGATGGAGTCACTGAAGCCGTTGCCGTGAGCTTAAATGGACTCTGGAGGACAGGAAGGCCCGGAGGAACATGGTCCATGGAATCGCGATGGGTTGGACACGACTTCGCAACTAACAACAAAAGTGGGGCTTTCAAGGCCTCTAGCTCAGGGGTCTCCAGCCTTGGCCACTCTAAGCCTGGCGGACTTCAACTCCCTTTGAGCTTTGCTGGCTGGGGAATTCTGGGAGTTGAAGTCCTCCAGACTTAAAGTGGCCAAGGTTGGAGGCTCCTTCTCTACTTGACGCAAACCTATGTAGGCCACCTGATCGCTTGGGATGTATTTCAGAGGCCAATAAAGGATCATATTTGTAGCTGGGGGTTAAAAATAAGGGTTCCTTTCTAAGCTTGGTTGTTTCCTTGCCACCCATTTCATTACCCAAGCTAGGTATTGTAAGCTCAACCGCAGAGAACACCAAGGTTTGAGGACCCAGACGGTTGGGGGAGGGAGGGCAAGAGGCTGGTAAACCACTTAGGCGGCTGTAAAACACTGTGGAGCAGTATAGAAGCCCAAGGGCCAAGTGCTTATTTCAGAGCGCAACACAATTCCAAGGATCTGGCTGTATCAGGGTTACGACACAGTTCCCTTTACCTGTTGATGGGAGAAGGAAGCTATGGGTTTTTTACATCTACAGGTAGTCGATTTACAACTCATCCCAAAATGTATTAAGCAAGACAGCTTTAAAATGAATTTTGCTCCTTTTTATGACTTGGCAGTTGTTAAGTGAATCACTGAAGTAACATCCTGCTTCCCCGGTCAGGCTGCAAAAGGGGATTATGTGACTCAGGGAAACTGAGTTGCCAAGCGTCCCAATTCTGATCATTGGAAGCTGCAACACTCATGTGAAAAGCAATAGGCCCCTTTTTTTCAGTGCCGTTGCAATTTTGGTCCCTAAACAAATGGTTGTAAGTCAAGAACTACCTGTAGACTGAGAAATACTGGGATATTATCCTAAAACCTCTTGGGGAAGTGATTAAATGGATTTTTTGGCCTTTTTGCTACCACCAGTGAAGAATTTGTGGACTTTTATAGTTCAGCAGGTTTTCACCCTTGTTTTTCCCCACCAACGAATAGAGAAAGCCTCTTTCAAAAAAGCTTTATTTCAATCCAAAACTGTAACAAACGGGCCTCGTGACAAACTTGCCCAGGCAAGCAGAGAAGGAAAAAAAAAAGCCCCCTTCCAGCCCTACTACTTCAGAGGTCCAATTCTGCTGCCAAACTGCATCACTGTGTTGCTCCGTAGCTGGATTATTTACAGGATCTACTTCCAAATCACAGAAAGGCTGGTAAGAAGAGATGACACTATTATTCTATCCAAGGAGTATCTCCATCTGAGAGTAGCTCTAAGTCAAACTATTTACGAATTTAAGGGGGTTCTTTATTTGACCTTTACAACAAACCTGGGGGCAACTTCTACTACCCCCTCATTTGCATGGATTCTCCAGCCTAGAACAAATCTTTGCTTAGAGAACTGAGAACTTAAAAAAAAAAGGATTTTGAAGAGAAAATGCTGCAAAAAAAAATCCTTCGATCCCTTGGCCACCTGACAACCGCTGAAATGCTAAACAATATTTAGACCAATGACATTTGAACAAGGAAGGCTTGCTGCACAGTTCCGACGTAAATCTGTTTTTCCCTCTAGTTGTATTCTGTGGAATAGTTCAGGAGTTACAGGGGCCTTTAGAAGAGAAGCTTTTAGGCAAACTATAGCTCTTACAAAAGGAATGGAAGGAGCCCTCCGTCTTTGGTAAAGCAGCTTCTTGGAATGTTCCAGGAAAGCTCGACGCTGGAGGCAAGCTATCCTTACTAGCTTCACAGCACAAAAATACGGTAACCTTTGAGATGTTTTTGTGGATTTGTATAATTGGGACAGGGGCCTTGTCTGTGGTGCTTCTTTCTCGGTTTGGTACTTAAATTAAAAAAAAAAATACTCAATGGAAAGCAACAATGGGGCACTGGTGAATAATGGCCTGTGGGATTCTGAAGACGTTAAACCAATTTTTTGGCTTCAAAGAAACTCTTGAGGTGCCTCATTTGCCAAATGCCTGTGAGGAGGAGGATGACCGTCTGTGCGATAGACCACCAGAGCACCCGCTGGTTGGTGCTCTCACTCGTCATGCGGAACCTCTCCTCTCGGAACTGCAGAGGGAACACAGCGGTCAGCATCAAGAACACACCGGGCCCAACTCCTCCCGTCACGCTTCATTCAGCCGCTGCCCTCCACCTGACCCAGGTCTCCTTCAGACGCAGGACCTTTCCCGTTTCGCAGAGCATCTTGCATCACTTTGCCATTCTCGCATCCCACTCAGAGAGAAAGCCAGCAAGTTCACCCGGAGTAGAATACTACGGGCTTTTTCATCCACTTCCATCTATAATAGGTTAAAACGCTACACAGCAACCTCGTCCTTCTGGCTCCAGACCAACGCAACTTGTAAGGGACTTGGGATAATAATCCCGGTGTGGCCTCTTTCTTATTGTGTCCAAAGGTGACCCAAACTCAGCTACCTTAGTCGCTCTGGTGTCAAAACATTTGTTTCTCCAATGCCATGCCCAGGATGTCTAACGTCAGACCACTCTTTACCTTGGAGGGAAATTCGGGGCTGCACTGACGGGCAAGAAATACACCTGTCCAGGGGCTGTGGGTGAGAGCTCCGAGCTTGGCCATTCGAAACGTTGCGTTGGCGTTCGGACACCGTTCGTTTCCAACCAAGCGGCCGAGCTCGGAGCTCAGCCCAACAGCCCAACTACTTGCTCGAGCTGCTTCTATTCCAATGCCTTTCAAACACTTATCCATTTCCCGCAAGCACCTTGGCAGCAGGAAAGCCCATTTCCCACACCATCGCAGGGAGCCAGCACAAAGAGGGCCCCTCCCCGGGGCCGCCTGGCAGCCTCACCCTTTGGTAGTTCTGCTCCTTCTGGATCTGCTCCACCTGGTCCAGCAGCTGCCTGGCTCGCAGCTGCAGCTCCGTCAGCTTGTCCTTGGCCGCGATCTCCGGATAGTTATTGGCATGCTCCCCTACCTGGAGGTCCAGGTGCACCCGCTGCAGCAGAGACAGAGTTTAGTTTACTTTATTGTACAACGAAATTAAATAGAGCATCGGGGAGGAACGGGATGAGAGGGCAGGGCCTCACGGGCGAGGGGGTGTCTGTCGCCCTTCCTCCTCCTTTCCCTCCTCCCTGGACCAAAGACACCAGGTGTTTGGGAGGGGGGAGGGGGCAGAGCCTCATGGGGGGGCTGTCCCCCTCCCTCCCTACTTCCCCTCCTCCCTCTGCACCCCCCCCAACCAGAGACAGGGCGTGTTTGAGAGGGGCAATCCTTGGAGGGGGCCTCTCCCCCGGCTTCCCTCCCCCCCCCCCCATGTCTCCCCCCGGCCTACCCCTGTCCCCTCCCTCTCCCCCCTCTTACCAGCTTCCCCCCCGCGAAGAGCGCCAGGCGGGTGGAGTTGGAGTGCAGGCAGATCTGGTGCTCCCCGGGGGTGTGCGAGGTGAAGGTGAAGCGGCCCTCCGAGCCGTACTGCCGCGAGAGGATCACCTGCGGGGGAGGAGGGGGGGTCAGGTGGGCGGGGGGGCGGTTTCAGCCCCCCTCCTCCTCCCGCCCAGCCCGGACAGGCCGGGCCCGCCTCACCTTGGCGTCCGGGTCCCGGACCTCCACGAACATGCCCAGCCCGGGCGTGGAGGGCAGGAAGGCCTCGGCCTGCTTGTCCCACAGCTGCGTCCGGTAGTTGCCTAGGAGACGAGGGGGGAGGGGCGGCGGTCAGCCGGAGGGAGGGCGCGACCCCCCCCCGCACCGCCAGAGCCCCCCCCCGCGCCCCCCTCACCGATAACCATGGTCTCGTCCGGGATCTCCTCGATGAAGCAACGCTTCTCCGTCTCCCCGATGTGGAAGTAGAGGCCCCGCGCGGCCCGGCCGGCCAAGAGCAGCGCGCCCAGCAACGCCACGAACCACCCGGCAGCCATGGCGCCCCGCCGACGCCGAGCGCGCATGCGCGGCCGGTCACGTGGCCCGACGCCCCAGCCTGGCGCCCGCGGGCTCCCTCAGGGCCCCCTTCAGCCGCCGGGCCCGTCTCGGGCTTGGCCCTCCCTTGGGAGGTCGGGAAGGGCCGAAACCCAGGCACCCAGTGGCTCTGGAGTTGAAGAAGAGACCGGACTGCCGTCTGTTAGAAATGGTGTAGGGTCTCCTGCCTGGCGTGGGGCGGGGGGTTGGACTAGATGACCTCCAAGGTCCCTTCCAACTCTGTTAATCTGACTAGTCAGGAGTCAGAGTTGGGAACTTTGGAGGTCTTCTAGTCCAACCCCCTGCTGGATCAGGAGATCGTACACTACTGCAGACAAGAGGCGGTCTCTTCTTAAAAGCCTCCCGTGATGAAGCAGCCACAACTCTCTCGAAGACAAGATGTTCCACTTCGTCCTCACTGCCAGGAAATGTCCCCTTAGTTCTAGGTTGGAGCTTTGTTAATAACATCCCACCCGTTACTTCTTGTACCTTGGCAACTTTTAAGACTTGTGGACTTCAACTCCCAGCAAAGCTGGCTGAGGAATTCTGGGAGTTGAAGTCCATAAGTCTTAAAGTTGCCAAGGTTGGACACCCCTGATTTAGAGGAATGTAGCACAACACAATGTGCCAGAGATAAAGGAAATGTAACAACACACATTCAGAATTAGATAGGAAGTTACAAGATCGGCAACAAGAAAATAAGCGGCAGAAACCACAAGTAGGAACACATACAGCTTAAACAAGCTATAACTCTATGATGTCAAAATGACACGTATGCTCAACCAGGCGCAACTCCACAAACAAGCAGGCACGTAGACTAAAAGCAAGGTAGAACTCCAAAAAAGGTAATAGCTTTGTGAAATGTTACTTCCCTATTTCTGGAAATCAACGGTATAAAAGATCGTGCTGTGCTCTTGTTCAGGATCTCGGCTCCCAAATTGGACAGGAAGCCTTTTGCTGAAGCACTTCAATAAAAGATTTTCAAAAGTTTTGTCTCTCATGTCTGGCTCTGATTGGCTTCTGTGCCAGGCTGAACCAAGTTTTGGACAACAGCTTTTCTCACCATTGAATTTCATTTTGTTGGACGAGATCGAGCGTTCAAGTCTGCCAAGATCCTTCCGGCTCTTGAGCCCATCTTTTAAAGTGGTGGCTATTCCTCCCAACTTGGTGTCATCTGCAAATCTGAGGAGTTCCCCATCATTTATGAAGAGGTTGAAGGCACTGGCTTAAGACAGAACCTCAGGGTATCTCTCTGCATGCTTCCCTCCCTGCAGATGTAGTTCTTGCCTGGAATTAGGCTGTGACCTATTTTTCCAAATGCCCTACTGAAGTCCATGTAGATATATGTCCACAGCATTTCACTGGTCTACTGGTTTAATCACTTCGTCAAAGAATGCAATAAGATTTCTCTGGCATGATCATGTTTACAATTTGTGCCACATTTAAGAGAGCCATCCTTGCCAAAGAGCAGTCCTTGTTCTACATTTTAAAACCCAAATCTTGGAGATTTGGTCACGCCTTTTCAGATACTTCCGGCTGTTCCGTAGCTTGGTGGGTGAACCCTTAGAGGTTCCAGTTGACGCCGAAAGAAGGGGAAGCCATGGGGAACTCACAAGGAGAGGAGAAGCTGCCTCAGTCAGGTATGGTGGGGCCGATGGAAGGAGATAGTTCAACTCTCGTGATGCTCAGACAAGAAAAACATGTTTTATGCTCGCTTATTTGCATTTTGGAAATGGAAGGTCTTTGGAATAACAGGATGCCAAGAAAAGTTAATGACTTTTTAAAGGAGACACTATTTATTTGAGGACTCTGCATTATTTGGCAATAAGAGTTCCTGGATGCACTTCCCATCTTAATTTATTTTGAATGCAGTTTTTTTTTTGTAAATATCTACATTCTTCGTTAACAACGTAAAGTTGCTTTCATTTATGTGCTGTGGTCTCACTTCCCCTTTGTATGTACTAGCAGTAGGAACCCATTCTATTCATTTGGGGAAGTTTAGTTTCAGCACCCAGAGTTGCGACATGAATTGCAACAGGCACGAAAGTTGTTGGAAATTTGACGGGTTATGTCACAGACGTGTCACGTCTGGAAATAACGTACATTCCAATTGTGTAGTTGTCATGGACTTTATAAAACAGCCAGCTGGGCTGATTCAGCAGAGATGGTCAATTTGTTGCACACAATGGAGTCTGGCAGGTACTCAACAAATAAATTGAGCCTTTTCCTGCTTTCTGTTCTGTGTGCAGCTGGAAACAAGACCTGGGCTCACGGAGTCGTCTTCAAGTCGCGGTAAGTGCCCTGGGTGAGCCGTTTGGGCAGCTTGGCCAAGGGGGCAAAGGGGGAGACCCCGGGGAGCTTTCCATAGCTTGGGCCACACCGACCTCACGGAGCCCTCTCCCCATTCTCCCAGCCTCCAGGAAGACACCTGAAGCCCCAAAGAAAAGAGGGCTGAGTCCCACCCAGCACCTGTTTGCTCATTTCACTGAAAACGGGGTGCCCAGCCTCTTGAGACAAAGAGGGGGGGCTCTTTTCTCAAGACATAAATCCCTGAAGGAATGGAAGCAATTTTCTTCTGGCCAAAAATCTCGCTTGCTTTGGAAAGAGAGATGGGCTGATGTCCCTCCTCTACTCTCTCAAGGCATTACCAGAATATTCTGCCCCACAATTTTGAGATTGTTTGTGAGACTCAAGATTGTAGGTCCTGCTAGGAATAAATTTACGATAGCATCTATTTGTAGCACCATTTTCTCCAAAGAAAATGGTGAGGTCTGTGTTGTAAGAGGATTTGCCCCTGAATGGAAGCTTTAGAGAAGAGAGAGCTGGTCTAGTGTTTTTATGGTGTTTATTTAATGCTTTAGAATTGCATCAATTTTAGGTTTCATAAGCTACCCAAAACTACAAGCGAGTGGAGCAAGTGGCGTAAAACGGAGCAAGTGGCATATAAAGGTAGATTGCAGACTGGCTCTTTTCCCATTACGAATATGAGGACTTTGCTTGGGTTTTCCTGCCCAAAGGAGATTTGAGCAAATAAGCAAAGGGAGTAGATGAACAGCAGCTCACACTATAAAAAGCAAGATGGTTCTTACATCAACAAGAAGCATTTGGGCCCACCTATCAAATAAAAGACTGCTGTATAATGTTTTTTATTTATTTTTATTCCACCATTGTCATTTTAATAAATAAGATAGCAAATATACCCAATACACCTTCCTCCTCCTATTTTCCCCACAACAACAGTCAATGTAGAGGCGAATGGCTGAAGAGAGGGGGAAAAAAGTATAATTTTTCTTTTAAAACACGAATCTTGACATTTCAGACTCTGGGATGTAAACCAGAAGTCCCTCTACCTTCAGAACAATGAACTGATAGCCGGATACTTGCAAGCTCCCAACTCTGCACTGGAAGGTGAGTCTTTCCTAAAACCGCATAGAGGAGGGATAAGATCACCTTTGCAGCTTTAGACTCTATTTTCATTTGTATTTGATTTATTTGATTTGTCAATCGCTTACAAGATAATAGATATAAGTATAAACAAGAGAAAGAATATAGGAAATAGTTAAGAATAAATGGGGACGATAGGACAGGGACAGTAGGCACGATGGTGCCCTTAGGCACGGCCCTTCTTCTGAGGTCAGACGGCCACCCACAGGAGCTCAAGGGGCTGGAGGATTTCCCTAGCAACTTACTGGTTTGTTATGGGGAGATGGGGAAGTTTGCACCATGATGCACATATGCATGGCTTGCTCTATTTCTTTCGTGTTGTCACTCTTCTCAGTGTGTCTGCTTGATTCAAACAAGCAAATATTAATAACGAATTTATTGCTAGATTTTTTTTCAAAGAGAATGTCAAGTAAAATCAAGGGGAAGCACTTTCATTGCCATTCTGGCTTCTGCAGCGCCTCATTTCTTTTCTGCCTCCAGCATACAGTGCTGCTCTCGACCCATTCCCCCAACTTCACCCTGGTTGGACCCCTAATGTGAATTCTTTATTCCAGACCTGATGTATAGGAAAACTCCCCACTTGTGAAAAAAGTGTTGGTTTGACTCGGAGGAGAATGCCATTTACTGCAGAAAAAAAAATACTCAAGGTTCATGGGATTTTTCACGAGAGCAGAGAATAGCGATATTTTCAGCCACGGAGGTTTCCTGAATGGCTCTCAACCTAATTTATTTCACAGGATCTGTCCCCAAAATAAACTGATGGAGGAAAGAATTTTCTGCCTGGGGGGATGAAGTGCTGAAGTAAACCAATCCATGAAATAGAGAGGAAAAACACAAATAAAGCTGGAGTTTGTTTTTTTTCCAGGCTGCTCACATTCTCTGCCATCTTCTTCTTCCCCCTTCCAGAAAAGATTTTCTGGATCCGCAACCGGGCCTTTGGCCAGGAGAACTTCCCGGTCATCCTGAGCATTCAGGATGGGAAAAGCAGCCTGGCCTGCTCTCCTGGGACCCCACCGGAGCTGCAGTTGGAGGTGAGCAGAAACGGTTGGTCTGATGATGCCCCAGAGCACTTTTACCTCTGCTGCCACTTGGCACTTCCTACACACAGTGACTGCAGAGCGGAGCTCTCTGTGTATGCACACAGGGGAGGAAGGAATTACAACATCCTGTTGGGTGTGTGTGTGTGTGTGTGTGTGTGTGTGTGTTTGTGTGGGAGCCTCTCTCCCAGCCAACCTTACATCCAGGTAAGCACAGCTTTCTGTGACCCATCATAAGTGTAAGAGAGCAGCGGAGGCCAGACTGAATCCTCAACCCACCCCAGTTTTTGGTGGGTCTCCTTTTCTTCAGCTTTCAAAGTGAAGCGAATGACACCAACAATTTTCTCCACGATGGACTTGGAGAGATACACTTCCTCTTTTTTTTTTTACTGTGTTCATTTCTCTCATTCATTCACACAGACAGAAACCCACGGAGGAGTTTCCAATCCAGCTTCTCCTGAGAACTTTAGCAGTGTCTCAAGGACGGAGCTTCAAGAGAGCAAACTGTGTGGAAGTGGCTATGCTTCCTCTCTCTGCTCCAGAAATAGGATCCTGGTTACTCTACGGGTTATTTTTCATTAAGAAGAGTCCATGTTATGCTCTCCTCAGGGAAGCACGCATGCTAGCTTAGGGTTCCTTCCCCATCAATAGCTTCCCTAGATTTTGCTATCGGAAGCCCCTTCGATGGTCATTTTTCAGACCCGAGCAGGCTGCAAGATGAGCTAACTCTTCCCTAAAACCCTTTTTCTTCTCCTCAGAGTGTCAACATCAGAGATCTCTGCAAAGATAAAGAGGCCTCCACCCGTTTCACCTTCTTCATGTCTAACAAAGACGGAGTCTGGCGCTTCGAGTCAGCTGCCCACCCAGGCTGGTTCCTCTGCACCTCTTCCAAAGCCAACGAACCCATTGGGCTGATAAACAATCCAGGATCTTCTCATCTGGTGGACTTCTATTTTCAGCCTGAATCTTAGCTGGCCTCCCCCACCTCCCTTCGAAGGACAAAGCCCACTCCTGGAGGGCAGCGTCTCCCAGTTGCTCCTCTCGCTAAGCATTTCTGCAGGGGGTCGCTTTTCAGGAGAACAAAGCGGAAGGAAAGCGGTGACACCGTGTTTCTAGAGTTCGCGGGATATTCATAGCTCACTTTCTGGATTCGGAAATGCAGGTTGTGCAGCCACAAAATTATCTGCAAGCCTCTAAAGCTACGAGTGCAAAATATGCCAGCCAATTGATGAGCTCTGGTTACCCAGAAAGGAATTAAATACATTTGAAGTAACTGTATTGACTACATTTAATTCTAATGATTTCAAAATATGCATTCAATTTAAAAAAACACCTCATTTTGTCTTAGCCACACACAGGTAGTTGTGCAGCCTGAATCCCCAGCATGTTATGCAGACTAGATCTGCTGCAGCCCATGACATATCCTCATCCTGTCAAATTGGGGGCGGACGGGGGGCGCGGACAGGGAGAGTCGAGGGTGTGATGGCAGAGGGAGGCAACTTTTCCCAACTCCTCACCTTAAGAGCCAGGTGAGAAGATCCAGGTGTACCTCCATCTCTGTTGATGCCAGCTCTGTTACAGATCGGTCTTCATCCACAACTCGAACTGGGGATCATGGGTTGCCACTTTCCAGGGCAGCGTAATCAATAAGCCACGGAAGTCCAGTTGCCAAGAACACCTTTGGGGCAACCAGGACCTGGGACGGCTGAGAGTGTCCATAGACTTCCACAGGGGAGGCCCCTGCAGCAGACCGTACGGTCCCTCGTTCCCGCTAGGGGGCACTGTTTCACGGAAGGACTAGCCTGCCCATTTGGCTGGATGTTAACAGGCTGAGCCGAGACAATGTGGACAGGAAGGGCTGTTCAGGCCAGCGGAGCCCAACCTTTGAGGCTGCAGGGGAGGGAAGAGAACCGGGCTGTGCCAGCAGCAGGTCAGCGTGTAGGCGGGCATCTCGACTTGCGTGAGTGGCGGCCTGGTTCCGAATAAGCCACGGCCTGAAAGTGGGCCGAGGTCTGTGGGTTGGGAACCCCTGATATAGATGATAATACACCTTGAATTATACATGGGATTTTATAGGAAGCCAGTGTGGTGATGTCATAGCATCTATAATGGCTTGAACTGCTGAAGGAGGGAAGAGAAGAGAAGGCCAATAAGTTCTTACAGAGAAGAAGGGTTTGAAGTTACACAGAAGGTGGGAGACAGCGACCATGTCATAGTGGAATTCAAAATATCGCAGACACAAGCAATAGAAATCAAACCAGTGTCTTAAACTTTAAAAGAACTGGTTTCAACCAACTCAGGGTTTGCATTCCATGGGTGAAAATCTTAAAGGAGAAAACGAATCAAGAAGCTTGGGAATCTATAAAAACCATGAACATAAATGCCCAGTCCAGCACAATACCTCTAAAAACACACACCGAGAAATCCAAAAAAAAACCAGAATAGTTACACAAAGAACTCTCTGATAAACTGGAAGACAAAAGGGATAAGCATAAAAAAAAAATGAAAAAAGAGACATATAACTAAGGCAGAATACCAGCAGAACACCCAAAGATGAAGTCAGGAAAACTAAGGCTCAGAATGAACTAAGACTTGCAACAAGTGTCAAAAATAATAAAATGCTTCTTTCAACATATAAAAACAAGGAAAAAGTCAAGGGAACAATTGGTCCACTAATGGGAGAAGGCGGCAAGAAAGTGACGGGCTGCAGGGAGAAAGCAGAGATGCTTAATTCTTTCTTTGCATCTGTCTTCACACAAGAAGAAAAAATAGCCCAAGCTACCAAAAACAGAAGCGTAAAAGAAAGACTAGGAATACAAATTTAAATCATCGAGAAAATGGTAAGAGAATACCTGTCCATTCTAGACGAGTTCAAATCACCATAATCAAATGGATTACATCCCAGAGTTTGGAAGGAGCTGGAGGACGTGATCTCAGAACCGTCGAACCGTCTCTTTCAGAGATCCTGAAGCACCAGGAAAAGTGCTGATGTGGTTCCCAACTTCAAAAGGGGGCGGAACCAGGTCCGGGAAACTACAGACCAGTCAGCCTGACATCAATACAACCTGGGAGGTTCCTGGAAAATATAATCAGCTATAAATATAATGCTATAAATTATATAAATATAATAAGATATGAGATCACCTAGGATCAAACAAAATTATAACCATAAGCCAATATGGGTTTGTCAAAAATAGATCATGCCAAACAAATCTTATTTCATTCTTTGACAAAGTAATTAGTGGACCAGCCAAACACTGTGGACATAGTATACTTGGACTTCAGTAAGGTATTTGACAGTATGAAACCTACTTGTTGGTAAGCTAGAAAAATGTGGGATAGGTAGATCACCACCAGATGGATTCATAACTTGCTGACAAACTATCCTTAAGGGAGCTACATCTACATGGAGGGAAATATGAAGTGGGGTGCCCTGAGCTTCTGTTTTTAGTCCAGTACTCTTCAATATCTCCATAAACAATTTAGATGAGGAAATAGAAAGGAAACTCATCAAATTTGCAGGTGATACCAAGTTTGAATAGTTTGCCTCCAGAAATTGTGGGTGCTTCGTTACTTGTCTGAAATGATATATTATAGGGTCTCCTACTTGAGCAAGATTAGGACAACGAAACTTCCAAGGTCTCTTCCGACTCTGTGGTTTGGAGAGAGGAATGGGAAAATCATTTTCATGCCAATTTTTACTGAATCATTTTAGACTTTGTTCAGTGCTTGCTCAGTAAAACTTATATGCACTTTGGAAAAGGCATTTCAAAACATGCCGCAGCGAGTGCAGCAGCTCACTTAAAAATGGCTTTTTTGGGGGGATGGGGGGAAGCTTCACACTCTAAGGAGGCGCTGGGGATCAATGTATTTTGAAGCAGCTCCCCCCAAACCATTTTCAAAGGAGGGACTGGCCTGGTGTTTCTTGCATTTGCGGAAGGAAACTGCTGTCCATGAGGAGACCCGGTCTTCACCCTCCTTGCCTTGCCTTGCTGTCCGAGACCAGTTCTGCTTGGGCTTCCTGCTTCTTTCACGGCCTCCGTTTGAAAGTAGCTCAAAGGGCCCTTGTGGTTTGTGCTGCTCACCCCAGAGCTGTAAGTTCCGGTTCAGGCAGCAGCCATGCAGCCTGTGCAGGAGGCAAAGCAGCACTTCTTCATTTGCACAGTGTTTTGCAAGGCAAGAGAGCCTCCCCTGCTGCTCCTTTGCTTCCCTTTGAACGCTCGGGCCTTTCAAAGGGAGGCCGGCGGCGTCACGGAGTTACTGGCCTTGAGTCAGGTTCTCTTGCAAAATCATGTAAAAAAACAAAAACCCCAAAAAGAGCAAACGGTCGAGCAGGATCTGTCCCCATTCCCACCAGGGGCTCTGGGGAAGCAGCCCCGATTCCTAGGGATCCCTGCTGGAGGACGGAAGGTCCGACAGGAGGTAAGTACCGCAAGGAGGAGACCAGAAAGGAGGCGCCAGGAGGGTTGGGGGCTCTGGAAACCCAGCCAGGTGCCTCCCCCGTCCTTCCCTGCAAAGGACTAACCTCTGGAGCGTCAGAGGACAGGAGCCATCAAGTTGTCAGGGCCAGCAAGAGACAGCCGGGAGGGCCTGTCTGGGGCAGCAACCAAGCTGGCCCCCAACTCCACCTGGGTAGACCTTCCAACCTGGGGGGCCAACGGCAGCTCCCTCCCAGGACCAGCAAGCATGCAAGCCAGGGAGCCCCCTTCCCTCCCCCCTTCCCCTCCTCACACCTGCAATGGACCCCATTTAGCAGCCCACCTGCCCAGCCCCCTGTATCTTTCCCACGTGCCCCCCCCACTTCTGGGTCTGGCAACCCCCCCTTAGTTCCCCTGGGGCTGCGGGGGAGCCCCTGACTCGGGGGGGGGGAGCCTGGAGGGCCCCCAATTCCGCGCCCGTTCCAAGGCAGGGCGGGCCCGGGGGACGGGGGGGGGGCAACGCCGACCCGTCCCCGTCCCAGACCCCGAGGCCAGCAGGGACCAGCCCCGCTTCCCTTCGCCTCTGCAGGGGCCCCCCGGAGCCTCCCCCGGCCGGGACCCCTCCGCAGGGCCGGGGAGGGAGCCGGGTCTGCTGCGGGAGCGACCCACCGCCAGGCCCGGCGGGGCTCGTGGGGCCCGGCCTGGGAGGCGTCGCGGGGCCCGGGGCTTCGGAGCCGCCTTCCCGGGCGAGGCGGGCCTTGTGCTCGGGCGGCGCGGAGGCCGGAAACGCTGCCGGCCGGCCGGTGGCGCCGACGCGGGGCCCGCGGAGGTAAGTGGGCGCCGGGCCCTCCCGGGTGGGCTTTCCCCGGGCGGAGCGCCTCGGCCCGCCCGCTTCCCTCCCCGCGGAGACCCCTCCGCAGAGAGGAGCCGCGCCTCCGCCGGGCCGGCCTGGAGGAAGCGGCTGCCCGGAAGCCCGGCGGGGCCGCTCCGGCAAAGCCGCCCCTCCGGAGGGGCCGTCGGGGCCCGGGCTGGCGATCCCGGCAGGGGGCGGCCGCTCCTCGGCTCCGACCTCGGACGGGGCTCCGGCGGCGACCCCCACGCGATGCCCGCGAGCGGGGAGGCCCCCGGGGCGGCGGCGGGGAGGAAGGGGGCCCGTCCTCCTTGGTCGGGGGTCGTAGCCGGGCCGGGGCGCCTTTCCTCGGGCGAAAGAGCAGGCCGAGGACGGGCCTGGACGCGGCTCCCGAGGAGGAGGAGGAGGAGGAGGAGAGTCTCCTAAAAACGGGGGATAATAATTAAAACGCTTCAAGCCTGGAGGACGGCAACGCAAAGCTGGCTGGGGGATTCTGGGAGTTTCAAGTTTCTTTTCAAGGCGGAAGGGCCCGGCTGGGCAGCCTCTGAAGGGCCCCCCTGCTTTCTGAAGCCATAACTGGGGGTGGGGAAAGCTCTGGGAATCCCTTCCCTGCAGCTCCCGGGAAAGCTGGATGGGAGGAAGACGCCTAATTCTTGGGCTGTTTTGCTGTTTCAAGGGAAGGATTAAAAGCACCAGGAATATTTGCTGGAATGCCAGAATAAATGAGCTATTATGCCTTCCTGTTTAGGATGAAAGCTCAAGACGGAAGAACAATTTCCTAGTCCGATCACTCCGGGCTCCTCTTCTAATTTACTTTCTGCCCCAGGAGGCTCAAAACAGGCTGACTTTCTTTCGAACCTGTTTTGCCCTAGAATAATTTCATCCGCTGAAGCAGCTCTTGAGTTACCAATCGATCCTTCTTAAAATTCATAATTAACCCTCTGCATTCGCTCCTTGCAAAGCAGGAATAGCTTAAGACGGAAAGCCCTCAAGGCCGGGGTAGCAGAGGCAATCGGCCGCTAGGTTTTGCACAGATTTTAGACTCTCCTCTGTTACACTATATTGGTCGGCCTGGAATCGGGACGTCACTCCTGTCCAGAAGGCCAATTGAGCCTCCTCCCTATGTTGCAGGGTTGGATGACCTCGAGGGACTCCAACACAGGGAAGGTGCGTGGGTGCCAAATTGGCAATGGCTGGGGAGTTCCTGTGTACCGTGCTTACTTAAGAGGCGTACTGGCAAAACTGCCAAGGGGGCAGTTGAACAGAGATAATAAAAGGCTTTTTCCGTAGCCCCGCAGGCCTGGAGGGGTGGTCGCATGGATGAGCTGGAAGTTGGCTTGTGTCTTCACATTTGCAGTGACATTGTCCTTGTCTAGAACAGGGGTCTCCAACCATGGCCACTTTAAGCCTGGAGGACTTCAACTCCCAGAATTCCCCAGCCAGCTTTGCCTGTACCGTTTTTTAAAAATTTGTCCTAACAATTAGGGAAAATCTTATAGGCTTCTTTGGCACCACATTCTGAGAGTCCACCTGGAGCCAGTGATATGCAGATGTTGTAAGTCAATAAATAAAATAAATGCATCATAAATCAGTAACGTGCTGACTACCTTTTAAGACACTTTCTGTTATTTTTGGAGTTCTGTTCATTTCCCATCTCGGTTGCTTTGCCTGTTGCGGTGCAAGTTCACGTCTTGTGAGACGGGCAGTTATGTAAATTTGATAAATAAACGTACATGGCAATTTTGCTTTTCCTCTGTTTTTTGCAGGAGCTGAATTTGAATGTGCGTAAGGGATCAAACTTTTTTTCCTCGTTTGGCTTCCCCTAGTCCAGCTATTGAGGCAACCCCGCTTGGATTTGAACAATATGGATGTCCCATGCTGTGCCTGTTGGTGGTAAGTACCGGAAATAACTACCCAGCCTAATCGAGTTCTCCATCCCCCCACCATCACTTAAAGATGACTAAAGCCTTCCCTGCTAAAAGATTGTTTGATAAAGGGTGAGTGAGGATTGGGGTTGGGGTTGGGACTAAGGCCAGAGTGCCATGAAAGATAACAGTTCGAAGAATATGCTTCCTGGCTCTTTAATGGCCACTTGGTTTCCCTTCTCATCTACACCAGTCCGTATTACATTTGTTGTGACAATATCCTAAATCTTGATGTGCAAAATGGCACCTGCAGGGGTTTATACTGGCACGAGGGGCTGTTTTTTTTCCAGCAGTTTATATTTGGCACACTTTTGGCTGTTTTTCTAATTGATCTGTGTAATTATTTAAATCTTTGAAATATTTGGATATTGCTTCTCATTAGAGAAAGTCAGAAGCAGACCCTGAAGCGATTCCTTTGGAGCAACCGTTAACCAGAACACTACTTTTTCTTTTGCAGTCCAAACAAGAAAATGATGGAGATTGCTTTTAAAAGACCCGTATTTCTCGGCCTACTGAAAACCAGACTGGAACCCTAGTTGCCCCTGTGCCAGTTTTCATGGTCCAATGCTAGAATGGAGTACCCCGAACGCTCCGGTACCTCCGACGTGATGGATGTGTCATCTGATGACAGAACAAAGGAAGAGAGCTCGGACCCAGGAGAGGCCTTGGAACAGACTTGGGATCCGCTTGCATTTTCTGGGACTTGCCGGGCTGAAGATGCCGTTCCCCCTCCTTCTTTGGGTCTTGTACAGGACAGATTGGGGGGTCTTCTCTGCAGAAGGGAAACCCCCTCTGAGAAATCCATTCCAGTGTTAACGCAGAATAATCTTGAACTGGGCTTGGACTTCTCTGAGAGATCCGGCCAGCCTTTCGAGACGATAAAAAACTTGAAAACTCAGGATAAGCGTAATAATGACGCTGCCCAGTCTGTTTTTTGGGCTGGTATCCTGCAAGCTCAGTTGTGTGTCTTAGATCTTCAGGAGGAATTGGATAAGCAGGAAGAATCTCTGCAGGTTCACAGTGTGAATTCTGAATCCCTGGACTCAGCTACCTTCAACAATCCTTCCCTCCTGGCAAGTGATAGTGAGGAGGAGCCAGAAGAGAATTTAGAAAAACAGGAGGAGGAAGAAAGCGAGGAGGAGGAAGAGGAGGAGGAGGAAGAGGAGGAGGAGGAAGTTGAATACTTATTTTTCAATAACCCACTCTTTCAGGAAAGTCCTCACTTAACCAGAACTTTTGAAGGACAAGTTCCATGGTCACAATCAGAAGGAGAAACGTCCACTGAGAATTACAAGAAAGATGGCAAAAGTGAAGTGGGCTCTGGAAACCATCACGGTGACTTCTTTTCCCAGGCCAAGGTGGCAGTAAGGCCTGTGGGCAGGACTTATTTATCTTCATCTGGTCCGGATGCTGATGAGGACACAACCGCCTGTTCTTGTCCAAGTTATGTGCCCCATTATCGCTCCTTGTCCCCATTGATAATTACAGAAAGAGACCTTGAAATCACCTGCTCTTTGGATGAGAATTCAGAGGTAAGAGGGGCGTCCTAATTGCTGCCTGAATGGCCAAGCGTAATTCAACGCACCAGGAATTTGTCTCTTGATACAGAAGCTCCCAGGGCTGCTGCTATGGCAGTAGACTCGTGAGCCTCCTGCTGTGTTTGCTGTGGCTTTACCTGAGCTTAGTTGGAGCTTTAATTCCTATTTAGGCGCCGTCTTCTCCAACAAAAGAATGCATCCCACCAGCTGCCCAGCCCCTCTCCCAGGGCCAGGGTAAGAGCGCTGGGGCTGCAAGAGACCTTCGTCTCCAAATTAAACCGCTCCCTTGTTTTGGCTCACTATTAAGGCTGCATGCAGATGTGGGCCACCGTTAAGGGCTGCTACCCTTGTATCAACCGCCAGGCCTCTTTTTCCTGGAAATCCTTGAGACCTGGAGGCAGCGGGAGGACAGTTCCTGAAAGCGAACTAGCAGCAGCTGCGTGAAGATACCCTTTCCCTGGTAGATGGCACAGAGAAGCTCTTCCGCAAAGCCAGGCCCTTAACCTTCAGCAACACAGCCTCAAAGCCACCTGCAAGTCCCTTTGCACCAGGCAGGGCTGGTTTGGCTTCTGCCCCCTGTGGCTGATGTTCTCTCTACAGTTCTTGGGAAATGCTTGGAAACCCCTTCCTGGAAATGTACAGGAAGGCAGGGCACGCACGTGTGTGTGTGTGTGTATGTGTGTGTGTGTGAGAGAGAGAGAGAGAGCAGCTGTCCCGGCCTTTTGTGACTACCAATATTTGCCTTCCAGGCGGAGGGCTGTTTCCTGGATCCCCTCCAAGGAGACGTTCTGGAAAGCATCACTCCAGGTAAGTCTCGCTCTGCTCTTCCCAAGAGCATCAGGCGATGCCCTGCGGTCTTGCCAGGTGTGCGAAGGAAGCCGCTTTGTGGCTGACTTGTCCCTCTGGTCCACGTACAGAGCCGCCTCCGCCTGGGTACCTGCCGGCAGAAGGCCTGCTGTTCTCCACCTCCGGCCCTTCCCTGGTGTCTGCTTTGCTGCAAGAGTCCACGCAGAGCTGCCCCCCCGCCAGGCCTACGTCTCCAGGGACGAGCGGCTGCGTCCCTTCCAGCGTCCGGGTCCCCTCGGCTCCCGCTGCAGAGCAGAGTCTGCAGCAAGAGAGGTTGGAGCCACAAGCCTCGCCCCGCGGCCGCCCTCCTTCGCCTTCCCGCACCTGGCTAGAGGAGCCTGAAAGAACTTCCTCTCCGCAGAAGGACGTCAGCGGAGCAGATGTGCTCCCCAGCCCACTCTGTGGTGCAGAGCGGAAGCCGCCCAGCTCAGTCGAGAGATGCAGCATGGTGGAGCTGCCAGCTATGCAAAGCGATGGGAGGCCGGAAGGCAGAGGAGAAGAGCCCGCAGTACAGTAAGGATGCTCTTTTTTGTGCCTCTTGGGACCGTTGGCCTTTCTGGTCGTCTCTCCCCGCGTAGCGTCCTCCTGCTCAGGTGGGAAGGTGTCCCTGGGCCAGGATGCAACCCCGCAGCTCCCTGGAGGGACCGGGGTTGCCTCGTGGGGACTTTCGTTCACGGGTCGGCCTTTATTCTCTGGCACTATGACAAGAGTCCCCGTCTCTCTCTCTCTCTCTCTCTCCCTCTCTCTCTCTCTCTCTCTCTCCACCCTCCGCAGCTGCCACGAAGAAGCTGGAGGGGAGTTTGGCGGGACGGGGCAGAGCCCGCCTGCCAAGGTCTCCGCAGAAGCCAATGGCAGCCTGCTCCTGGCAAACGGCACCTCGGGAGACCTGGCCGCAGCCCAGAGGCTGGCAGCTCGCCTCTACCACCTGGACGGCTTCAGGAAATCTCAGGTGGCCGCCTTCCTCCAGAAGAAGTAAGATGGCCCTGGAAGTCTTCGGCTGCACGCCTCCTTCCGTTTGGGGGTTTGAATGTTTGTCTCTTTTCTTGGCGTGCACGGTATGGGCGGACACACACACACACACACACACACACACACACAGACAGACACACACCAGGCTGAGTTTTAAGCCGTTCTTTCATCCCCCGAAGAAGCAGCCAATGCATTTCCAGGCCTGTGGCCCTCAGCTGGCTGGAAGCTAAGAACGGAGCGTGTTTTGAGCAGGCGGCAGAGTAAAAGCTGCCGTCTTCTGAGGCAGCCCTGAAGCAAACGCAAAGGACAGGCGGCTGGAGTCCCGGCTGAGGGAAAGATGAGGGGGAAGCAGTAAGGGCAAGGGCCCAAGGGGCTGAATGGAGGCGGCAGTTGCGTTTTTTCCTCTCTCTTTCCGCTTGGATTTTTGCATAGGATCTTCCACGGCCATGGAACGTGCAGCGGGGGAAGGGGGGCGGCTTTAGGAGGAACCCCGAGGAGGAGGAGGAGGAAGAGGAAGGGAAGAGGAAGGGAGGAAGAAGAGGAGGAGGAAGGGAGGAGGAGGAGGAGGAAGGGAGGAGGAGGAGGAAGGGAGGAGGAAGGAGGAGGAAGGGAGGAAGAGGAGGAGGAGGAAGGGAGGAGGGGGAGGAGGAAGAGAGGAGGAGGAGGAAGGGAGGAGGAAGAGGGAGGAGGAAGAGGGAGGAGGAAGAAGAGGAAGGAGGAGGAAGGGAGGAAGAAGAGGAGGAAGAGGAAGGGAGGAGGAGGAAGAGGAAGGAGGAGAGGAAGAAGAGGAGGAAGAGGAAGGGAGGAGGAGGAGGAGGAAGAAGAGGAGGAGGAAGGGAGGAAGGGAGGGGGAGGGGTTCTCTTGGTACTTTTGGGGTTTTCTGAGCTCTCCCTGAACATTTGTCCGCAGCAACACCTTCAGCCAGATGGTCGCTGAGGCCTACCTCTCCTTCTTCCACTTCTCTGGCAAAACTCTGGACCAGGCCCTGAGGTAACCTTCTCTTTCCCTGCAGCTGCCTTTCCATTCTCAAGAGGGGAAGTGAAACTCCACGGTCCACGGCCCAAAGTGCCTTTCCTGCCCTCCCTGATGGGGAGGGAGGGGGCACCCTTCCCCCTCCCAAGTCCAGGAGGCCAAGAACTAACTTGGGAAACGGGCTGGGCTGGGTGGGGAGTAGCAGACGGAGGGCTGGGAAGGGGCAACTGAAGTGATAACGGGGAGAAAAGATTGGCCTCTCTCTCCCTGCAGCTTGGCTGCTAGTCGAGGCCTGCTGGGGTTGGAGGCCTTCCTGGAGCAGCCGGGAGGGACCTGAATGCCGGAAAAATCCCCGAAACCGTTGAGCCGGGGAGGCTGTGTGCCCAGAGCCTCCTCAGTTCTTGGCATGTTAAAAGGGAGCGTGGTGAGAAGGTAGAAGCGCCTCCCGGCCTCCGGATTTCAGCCTCCTTGTATTGTCCCCATGCCAACGGGAAGCCCTGAGGGAGGATCTGCCCGTGACTGTTGGCCACAGCCAACTCGCCACGGCCAACTTACCACAGGGCAAGAGTTACGCTAATATCAAAGAAATGGTGGGACAGAATCATTAAAGAAAGGACACAACAAGGAGGGGCAGAATGAAATGGGAAGGGCAACAATGAATTTTTTATTTATTGTAAATAATTAAATAAAATCGCTAAATTGTCCTGCGTCGAGTTGGCCATGAGGAGTTGGCCATGGCGAGTTGTCCCATTCCCCCGCGGGTGGCTCTTCCCCAGGCCTCCTCCTCCTCCTCCTCCTCCTCCTCCTCCTCCTGCTGTGTTCCAATCCTGGGGAAAGGAAGCCCCCCACCCCACCCCAGACCCCCTCCTGACCTTCCCCTCCTCTTGGCAGGTCCTTCCTGAAGTCCTTTGTGCTCACCGGGGAGACTCAGGAGCGGGAGCGGATCCTGATGCATTTCTCTCAGCGCTACCATTGCTGCAATCCAGAGGCCTCTCTGAGTCCAGGTGAGACTCTCGGCCCACACCTGGTGGGGCTAAGCTTTGGTTTGGGCTCCACCTGCTTTGATCCTGGCGCCAGAGGCGGGATGGAGGTGGGATCCTTACCTTTCCCAATCAGGCTCAAAAAACGGAGTGGAATAACTTTCCCCTTAGTATAGTAGCTGGCTGAGGAATTCTGGGAGTTGGAGTCCACATGTCTTAAAGTTGCCACGGTGGGAGCCCCCGGAACGGGGGGGGGGGGGGGGGGGGGGGGTCGCGGGGGTTCAAGGGGAATCTTTAAAAGAATTCCCCCAAGATTGTACCGTCTAGTGAAAAGCTCATAAAAGGAGGAGATATAAATAAACCTTTGCACCGATACTGTCTTAAGAAGGGAAAGTGAAAATAAACCTGCAATGTTTGTTTGCGTTTTTTGTTACTTCCTAAGAACAACCAGAACATGCAAAGCTGATAATAATCTTAAAGAATCGGAGCAAGCGACTGCCTTCCGCTTAAATTAAACTAAAAAAATTAATAAAATTAGAATTAAATTGGTATATCAGTGATTGCATGACCTCTGTAGACGCCAAATGCATAAATACATACATACATACATACATACATACATACATACATACACGCATACATAAAATAAAATAAAATAAATTGCCTTCCACTGATAAAGGGAGGAGAGCAATTTAATCTGGACTGTTCTGTGTTTTTAATTGTTTTAACTTAGAATTGGTTTTTTTTTTGTAAGCTGCCCAGAGTCTCTTGGGACGGGCAGCTCTAATAAATGCAAGTCAAACCACAAGGCACCGCAAGCAGAAACGATCTCTGCAAGGAAGGCAGTCAAAGCAAATACAGAGAATGAATGCAATTCCGGAACAAATATCAGGACTTCACACTAGGAAAGACCTTGAGTTTGGGGGGGGGGGGAGAAAAAGAGATGCTACAGAAAAGGGGACAAGACAGTTGACCCCTGAAGGACAGGGCAGTTAAAACCGCGTGCCCTGTCCGAAGGCCAAGAGAGACGGGGCCTGAATCCATCTCAGTCCAGAGGTCCCAGGCTCAAGTTATCCCCTCTCAGGCGCACCGTGCCAAATCTGGAGAAAGCTCTAAGGCTGGGAAAGCGGGGAGGAAAAGGAAGGAGAGATGGGCTAGCAGCAAGGGGAAGCGGGCAGTGGGGATGGGGGCCCCGCTGGAAGAAGACGCGACACTTAAGAACACCACAAAATGTCTGCCTGAGGGAAGAAGGAAGTCAGCCCTTCCGGTTCCTCTGGTAGAGAGCAGAACAGCTGAGGGCAAATCTTAAGACTCAGCTCAGTTTCCCCCGGCCTTTTCGTCGAACGGAGAGTCAGATTCCCCAGGGGGATGTTCTGCTGCCGTTTCCAGTCCGTTGTGGGAGAAGCCTAAGGAATCTCTCTTCAACCTCCTTTCGCTCTGCAGATGCCGTGCACACCCTCACCTGTGCCCTGATGCTCCTCAACACCGACTTGCACGGGCAGGTGAGGAGACGCTGGCGGAGGAAGGAGCCTTGGCTCTCCTCTCTCACTTGGGCCTCTGGACGGAGGATGGGCCCCCCGTTTGTGGGAGGGGATCTGTGGGTGCCCATCGGGGGGGACGGGGTGGTCCAGTATGGACAGTGCCGCAACTTCAGTTCTCCCTCTGTCTCTCTTTCTCACCTCTGGCATCAGAACATCGGCCGGAGCATGAGCTGTCAGGACTTCGTTGTGAACCTCACGGGCCTCAATGAGGGCAAGGACTTCCCCAAAGAACTGCTGAAGGTAGGGGCAGCTTCCTTCTGTGCAGGCAGAGAGCGCTCTGCCCGTGGAGCCGCATTCCTAGCCAGGATGGCCAATGGAGAGGGAGCCTCGGAGCGCTAATTTGGCGTGGTTGCCTCTCCTTCTTCCCCCCCCCCCGCTAAAAAGATCAGGCGCCGTTTCGTTCCTTTCTGTTGGCATGTCCATATCCACCTCGGTTGACTTTCAAGGCTGCTTGCGAGGGAAATGGACGATCCGGGGGGGCCGTTCCTTAAAGAGGGTGGCAGAAATCTCCCAACGGGCCTCCGCCAGCCGTTGTGTACAGGAGAGTCCACTTCAGACCCCTGGGGTTTGGGCACAGCCGCACTTTCCCTCCGCAACAACCGTCCAGCAGAGGACAAAAGCCCCCCCCCCCCCCCCCCCCCCCCGCGGGGCGCCCAGGGGAGCCCAAGGCCCGGCCCTTGGGGGGGGGGGGGGCCCCCCCCCCCCCCCCCCCCCAAATCCACGCCCTGACGGCCTCTGCCGAGTCCGTTGGAGGGCTGGGCCCAGCCACAGACCAGGTGAGGTGATGCCTGGACTCTTCCGGAAAGGTGACGGCGTATAGCGGATAATCATAGCTGAGGAAGGATTGGCAGGACTTTTGAGAGCAGACCGCCCCCCCCAAAGTGGCAGTTCTGGGGTGGGGGGTGGGGGGGGCAGGGAGCTTTTCTTGAAGGATGGGGGTGAGACGCAGGGAGGAAACCTTACAGCTCAGCCCCTTTTTTGTATCCTTCCAGGCATTGTACAGCTCCATCCGCCATGAGAAACTGGAATGGGCTACGTAAGTAAAAGTGGGATACCCGAAGGACGGGCGGGGCAGGGCGGGGGAGGGCTGAGGTCAAAGAGGGAAGGGGGTGGTGGACTATGGTGACCCGGTCTTTACTTCGGCCGTTTTCAGTCGTCAGCCTGGAGGGATAGTTGTCAGGAAGGGCAACTAAACTTGGTGGGGAGGGCGCTTGCTTGCCCCTACAGGAAGCCTAAATCCTGCCTCAGACTGGCCCCAGGGTCCTGCTTGCGCTGCCCCAGGCGGCCCAAATAATATTTCCCAACTTCAGGTCAGCCCGCTCAGGGAAGAGGGTGCTTAAGAGTTCAGGATTCCCCCCCCCCGAAGGTTTAACGCTGCCAGAGGGCAGGAGGAAGGAATGCCCAAGTGGCATGACAGAAAAACACGATTTTTTTTTCAAATTGTGAAAGCTGTCTTTCATACTTCCTTCAGTTTACTTTTATTCTTTATTTAATTTTTATCCCACCTTTGCTCGTTTTACAAATCACTTCAGGCGGTGAACATATTCAATGTGCTTCCTTCCTCCTCTTCCTCCTCCTCTTTTCCCCACAACCACCTCCTCGTGAGAAGGACTGGCCCAAAGACGCCCAACTGGCTTTCATGTCTAAGGCAGAACTTGAATTCGCAGTCACCTGCTTTCTAACCTGGTACTTTTAACCACCAGGCCAAACTGGCTCTACATGGGAAAGGCACCTGCAGGTTAAGACTGAGTAGCATTTTCTTCCGTTCCATCCTAGAGACAGATTATTTTTCCCTCCCAACCTCTCCTGTTGGCCCTTCATGTAATTAATTCATCCAAAATGAGCCTTTCCCCCCCTCTTTTACATGGCTTTTTCCCCCCCTATATGCAGCCTGTGCCAAATTTCTGTTCCTTCCCTGCAGGGATGAGGAGGACGAGACGGTCGATGCCAAGATGCTCCTGAGCCCCACCAACAGCCAGAGGAAAACCAACCCTTTCCTGACCGTCTGCCATGACCAGGGGGCAAAAGTGTACCAGCAGGGGCTCCTTGCCCGCAAGGCCCACGCGGAGGCCGATGGCAAGAAGAGTGAGTGCAGGAGCGTTGTGGCCCCGGACGGGCGGTTCTCAGGGCCGGCAGAGTCTCTTGTGGGAGCCAGCTGGGGGCTTCGGCCTGGCTCTCTTGCTCTCTTGCCCACCTGCTGCGGAAGCCCCGGTCGGCCGCTTGGTGCCAGGTTGAGGAGGGCACTCTGAGGTCAAGATCCAAACCGCCCAGCCCTCTGGACCAGGGGCCTCCAATCTCGGCCCCTTTAAGCCTGGTGGACTTCAACTCCCAGAATTCCCCATTCCACCATGCCTGTTGGGTGTTTTTTTTTTCTCTCCTCCTCCTCCCTGGCATGGAGAGATTGCAGAGGAAGGGATGACAAGAGGGTAAGCAGGCATAGAGTTGAAGTCTAGCGAAGCTGGCTGGGGAATTCTGGGAGTTGAAGTCTACCAGGCTTAAAGGGGCCGAGGTTGGAGGCCCCTGCTCTGGACTGTCCAACCTGGAGGAAGGTGGGAGGGCAAGCCAGCCAGAGGAAAGCAACCGACCGCCTTTCCCTCCCTCCCTGCAGCTCCCTGGGGAAAGCGAAGCTGGAAGACTTTCCATGCTGTGCTGAAGGGGACGGTGCTGTACTTCCTCAAGGTAAGAGGGGCCAGGTGTGTGGGTGGAAGCGCCTTCTTTCTCCAGGACTGCCCCACCTCAGGCCACAAACAGAGGGGCTTGGAGTGGCTCACCCAAAGCAGACAAGGGGGGGAATTCCCTGAAGGTGTGGCTGCTAAAAGCTGACTCCGAACAGCCCATCCTCCCTCGGCGGAGGCTCACAAGGGCTCTTTGCAAATGGGCTCTTTAACGCCCCCATCAGTGGAGGTCGAAAAAGGGCTGTAAGCTGACGGCGGAAGACTCTCTCTGGCGTGCAAGGAAGGAAAGCACCAGAAAGGCTTAAAAACCCCGGGGCTGCTGGGGCTGCCTTAAGAATAAGCGAGGGGAACTGGAGGCAGAGCCCCACTGCTTAGGGACACGGCGGAAGGCTGGATAAAATCGAAGTGACGGGAAGAGAACGAAGGATAAAAAGAGGGACTTGTAGCTCAAAGTGGTTAAAGATACATAGATGGGTATAGATAGTGGATAAGAATAGAATAGAAAATAGAATTAGAATTAGAATTAGAATAGAATAGAATAGAATAGAATAGAATAGAATAGAATAGAATAGAATAGAATAGAATAGAATAGAGAATAGAACAGAACAGAACAGAACAGAACAGAACAGAATA
>NW_020769384.1:4037225-4119802 GCF_900518735.1 Pseudonaja textilis
GAGTTGAAGTCCACACGTCTTAAAGGGGCCAAGGTTGGGGGCCCCTGCTCTATAGAAATGGGTCTAGTCCTTTTCTCAACCCTGGCTGCTGGACCCGTACTTGAGAAGGAGCTTCCCGCTCACTCTTGGACCTCGGAGTGAAACCTGGGTGCCTGCTTACTCCCACCTCACCACACCGAGTATGAAAGCCCACCGTTGCTTCCAGGTCCTCCGTCTTGTTGCGCAGGTGGTCGAGGTTCTCGCCCCTTGCTAGAATCCGCTCCACATTCTGGGTCATGATGTTCTTGACACCCTCAACTTCATTCTGGAGGTTCTTCACCCGGTCATTGGCCATCCCTGGGCCACTTCCACTGCCTCCCTCCTGGAGAGAAAGGAAGAACAAGGTTTTGACAGGCGGAAGGAAGGGAAAGATGCCACCCGCTCGGTTCCTTTCTCCTTCCGCGTGCTACCTCCATCTCTATGGGAACACCACAGCCGAGAGTTTCGGGCAAGGCAGGAATGTACCATTGTCCAACCACCACAAAAAATATCTTCCAATGAGTAGGTGCAGATCTTACAGATTAACAGAGTTGGAAGGGACCTTGTAGGTCATCTAGTCCAATCCCCGCTGCCCAAGCAGGAGACCCTACACCAAGGGTCTTCAAACTTGGCAAGTTTAAGACTTGTGGACTTCAAATCCCAGAATTCCTGAGCTAACCTGGCTGGAGGAGGAACTCTGGGAGTTGAAGTCCACAAGTCTTAAAGCTTCAAATTTGAATTTTCTTATTCCAATATGCACCCCTTTACCTCTACTTAAATGGCATCTGGCCGCTTGGCTGACCATTCACTGGCTTAATGAAGCCCCACTGGTGCCCCTTATGACCACTTCTGCTTCTCATTCACCAGCCCAAATGATCTTTAACAAAAGTCCATTATTTAATAACCCAAATTATTTGATGTATACTGTATTGTCATTATAGCATTGATTTCCATTACGCCCTTCAGAGTAACACGCATTTTAAAAAAAGACAACTTGCAAACTAAAATTTGGGCCAGTAGGGAACAAAAGACATTTTATCGCACAGTTAGTCGATGCTGCAGTAATATTCATTGTTCACAATGTACCAAGTATAAGAGATATTTAATAAAGCACAACAGTAATTTGTATTGTCAGACATCATTCCACCGAGAATTACAGGCATTGTCAAAGAGGCAGAAAAATATCCAGTGGAAGAGCTGAATAAATATTTCAGTTCTTAAATATGTTGCAATGATACAGCTTCTGAATTTGTCCAAAATTTCCACACAGTTGTTTTCAGAGTAATTCTCATGATTAAAGCAAGATTGTTAAAAAAAAAAAAAGCTGAAAACAACTGTCAAACTTGCTCTTTCCATTGTCCCAATTTCTAATAGAAATGCTGTAGTTATTTCCTGTGTTACAACTAGAGGCAGTTCTTATTCTACCACCACAAACGATTTTCTTTATGCAACAATTCCCATCTTTTTTCATAAAAGCTTTTGTGCTCAGCCTCCTGTCCAGAAAGCGACCAGAGCAAGGACCCTCGGTGTCCTAAGAGCAAGTCAACAGAAAAGTGGGGTGGGTGAGATCCCTGCTTTAACAGGTTCCACCACAGTTGAAAGCAAGATCCTATCAATTCCTGGCACTCAAATCCATTGGAAACCACTATCCTGCAGGCTCCCTGTGAGGAGCAGTCATCTGGAGCACGTATGGATGATCTCTCTCCTCTCCTTATCCAGAGAGGTTCCAAGGAAACTATCTGCTCTCTGGTTTCTTGGTCTTTGCTGCAGTCTTCAGCTGCGATTTGCAGTTTTGCAACGGCATTAACTCCCCACAAAGTCCCAGAAACCACCCTCATTTGGCTGGCAGACCTCCCTCCCATCGCACTTCAAAAAACAAGTAGCAAACATTCAAATTTCCATCAAATTTTAGCAAAACAAAATAAGGAAAAAAAAATACAAAACTGATCCATAATATTTTGGATTGGTTTTACATCCCAAGAAAACAGGAAAAAACAAATGGGCTAATATCCCTTATTTTTTCTCACAAATTAGAAATCAATTGATGGCTTTAATTTGGGGTTCCATAGAGATACCTGAGCTCTTACAACTGTATTGTAACTCTTGATGGCCATCAAGTTTATAGGGGGTTGAATGGGATATTCTGGAACCTCTATTGGAAATATCAAGATCTACTTAGAGCAGTGAGAGTTCCTTCCATTTTCCTTAACCAGATCCCGCAAGACACTCAATAGATTCTGCATCCAGACTTCTAACCTACAGCGTTAATTTCAAATTCCTGCTTTGAATGCATCCCAGAATTGGTGAGAACAGAGAGGTTCTGAAGCCCTTCTTGAAAACCCGGGTTGTTATTACATGTGATATCCCTGGAAGCTGTTCAGAACCAGTCATGCCATGTCTGAGATCAGAAGACGGAAGAAAAAGAGGTTTTCTCCAGGTTGCAGTTGCAATGATACCAGCCTTCCGGTATGAAAAGTATGCCAGGCATCTCCCAGGACCAGCAGAGTGATTCCCTGCAGCCACCAGCAGGACAAGCCATACCGGCAGAACCAGAACCAGGTACCCTCATCATCGCAATGGGGCTGCAATGGAGATCTTGCTGGGTAGAATGGACATAAGCTAAACAGGCGAGGAGGGCAAAATCCTTTGGAAGATAAAGCAGTTTTGCATTTCTCCCCAATTTAATGAAATGACCGCTTCTATATGAAACCGATCCAGGTCAATTCCACTAGGTAGACCAGACCAAGAGGTCAATTCATACCACTGTAGAATCACAGGGCTGGAAGGGATCTTGGGGGTCTTCTAGTCCCGTGATGGCGAACCTATGGCATGGGTGCCACAGGTCGCACGCAGAGCCATTCGTGCCGGCACGTGAGCTGCAGGCAAACTCATCTCACTGCGCATGTGTGCGCCTCACAGCTGATTTTTGACCGGTTTGAGGCCTTTTTCGGCCTCCCAAAGGCTTGAGGAAGGTTTCTGAAAGCTTCTGCAAGCTTTGTAAGCCGAAAGCTAGCCCCATTTCATTACTTCTGGTAATTTAGGAAAAACAGGAAGTGATGAAACGGATCTAGATTTCGGCCTACAAAGCTTGGTGAGAAAAGTAAGATTTTACGCTTTTTTGCGAGGAAAACTAGACGGTCCCTGGCTCAACCGCAGCAAGAGACATGGAAGTTCTAGTATCCAGCCATTGAGCTATGAGCCAGCCATGTGCTGCCGCTACCAAAAGAGCCAATGCAATCTTGGGCTGCATCAACAGAGGGATACAGTCACGATCACACGAAGTGTTAATACCGCTTTATAATGCTTTGATGATAAGACCACCTTTGGAACCCTGCATCCAGTTCTGGTCATACAATACAGAAAAGATGTCATGACTCTAGAAAGAGGGCAGAGAAGCTTCTGGGATGAGAAGCGAAACGTCTCCCAAGAAAAACCAGAAAGTCTAGTTGCCTCTTGGAAAAGCACCTGTGGGACTTCCAATCCCATGATTCTGCGATTTTTAACATCCTCTCACCGACCTCCTTCTATTCCAGAGCTTGGGGATGGGTGGGAGCCAGGTCTTCAGAGGCCTTTTTGTAAGGTTAGGATAGTAGCCTGAAGCACTTCCAAGGGGAAGGGGCTTCCACAGGGCAGGGGCTGCCGGCTGCCACAGAAGAAGAAGCCTTCCTTGCTTCGAGAAAGAGGAGGGACCAGGACGGTGCATACCCTATCTGACCTGGTAGGGTGTGTAAATGTCCTACAGGTAACCTGGCCCTAGAGCTTTAAAGGTAATACCCAGGTCCTTGAATTGCACCTGGGAAGACACCGGGAGCCAGTGCAGCTCGCAGAACAGATAGGGGCTACAAGGGTAAACACTTGGGGTACCCATCACTGCCTGAGCCTCAGCAGTCTAGACCAGCTGTGGCTTCTGGGTGGATTTTTCCAGGGTTCATGTAGAGGGCATTGCAGTAACCCAAACAGGAAGTGACCAAGGCATGAGTGACCATGAGCAAGGCCACCCGGTCCAGGAAAAGGTGCAACTGGTGCCCCAGATGAATCTGTGCAGAGCCCCCAGCCCCAGATGGCTCTGGGGAATCATCCCTTCAGTCGCTCGATGACAGTGACCGACCGCAGGACCAGGAGGTGAAGTTTTGCCTTGGTTCTCCTCCTCTCGTCAGGGAAGGTTTCAATCAGTGAGAATAAGGTGAGGGAGATTTAGGCCTCTGTGGCCAAGATCCTCTCCCCGCCCCTAATTAACAGTTACACGAAGGAGCAGATGAGGACAAGGTGAGGAATCCTCCGCCTTAAGGCTTACAACCACAACTGGGACTGGAATTTCGGTCACTGGGATCATAAGTCAAGGCACCAAGTGACTGGACCCAATTTTGGTAGTCATTAAGAGAATCATGAGATCATAAATCTGAATCTATTCTTCTGGACGAGTAATTTTTTTCCTGGAAACCGGCAAAAAGAATATGGCGAAATGGGCCAAAAAAAATGCTGCACATCACTGTCAAGTGAGTGCAGGATGCTGCAACCGGTCATACAGGTAAGCTGGTTGCCAAGCACCCAAAATGCAGCCATACGCTCATGGTGTGGTGAAGGTATGGTGTGATGCGTTACAATGGCCAGAAGTGCCTTATAGGCCATAAATCCCTTTTCTCAGGCAACTGTAAGGGATGCGCGGTGGCTCAAAGGGATGCGGTAGCTCAGTGGCTAAGACGCTGAGCTTGTCAATCAGAAAAGGTCGGCAATTCGGGAGTTCAAATCCCCAGCGCAGCGTCATGGAGTGAGCTCCCGTTCCTGGTCCCAGCTTCTGCCAACCTAGCCGTTCGAAGGCATGTGAAAAATGCAAGTAGAAAAATAGGGAGCACTTTTGGTGGGAAGGGAACAGCGTTGTGTGCGCCTTCGAAGGTCCTGCCGGCCACATGACCACGGAGACATCTCTGGACAGCGCTGGCTCTTCGGCTTTGTAAGGGAGAGGAGCAGGGCCCCCTAGAGCCGGAAACGACTAGCACGCAGGCGCCAGGAGGGGAACCTTCACCTTTACCTTAAAGGAAACAGTTTCCCAGGTCCAATCCTGCCTGCTCATCTCCGATTCTTAGCTGAGGGAGCCAGAACTGTCCGAAGACAATTCCGTGGCCAGCATGACTCTATCCCAAGGAGCATGGAATGCTGTTGCCTTCCCACCGAAGTGGCGTCTATCTATCTCTTCGAATTTGCAAGCTTTGGGACTGCCAGGTGGGCAGGAGCTGGGTATCCTCAGCTGCCACCTTCGCTTGTTGGTGCCTGGACTTCTGTATTTGCAGCCAGAACTTCCGAGAAGCCCCAAGCACCTTGGTCCTTATACACACACACACACACACACACACACACACACACACACACACACTCCCTAGAAGGCAGCCTTTATCGAGAGAGTTCTTGCAATTTGAGAGTCAGCGCTGGAGAAGCAAGACAGAAGTTTCAGCAACGCCATCAAAGGCGGACAGTCTAAAGTCCAAGGAGGCTCCTGGCCACTAAAGCGGAGTTGCAGCCTTCCACAATTGGCGTCCACTGAACGGACGGTGTTATTTCCTCCACCCCTGAGGAAGTGGGCATATTGAGCTTTGCGGGCTGGGGGATTCTGGGAGTTGAAGGCCTCCAGGCTTGAAGGGGCCCAGGTGGGACAGGGAGGACCTGCAGGGCGCGGTCTGGGTCCCAGCTGATTTCGCCCAGAACCCCGACCGGCGCTGAGAGAAACGGGGAAGCCGGGCGGAGAGCGGCCGAACTTGCCTCCGGAAGGAAGGGAGCCAGCTGGTTCAAGGGAGCCGGGCGGGGCTGAGGGAGCCCCGGCCAAGGCCGCCCCCTGCAGCCGCCCTCGCAGGGCCGGTCGGAGGACCAGGGGGTCGTGAGGGGCGGAGCTGGTCGGGGGCCTCTTCGGCCGTTATTCTTCCACGAAACCCAGCAAGACGGAGCTTCTCCCCGGGAGCCGCCCCGAGCCCTCCCCGTTCGGCCGCCACCTGGGCCTCCCTACCTGGGCCTCCCCGCCCTTCTCGAGGCGGCCTTCCGGGCGCCCGCCGAGCGCAGCCGTCGTCTCCCCCCCCCCGCCCCCCGCCTTCCGAAGGGGCCCGGAGCGCGAGGCTGGAAAGGCGGCCTCGTTCGACGGGGCCCCCGACGGCCTCGCAGCCGGCCCCGCCCGGGTGGCGTCGGGCGCAATGGCGGCACGGTGCCCCCGCTGCTCCCCGCCAGCGAGGCAGGTGCGGCCGGCGGCGGCGGTCTCTGCCCGGGCGGCGCCCGCCCTCCCAGCCCTCCGAGAGCGGCTTACCATGGTGGTGGCGTCCCCGCTCGAGCCCCGAGAGCCCCGGCCTCTTCCCGATCCTCGGCGCTGCCCCCTCGCCGCGCGTCCTACTTCCTCCTCCGGCCGCGCCTCCACCTCCGCGCAGGTAGCCCTGGGCGGATCCAACCCTCGCCGGTCCGCCCTCTCCGGCCGAGAGAGGCCCGTCTGTCGGAGGCCGGTCCCGGCGGCAAACGGGCCGAGCAGAAGCAAACGCCTCCCGCGTCGCCTCTCGACCCCCGGAAGGATCCGGCGGAATGCGAGCCGCCTCGAGAGCCAGGAGGGTCCCCGGTTTCAGGCCTCCCGGGGAAGGAAGGGAGGGGCGGGCGAAGCCTCGGTGCAAAGGCGCTCCCCTCAGGACAACGGCAGACAATGTTTTTAACTTAATTAATTTAATTTTTAATGCTGTGGCGACTCATCCTAATCTGACTTGGCCTGGAGTGCGAATTCAGTGAGGTTGTCATAGTGATGAAGTCTGAAATGGAGTCTCACATAATAATAATAATAATAATCACAACAACAGAAGATAATGAGAGTTGGAAGGGACGGCCCAGGTTGGAGACCCGACATAGAGGACAGCTTCAAACCGAAATAAAATCACAGGAGTGGCACTCATAAATCTCACCATGGCTTACAATACAGCCAACCATACAGCCCTGTTGAAGAAAGTTCTTCGCCTTATAAAGGATTTTAAATTCCCCCAAATTATAGGATGGAAAATCATAGATTTAATGTCCACTTTCACAGACCACGTACTCAATGGAGAATCCAAGGAAGGGCAGCACGCCAGCTCCTGTGTTAATGACCAACCATGTTAATCATCATTAAGGTGAGCTGGTTGCCAAGGGCCTGGATTGTGATCCCAGCAGGCGCTGCAAGTTGGACCAGTCCTAAGTCTCCCTCCGTCGTCGCCATTGTAATTTTGAACAATTGCTGAATGTGCAGCCATTAGACAAAGTTTTGGGCCTTAAGCCTCCAGGAATAATAACTGCACAAGACCTTCCCCCTCAAAGGATTGCTAAAGTTAAAAGTGCAAAGAAGAGCAAGTAAGATGATTAAGGCATGGAGACAAAAGCATGGAGAACGGTTGCAGGAATTGGATCCGGCTAGTTTAGTGAAAAGAAGAAGAACTACGGGGGACATGATAGCAGTCTTCCAGTATTTGAGGGGCTGCCACAAAGAAGAGGTGTGTGTGTGTGTGTCAAATGATTCTCCGAAGTACCTGAAGGCAGGACAAGAAACAAGGGACTGAAACTGAAGAAGGAGAGATTCAACCTGGAAATAAAGGAGAAACTTTCTGACAGAACAATCAACAGGTGGAACAGAAGTTGCCTTCAAAAGTTGTGGGTGCTCCATAGCTGGAGGCTTTTAAGAAGAGACCAGACAGCCTCTTGCCTGAAATGGGTGAGCAAGGGGTTGGACTAGAAGACCTCCAAGGCCCCTTCCAGTTCTATTCTGATTGATTGATCCTACCCGATTGCGCCAGAGACTTGGACAGTTAACCTCCCGTCATATTAAATGTGAGCGTTGCACTGAAGTAGAAAAGTGTCACATGGGAAGAGATACACTTGCAATCAATTGAAAAAGAAAAGAAAAAAATCCCGGCCGGCCGGTCCCCGCGCTGCTTTCAGCCGGAGCGCCGGGTGCGCAGCCCGACCCTCGGCAGCTTCGTCGGGCCGGCCGCGCCTTTCCCGAGCGGAGCCTGCAGGGCGCGCTGGCCCTTCCCTCCCGCGGAGAGTCTCCGGGCCTTGGGCTGAGCGCCCGGCCGGAAGTGGGGGCTGCGCGGCGGCCTGACTGCAGCAGCCGTGGCTCTCCGAGGGCCGCCGGGAACCGCCGCCGACGCCGCCGGGATGCAGCCGGGCCGCGACGCCGCGCTCGCCTCAGGTGCGGGGGGGGCCGCCGGGCTGGCCGCAAGGAGCCGGGCCGGCCGGAGGAGCAGGAGGGGCTGCCGGGCGGGGGCGCTTGCGGGGGGGGGGCTCTTCCGGGCGGCCTCCGCCGATCAAGCCGGCCTTTCCAGGCCGCGCAACCCCCCCAAATTCCTCGGCGTTGGCTCCCCTTTGGCTCTTCTTCGCCGGAGGGCGGGGATCTGGCGCGTCGTGCAATGCGGTTTACCTTGGAGCAGGGGTCTCCAACCTGCCCCCCCCCTTAAGCCTGGAGGACTTCAACTCCCAGAATTCCCCAGCCAGCTTTGCCCTAAGCATTCCCCATAAAGCTTTGCTGGCTGGGGAATTCTGGGAGTTGAAGTCCTCCAGGCTTAAGGGGGCCCAGGTTGGAGACCCCTGCCTTGGAGTGATGGGTTGGAAACTGGGCTGCCCACACTTGCTGGCTTGCACCGTTGCTTCTCTCTTCCCCCCCCCCCCCCCCCCCCCCCAAGCCGGAAAATTCGGGGGACCCTGGTGTAGAGGACTGGGCCCCCAGGGGTGGCTCTTCCCCAAGGCCCCATTGCTCCTCCTTTGTCGTCGTCTTTTGCTCCCCCAGAAGCCGAAAGGCCGACGACTCCTCGCCTCCCGCAGATGCCCAGGAAGGAGAAGGGGAACCAGGCTCCCCCCGGCTGGGCCAGGCGCCTCCTGGGCTTTGAGTGTGGGGACCTGGCCGGCTGGCACCGGATCGTCTGCTTGCTGAACAGGCCAACTGATCCCGCAGCCCTCGGGGTCTTCCGCTTCCTCTTTGGTGAGTTTGGCTCCGTCGGGAAGAAGCCCCCCCCTTTGGGCCGGGTGGGGCCTGGTCAGGCCTTGGGGGCTGCAGTGCCGAGGCTCTTGGCAAGTGGCTCCGGGCCCCAGCGGGTTCCAGGGATCTCAGCCGCCCTCGGCTCGTGCCTCGGCGTCCTGGACTTTGCTTTCATGACCTCCAGCTTGAGCCCTAACGCAGGAGGTGGCGTTTAGGTGCCCTTTAACCCCACTGTGGTTACAATGTTTGTTTGCGGTTGCATGCTTGCAGTGCAACGATTTCTACTACTGATTTATTGACACGTCAGATAAATTCTCGAGAAGAAGGTCCAAGGAGTTGTTTACCAGGTTTCCGTGTGGGGTAAACCCGGGAGAGTCAGCCAAGACTTCGGATCAAAGTGAGCGGGAATGTTGACCCTGAGTTGGGGCATGTGCACACAAGGGAATTGTGCGCTTGACAAAAAGTAGTGAAAAGTCTAATGAGCACAAAACCAGGTTGCCCCAATAATATAATAATACAATTTGGCATCCAAACTCTCCAGCTTGCAACTCACAAGGACTCCTGCAAAGTTTGCTGCCTCGGCTTAACTGTACCCATGAGGGGCGAGGGTTGGCCCTCATGCCATGGGGCTGGCCATGCGTGCCCAGGAGAGCAGGCCGTCTTCTTCCCCAGCCTCGCAATTGTGGCTGACTTCCTCTGGATCAGCCCAGCGTCCTTCCAAAGAGGGATGGTCATAGCGGTTGAGTTTGGAGCCCCACGAAGTCCATGTGGTTAACTATATTTCCTCCCCACCCCCGATTTTTAAATGATGAGTAACTAAAATTTAAGTTCAGAATAACATTCAAAGAAAGAAGAGAGACTGGGGGGGGGTGAGGGGGGTGTAAGAAAGAAAAAGAATTATCTAAATGGTTGTTTTTTTTCCAATTCCTTTTCCTTAAAAAAAAAAACCATTTTGTTCGTTTTAATATCAAATTCCCCTTTAAAAAGCAAATAATTTAAAATGATTTTTTTAAAAATATTGATTGCATTTACCAATTATCGGTGGCCATTGAGTTCACGTTTCAATTTGCAAGCATGTCTGTGTGGAACCAGTTTGGTGAATGGGCTGGACTAGAACCCAGGAGAGACGGGCACAGAGCCGGTCGTTTCTCTTGGCCTTAGGAAGAAGGAAAATGTAAGGGGCGCTTGGCCAGGGAGTAAAAAGGGACCGTATGGATTTCCTAACGTTGTGGGGATCCAGCCCCATTTCTAGAGACACTGGAAAGAGGGCAGAGAAGAGCAACCAAGATGATGAGGGGACTGGAGGCTAAAACGTAGGAAGAACGGTGGCGGGAACTGGGTACCTCTTGTCTAGATGAAAAGGGGGACATGGGGAGACAGGAGAGCAGCCTTCCAATATCCCAGGGGCTGCCCCAGAGAGGAGGAGGAGGGGGCCAAGCTATTATTCTCCAAAGCCCCTTAAGGCAGGACGAGAAGCAATGGGTGGAAACCAATCCAGGAGAGAAACAACTTAGAACTCAGGAGAAAATTCCTGACAGGGAGACCAATTAACCAGTGGAACTCCTTGCCTCCAGAGGTTGTAAATGCTCCAACACTGGACATTTTTAAGAAGAGATTGGAAAACTATTTGTCTGAAAGGGTATAGGGGCTTCCTGCCCAGGCAGGGAGTTGGACGAGAAGACCTCCAAGCTAGTGGTGGGATTCATTTTTTTTTTTTACTACCGGTTCTGTGGGCGTGGCTTGGTGGGCGTGGCAGGGGAAGGGTACTGCAAAATCCCCCTTCCATCCCCACCCCACTAACCTGCTTTCCAGCTCCGTTCTCCTGTGCAGGGGCCCCCAAAGGAGACCCAGCCGATCACCATCAGCCCTGTCTTCCAGATCCTTGGAGGAGCTGCTGCGGCCTGACTTGGGCGGCGGTTCCTGCTGCTGACTGTGCCTTTTCCTGCCCCTTTCCCAGGTCTGCTGATGGCCTTGGACATCCCCCAGGAGCGAGGGCTGAGCTCTCTGGATCAGAAATACCTGGATGGGCTGCAGGTTTGTCGCTTCCCTCTCTTCAACTTCCTGGAGCCACTGCCCCTGGACTGGATGTACCTGGTCTACACAATAATGCTGTTGGGTGAGGACCACGCTGGGGTTGTGCACAGGGATGGAGGGCCATGGGGGTGTGCTAGAAGAGCCCCCTAACTTGGGGGTCGTTTCTTCCCCTGCTGGGTCTCGTTGCAACCTGTGGTTGCTGCCCAGGGTCAGAGGGGAAGGGCGCAACCAAGCCCCACCTGCCATCCTGCTGTGCGGCTCCTCCAGAGCCGGAAGTGAAAAAAGGCAGTGCAACAAGCAGGAAATGTTGTAACACCCCCCCACCCCCCCAAGTTTCTCCCCAGGTGGGGCTGGGGAAGTGGGGGGAACATTGCTTGGCATGAAGGGAGCTGCAGTTTTATAAGGGAAAAAGAAGGTATTTAGAGAACCCTAGAAAATTTGGGCAGCTCTGGCCGTTGAAGATTTCCTTCCGGGGCCTCCAAACTGGGCCACTTTAAGACTTGCGGACTTCAACTCCACAAACACAGAGGTCTCCAAACTTGGCACAGCTGGCTGGAGAATTCTCAGAGTTCTTAAAGTGGCCCAGTTTGGAGGCCTCTGGTTTACTGGTTCCAGTGTAGTCTGAAGCCCACCAGCAGTGAAGATAGCTGGGGCCAGAAAAGCTGCCGACTTCCCAGAACTTGCCAGAGGGAGAAGACAAGCGCCGCCGTCAACAAAATCTACCCGCTCCCAGCCATAAGCGAGGAGTGGCCAAGCGTCAATATATCCCTTGATTAACTCAAGGAGTGAGTGGATTGTGGGAGGGCTTGCGAGTGTAGCTACTGGCTGGGTTAGACATTACCCCGGCTTGTAACGCAAATGGGGCAGTAAATTAACTGATTGTTCTTTTATTGTATACCAGACTCTTTGTACAAAAACAATGAGGTGAGGAGATCAAGCTTGTTTTTATCTGTTAGCTGCAGGCTACGTAAACAATCTTGCCGTACTGATAACGCAGCCAAGGTTTTCCAATTTGTGTTAAAGATCAAGGGGAAAAATGGGTTCACAGAAAATGCCGGAGTTTGTCTGGTTGATCCTGAGCCCCCGAAAGCCTCGGGACGACCCCTCTCGCCTCCCTGGCTTCTTTCCTTAGGTGCTGTGGGGATCATGCTGGGCTGCTTTTACCGACTGAGTTGCCTCCTCTTCCTGCTGCCTTACTGGTATATCTTCTTCCTGGACAAAACCACTTGGAACAACCACTCCTATCTCTACGGCCTCCTGGGCTTCCAGCTGCTGTTCATGAACGCGAATCGCTATTGGTAAGCCTCCATGGCGCTCTGTGGGCTTTGGCAAGGCCCACGGTGCTTTTCCCCCCTTCAGATCAAGGTTATGCCAAGTAAACATGTTTCCTGTCGTTCCGGTTGCATAAGTTAAAAGTTGACATTTGCCCCAACTTGGAGTCTGCCAGAGTCACATGCAGTGGCAGGAAGCCTGCATCCCAACCACAGAAGCTGCCACCGTAGTGAAGAAACAGCTGCTACAAAGCAGCACTTTAAGCTAACCACATATGTGCCACGCTGGACCTGGTCAGTGCCTGTTTTAAACACAGTGAAGGTCTCTGCAGAGAACACGGCTGTGCCATGGGGTCACCTGCGTCACCCCTGTGGCCAATCTCTACATGGAAGACGTAGAAACCAAAGCCCTAAACTCCTTCCACCTATTCACTGGTACAGGAAGGTGGACAATACTTGGATCAAGATTCAAACACAGGAAGCGAAAGCCTTCACCAAACTCATCAACTCTGTTAACAAATACATGAAGTTCACATAGGAAGATGTTCAGTGTGAGTGAGAGTGCAGAGAAGAGCAACAAAAATGTTCGGCAACTGAAGGCTAAAAAAACATATGAAGAACGTTTGCAGGAATTGGGTATGTCTAGTCTAGTGAAAAGAAGGACCAGGGGAGACCTGATAGTAGGGTTCCAATATTTGGGGGGCTGCCACAAAGAGGAGGAGATCAAACTGTTTTCCAAAGCAGCAGAAGACGAGACAAGTAGCAACGGATAGAAACTAATCAAGAAGAGAAGCAACCCATAACAAAGGAGATTTTTTTCTGACAGTGAAAACAATTTACCAGTGGAACAGTTTGCCTTCAGAAGTTGTGGGTGTTCCATCACTGGAGGTTTGTAAGAAAAAGTTGGACAGCCATTTGACCCTAGAAATAGTCTGGGGTCTCCCGCTTGAATTGAATTAGAAGACTTCCACGATCGCTTCCAACTAACCCTGTTATTCTGTCACATGAAAACGGAAACTGGTTTTCAAAGACGAAGCTTTGAGAACTCACTTATAGCAACAGATTAAATGTTGGGATCTTTCCTTCTGGATTCTCATCTTGTCCTTTCTTTTCCTTGCCACCAACTAATACCATAGTCTTCCTCCCAATATCTGCATTGTCTTCCTTGAAGACCTTTACAGCATAGGATCACATCGTCCTTTCACAATTTTCTGTGTTTTCATGAGCTGGAAACGAAGCTCAAATAAACCAAGTGCATGAAATCCTAATATTCTGTAGATGACCCTCTTCAAACCATCAGAGAAAGCTGGTTTTTCATCTTCTGGGTGACCGAGGAAATTAATGGTATTGTTTTCTAATTTTGACCTAAAAACCAATACTTACTTTCAGTAAAACAAAACTGTTAGTAAACTCTGTGCTTCAGTGAGATGAACGTAGAGGAGCCGGCAGTGTTAAGCATGTCATCAGCTTAGAGCTTTTGGGTTCCTACAAGTGCTCCAAGTCCAACCCTTCCTGAATTTCGTTGACCCTAAATCTGGCACCAATTTAGTGCTGCACTTTAGTTGGCCAGATTCTTGTCTATAGGCATATGTTATTCAGATCTTCTATTCTTTAACTTTATGAATGGTCCTGATTTTTTGTGCCTGATGTTTATTCTGGGCTGCTTAGAATCAGCTTTATTGAGACAATGTTCAAGAATCAAGATGTTCTTGATTTAATTCTTGATTCCAAAGGTTTTTCCGGATATGACTGAAGAATTGGTTGTTTTTCAAGACTGCCTCCAGGGCAGACTCCTAGTCTTGCTAATGACCTTCCTTTCCTCAGGTCTATTGATGGTCTCTGGCAACCACGGAAGAGAAATGCTCACGTCCCTTTGTGGAATTACACCGTTCTTCGTATGCAGGTATGCTCCAGGGCTGTGCCGTCTTCCATCTTGGTTTCCTCTAAGAGCAAACAGGGGTCTGCTTCGGGCCTAATGAAGAGAACCCAGCTAGCGTTGCTTGGTCTGCACTGCATGCTGGCACCAGCGTCTCAGGAGGCCCTGTGGAAATGGGGAAGCCACCGGCTCTAATGGCTGATGGATTCCACTGGACCCAGAGGAGCCAGGCCTGTCTTCCCACGATTCTGGGTTCTTAGGCTTGTCCGAGGCCCTGTCAGAGTTGCCATCCTGTTGTAATATTTAAGATGACAGAATGGGTAAATTATTACAAGTATTGGGAGCTACTATTTAATTTTAGGTTAGGTGTGGATGTGGACAGTGTGAAATGAAATTTACCCATTGCCCCATATTCGTTGTTCCTGTGTCATATATTTGTGGGTATGTTGTTTATGTCCTGGATGGGGTGACCCTTTGAGAGCTGCGTGTAACGAAACTTCATTTCAATGTACGCTGCTCAGTGGACATTCACGAAGGGGCAGTGCAGTTATTCTAAGTTCCGGTTCCCCACCCAATGTCTTTCAGTGTGACATTCCAAATTCCTGTGAGGGTTTTTTTTTTTTTTTTTTTGGTCATTTGTGGCCGAAGAAGTTTGAGTGGTGAAATTGACCATGGAAATTTGGGCAGGAAGTTGAAACTTGGAAGCTGGTTTGGAAACGGCAGCCTGTCTGCTGCTTCCTGTGGCTACGGTAGTCGCCGGCTTCCGCTTCGCGCCTTTTTGCCAGCTAGTTTGCCTCGGAGTCCCATGCTGTGGCCTTTGTTTCTGAACAGATCTTCATTGTTTATTTCATCGCGGGCATCAAGAAGCTGGATGCTGACTGGGTACAGGGCTACTCCATGGGCTCCCTTGGGAGGCACTGGCTCTTCAGCCCTTTCAGGTGAGCGATAGAAGCCAGGCAGAGGTGGCAGCAGGTGGGTCCCTCCTCTTCCTCCCTCCTGGACGTTGCAACTTTGGATGAAGGCGCCTGTCTGGTCCCTCAGGTTGTTGATGTCCGAGGAACTGACCAGTTTATTGGTGGTGCACGGTGGAGGGCTTGTGTTGGACCTGACGGCTGGCTTTCTGCTCTTCCTGGACGCTACCCGTCCCTTTGCCCTTTTCTTCGTCTCCTACTTCCACTGCATGAATTCCCAAATTTTCAATATTGGTAAGTTCTTCTGCAAGATCTAACCGCTCCTTTAAGAAGCCACCCGAGAACTTATAAAAGTCGGGTGTCGGGTAATAAAGGTTGTGTTAAAAAGGGTTAGGACTGGACTCTGCAGTTCTACTCTGTTCTTGCAAGGGGGGGGTTAACTAATACCTGCAAAAGCTGCACACCTGGCATGAATAATGATGCCTTCGCCAAGATTAGACAAACAGGCTTTTGTTAAAGGTGGATTATCTGATATATTGTTTGTTGGTACAGATTTAGCGTGTGCTTGAAGGAAAGCCAACACCATGGTAATGCCCTGGGTTAAAATTTAGAAGACTCCGGTTCAGTTCCGCCTACAATGAGGGTTGTCTTTGAGTCGGGCCCTCTCAGCCCAGTCTGCCTCACGGAGACGGTCTTGGGGGATAACGTGTGAGGAGGTCCCACCTGGGATGCCTTAAACTCCTGGAGGAAAAGAGGGCCATGAATTTAACCAAGTTTTCAATCAATCTCGGTCCGGGTGGCCCACGTGACCAGAATCCATGTCAGCGGGAGTCTCTCCTGAGCACACCTGAGTATTTGCGCTGGGTGTCCAGGCAGAGGTTTATGGAGGCAGAGCAGGTGATTTGCCTTTTGAGGGACCAGCCTACGCCTGTCCTTCTCTCATACTCCAACTTTCCATCCCAAAGGCATGTTTTCTTACACCATGCTGGCCACCAGCCCACTCTTCTGCTACCCAGACTGGCCACGTCGACTGATTGCCACGCTCCCTGCCTGCTTCCACAAGTTCCTGCCGCTTACCGAGCCTCCACAGCAGAGCCTGGAGTGCGTTTATCTGGAAACGGAGCGGCGAAGGCCCAGGGGAGCAGCTAGGAAATTGGGGTTGCGGCAGAAGCTGGGTGCCATTTTTACTATTCTGTACATCACGGAGCAGTTCTTCCTACCTTACTCACACTTTATTACCAAGGTGAGAAAGAACCATAAATGGTTTCTGAACCAAAAGGTTTAGACCTGATAGTATTCGACTGATGACATTTTCCATAGTTCTGATCCAGACAAGGTGGAGCCCCTCGGAGAAACACCTTCTCTGTGTCCCTCCTCATAGTAGTATTCCAGCCACGGAAGAGCCACTGATTAAACTTGAATCACGGCTGTGTGGTTGAGCTCCAGTTCTGTATAGTTTTACTCACCCAAACAGCCCCAGGGAAGAGTCTGAGGGGAGATCGGGGGTCTTGGGGATTGTTCAAGGGATGAGAAGAACAGCAAGTGCTTCTCATCCTGGGAATAGTCAGCTCTTCCCGCTAACCGTTCTCCCTGCAGGGCTACAACAACTGGACAAACGGGCTCTATGGCTACTCGTGGGACATGATGGTCCATTCACGCTCCCACCAACACGTGAAGATTACTTACCGTGATGGTCGCACTGGGGAGATTGGCTACCTGAACCCCGGGGTCAGTCTCTCTCTCTCACTTTTCAATGTGCCGTGAAATGATACAGTCTGGAGTAACACCGGCTTCTTCTTCAAACTAGGGTGTGAGCGATCCTTCTGTGCTGTACAGCAGTTTGCCACCTGTCAGGTTGCCTGCTGCATGGGTGTTTGTAAAAAAGCCGTGTGTCATGAGTGTGATGGTGTCTGTACAACTGTCTATGCAGAAGCAGTAAAGAGGCACGGTTGTGTTTGGAGAGACCATTTCTTTAGTGGACTTCAAGAGGAAAACCTTCCCATTGGTGCTTGCAGAACTTACGATTTTTTGATACAGTTTTATGTATGTTCTTGGATTAGGACAACCAAAGGCTCTCCTTCCCAAACAAATGTAGATTATGGATCCAAGAATTGGAACAACTTTGTTAAGATTTTCCTTCCCTTGTTTCTACGCCTGCTCATCCTTCTTTGTTCCCTTTATTTAATGGGCTCCAAACTAGCCTTTTCCAGCCGTATCCCGAGCAGAGCTTCCCAAATTATTGGAAGGCCCTTCTTCAGTTGTGCCAGTTAAGAGATTTAGTGATGTCCACAGAAGCTGGACACGAAGACATTTGCAAGACCCTTGGTAGTTAAATTTCTGGTGTTTCTTGGGATTTGGATCCTTGAGACTATAACAGTATTAATGGACAGATCCAGAGCGATAATCTCTGCCAGTTTTATGGGATTACTTTAATGTAGATTGGGGCTGTGGAAGGGAGTCTTTGGCAGAGCCTGGACTATAATTTTTATGCTTATTTATGCTTATATTGCACTTCAGACCAGGAGCCGCAAACTGGCTTCAGATGACCAAACGGCGTCATTTCCTGGGCCTTTACCATCGCTGTGCAGTCCCAGAAAAAGACATGTTTACATCGAGGAGGAGCGGAAAGCGTTTAGCGAGATACAATTTGACCCCAGGAAATTTGACCCCGCTCTTTTAAGGATGCTCCCCAGAGTTGTGGTCTATGCTCCCTTCCACTCTTGGAAGACCTTTTAAAGCTTGGGATCTCGAGCAGAGTGCATGGCTGATTTAAGTCATATTGGGGGGGGGGGGGGGGTTGAGACATTGCCCGTTCGAATTGAAGGAAGAGCAGGATTTGGATATCCCAGAGGAGAACGTCGCTGGTTAACGTGTACGTACTTGTATCTAAATATAGGCTGAGTCAATAGACATGGTCCTATTACTCTCCCCACAAGGTTCTACCAGGCAGCCCATAATTGAGGCTCTTGCTCCTTCTAGCTTTCCTGTGGAACAAAGCTCCATGTGCCATGACTATTTAGCCGCCAGGACAAAACATCCCAGTGAAGTACGCTGATTGCCTTTGGTATCAGCCTTGGAAGTTGCCCTTCCGATTTGGGCTTAGAGGTTCTGACCCCCCCCCCCACTCCCCTCCAGCCCGCCCAGCCTCTGCTGCAATGGCCCATCCAATGCTCTGCGTCCTTCTTTCTTTCTCCCCCCTCCTCTGTCGCCCCTCCCTTCTGCCACCTGCGCAACTGTGCTCCAGCTGAGGTCTGTATATATTGGAGCAGGTCTTCACACAGAGCCGGCGCTGGAAGGACCATGCGGACATGCTGAAGCAGTACGCCACTTGCCTCAGTCATCTGTTGAGCAACTACAACGTCTCGGAACCGGAGATCTACTTTGATGTTTGGGTTTCCATCAACGATCGTTTCCAGCAAAGGTTAGCGAGACATCCGGCGGTCACACCCCTCTGCAGACTGGGCCAATTATTACGTGGATTATTATGTGTTGTAGTTGACAGAATCTTCAAGGAATGTGGCTTCCAAGCAGAGTGTTCTTTTTGGAATTTGTCATGTGGAAATATAAAAGTTGCAAAATTGGGATGACTGAAAAAAGGCCCCTCATTTGGGCAGGTTATGGGAAGAAGGTTATGGGGTTGGCTAGAGACGGAGAAGTTGCTTCCCATTCAGTTCTAGAAAGGAACAGAGATCGGATCTTGGATCATGTTTAAAACATAAAGTTAGGCCCACTGGCGCCATAGTATATATTAGCAGAAACATTAGTTTTTTGTATTTATCTATTCTTTTACCCCACCCCCCACCCCCCATATATATATTGCTACAACTTTAAAAGCACAACTATAATGACGTGGGAAAATACCCGAACAAAGCTGAATACCATACATGTAAGTACCTGCAAAAACTTAAGAAAACAAATATATATATATATATATCCATCTATCCATCCACTTAATATTAAAACAAACATTAATACTTCCCCCAAATATTAATACACACACATATATACATATGCATGTACATGTACCTATACATATACCTATACATACATACATGCATACATACATACATATATATATATATATACTGTAATTTTTGTTTTAATATTTTTTGCTTTTTGACAGTTATCAGTTACCCCGTCCTCTTTCTGGTGGCCTACGACCATATTAAAGTTTGATTTGACATATTGGCATAATTGGTGGCTTCTAATCTATTGAGGAAAACGATACGTGGAAATACGGTAGCTTCCTGGGCTTAGAACAGGCAACGAGGCAGACGCCCCGGTTCTTTCCACTGATCCATGGTCCACTTTCCCCTGGATTTAACCTTTTTTCTCATTCCTGTGTTCCCCAGGCTCTTCGATCCAAACACTGACATTGTCCGCGCCCAGTGGTCCCCCTTCCAGAAGACCCCGTGGCTGAAGCCTCTTCTGATAGATTTGTCACCCTGGAGGACCAAATTGATAGAGATTGAAAAGTCACTGGACAACCAGACCGAGGTTGTCTTCATCGCAGATTTCCCAGGTACTGAGTTGTTCTTCTGTTCTCTTAGGAACCGGGTCTTCGTTTTAAGCTCAGATCCACAGGGTGGGCACGGCTTGGATGCGAAGGCTTTCGGCTGAACCCTTGTGGTGGAAACAGACCTCAGGGCCTCAGATAAAGGCTTCTGCCCTGCAGAAACTGTGGCTGCTGCTTCAGTGGGGCTTCTTGGAGGAGAAGCGAAAGGTCTTCAAAGAAAAGCCAGAAAACCCAAAAGCCTCTTGGGGAAAAAAGCACCTTTGGGTTTTATTTAAGTATTTTTCAAACCCCTCTGACGATCCAGTCCTATCCACACCTTCATAGCTCCCTCTTGTGGCCAAAGAGTAGATTTTTCAATAAGCCATTCCTGGCCAATCAGAATTCATAAAAATCAGGAAATGTCAGCGCAACAAAACGGTCCAAAGCTGCAGCTAAGTTAAAAGTAGCAAACAAAAGCCACACCTGGAGTCTGTTCCTATGTTTCTTCAGCAAAGTTTACAGAAAGAAAGCTACTCCACGCTTCCTTGTTGCCTCCAGCAACCACCTTCCTTGTCGTTTAACAAGGAAGGAGCCTCAAATGTGGTGCTGACCTTCGAAAAGGAGTCGCAGGCTGGGGCTCAAAGCAGGGCGGACTCTTGTTTGCTGGGGGGGCGGCTGAGATGTGGGAAGAGCTGTGGGCGCTTCTGTGGTCTTTGCTGCTGACCTCCTGGCTGTCCCCCCCCCGTCCCCCCCCCCATCCCGTGGCAGGGCTGCACCTGGAGAACTTTGTGAGCGAGGACCTGGGTAACACCAGCCTCCATTTGCTGAAAGGGGAAGTCACGGTGGAGGTTGTCGCTTCGCAGAGGAATTACACGCTGCAGGAGGGAGACAAGATCCAGGTGAGGCCCTGGCTGGGTGCTGTGCGGGGAGACCTTTGGCCTGGGCCCTCGAGGGGCTGGTCCAAGAGGAGGGGGGATAGGCAGCCCACCCGCCCCACCTCCACCGGAGAGGGTCTCATAACACGATGAGAAACCACATCAGGAGGAGGCAGCCCTTCGGGTCTGGCTTTGGCCAAACCAAAGAGGTTCTGAAAAGCACCTCTCAACCGGGCTGTGTTTCACCATCCACCATGACAAGGCAGCCAGATGAAATGGCTTTGCTGGAGGAGGAGGAGGAGGAGGAGGACGGGGGGGGGAAGGGAGTGGGGGCTGCTCTGTCCTGCCCAGTGAACGTCTCCAAAGGGCTGGAAGAAGCATGAGGGGATCCTAAGTCCACCTGGGCCTGCCTGGGCCTCCGGTTTGCAGATACACACATCTGTATACAGACACATCTGCACGGCTAGCTACAGCCCTCCCCCCATGCAGTCCACCTGTGGCCAGTTGGACTCTCTTGCCAGCTGGGCTGTTTGGGAAGGCCTGTCGCTCCCCAGCGTGAGAACCGGCCTAGATGCCGGCGCTGCCTGGCCCTCAGGAAGGGGGGCTGCTCCCAGGCACCCAGAGTCCCTCTGCCCTTGTCTGTTGGCCGCAGCTGCCAGCCGGGGAGTACCACAACGTCTTCACCATCTCCCGGGAGCCCTCCTGCTACATGTATCTCTACGTCAACACGACCGAGGTGGCCCTGGAGCGGAATTTCACCCAACTTCAGGAGTTGCGGGAGAAAGTTCTGAACGGGACTGGTAAGCCTGCAGGCCAGCTGGGGGCCCGGACTTGGGGGTGACCTGATCGAAGTGTTCCAATATCTGAGGGGCTGCCCCAAAGAAGAGGCAGTCCAGCTATTCTCCAAAGCATTTCAAGGCAGGACAAGAAGCAACGGGTGGAAACTGACCAAAGAGAGAAGCAACCTAGAACTAAGGAGAAATTTCCTGACTGAGAGAACAATGAGCCAGTGGAACAACTGGCCTCCAGAAGTTTTGGCTGCTCCAACACGGTTGGACCAGCCGTTTGTAGGGAGCTGTATAGGGCTTCCTGCCTAAGCAGGAGGCTGGACTAGAAGACCTTGAAGGTCCCTTCCAACTCTGCTATTCTTCTGGTCTGTTCTTGTCCCTTGCCTGATTTTCGGAAGGCGCTTCACCTTCTGTTTCCGCTGCTTCCCTCTGAGCAGAAACGGAGCCTCTCCCGCCAGAGCTGCAGCCCATCTTGGCGGACTCTCTGGGAAACGCCACGCAGGCAGACCCGGTGGTGGCGGCTTTTCTCCATCGGCAGCGGCGCATGGAGGAGCGGCAGAGGCGGCGCAACGCCACGCTGGCCGAGCGGCTGCAGCGCTTCCTCAGCAAGAAGTACTTCGTCTTCCGCAGGAGGTGAGGGGGGGAGGGAGGGGGGGAGGGAGGGGGGGCCCCGCCTTCGCTCGGCGTGGAATCATTTTATGGCCAGTTTTCATTAAAACTGTTGTCAGAGGTAACACAGACTTAGGAGAGAACTATAACGCAAGAGTCAAAGGGGCAGGAGAACCGAAAATGAAAGAACCGTAGAAAGGGAAAACCCTAAGAAAGCGACTTCCCAGCCTCATGACGCCAAGAATCTCTTCCTTTCCTGTAAATGAACAGATGAAAATCTCCCGTGATTCCTCCAACTTGGGGCAAATCTAGTCAGTACCGTCTTCTCCGGTCCAGGTATCAGCAAAAAAAACAACCACCCCAGAGCAGGCTTTTCTGTGGGATGTGCCTTTCTTGTAACCACTTTTGTGCTCTTAACACGCACACACACGCACTCACGCACACAGGCTCAGCTTGCATGGTGTTGTTGTGTGCCTCCTCCTGACAGAGTCTCCCGCTTGGTTTTTGCCCACAGCCTTCTGATGACCAGCATCTCCCTGCGGAACCTGGTGCTGGGCCGCCCCCCCCTCTCCCAGCTGGCCCAGGAGGTGGCCTACGCCAACATGAAGGAGGCTGCCCAGGAGGAGGCGGCCCCCCCTGGGCCGGAGCGCTCGGACCTCTGAAAGCCGCCGCTACCTCAACCGCTGCTGCCACTGTCACCACTAGCCATGAAGGCCTTAACTGGGGGATGTCGCCAGGCCTGAGGAGTCGCCTTGGTGGGTTGCTTGGCCGGAGCCCCTTCCCCTCCCTCTTCCCGAGACTGGAGGGGGGGTGGGCTCCGAGCCAGCCTGATCCTCCCCCACCCTAGAGGGGCCGGGTGGAGCTTAGGACCCTTGCAGAAAACGCTGCAGGCAGGCAGGCAGGAAGAGGGAGGGAGGGAGGGAGGGCCGGTTCCGTGGGCTCAGCCGGCCGACCCAATGATCATCCCTGCCCGATGGGAGGAGAGCAGGGATCTCAGCTGCCCTCTCGGTGCTGGGACCCACCAGGCAGCTGGGAGAGAGGGAGGGGCTGGGCAGAGGGGCTGTTTTTCGGCATTTCCTTGATCGGGGCGGATTGGATAAGTCGAGGGGGTTTCAGTTCTTTGCTGAAGGCTCCTCTGTGGGTGGGAGAGACAGGAATGAGCGACCCCCCCCCCCCTGCCAGGGACAGAGAGGAGGAGGAGGAGGAGGAGGCCGCCACCCGGCTCCTCCTCAGCGGACTTCAGAATTCCCTCTCTGGCCTTCCTGCCGGCTGCAGAGGCGGAGCTTCTCTTCCGCGGCCACGAGGGTCTCGCTCTCAGTCCCCATCCCATAATACCCCGTACTGGAGGCCAGGCCTAGCAACACCGACCCGTAGGTATTCCCGGCTTCAAAGGGCTGGCTACGTCTCCCGTGATTGAGCCTCGTTTTTTTTTTTTTAATTAAAAAATGACATTTGTGCAAAAGTCTGCGGCTTTATTTACACCCCACCTTTACTATTATTTTTCAAACCGCTCCAGGTGGCAAATGTATCTAAGGGACCAGGAGTCCCCAGCCCCCGGGGTCCTGACCTGGTACTGGGCCCTGGCCTGTTTGGAACTGGGCTGCCTAAGCAGCAGGCAGAGCCCGGGGGGGTTAGCTGCGGGTTGCCCCCATATCTCCTCCTGGTCACTCTGGTGGGCCGACATTTCTTCCACGGTCCCCATGATCCATCTCCAGGTGGACCAGTATTGCAGATCTAGCCTCATGTCAGACCTGCCCCAGGGGGGTCCCTTGGAAAGAGAGACCCCCCCTCGATTCCCTTTGGTTTAAGTGATAGGCTTCTTTTACTACGGACCGGCGGTTGCAGGAGAAGCCAGGCTAGATCTGAGTATTCCTGTGCAGCGGTCACCAGTTTTCCCCTTTCTGTGTCGCTCCCTCCTGGCCCAGGTTCTCAGTGGCCAATAGCATCCTGCTTGGTTGATGTTTTGGGGGCCGCTTTGATGTTAGGCCTCTCCTGAAGAGGCCTCTTCCCGTTCTTCCCCAGGCCAGGCGTCCTTGGGTGGGCTGGTTTAGTCCAGTGTGACATCTCCGGTTCCTGTCCTTGTCTTTTCCCTCCCTTCTTTTCCCCTGTACAAGTTGCCCAAATTCCTCTGCCCCATTTATGCCAGGATGCCAGCAAGCTTAGCGAAGTGTTGTGAAAGATGGCAGAGCTGAGGAGGAGTTAAGGCATATGACATGTGGCAACACGAAGGTCCATTTATATGAGATCTGACGAAAGTTAAATTTAAGATGTCCACGAGGAAAAGAAATCATAAGGAGTTTGGAGTTGGCTGGGACAACCCAATACCAATTAGCGCTCAAAAGCTTTCTCTCTGTCAGGAGGGGAACCCCGGGCATCCCATCCTATCCTGACCTGGGGAGCCGTTAGCATCACTTTAAAAAGAGAGGCAAATCAGTTCAAGTACAAAATAACCATGCGAGGAAGTACAACCATATTACAAAGTCCGTCTTCTCGATACTACAAATCCAACTTGGGTGGCCCTCAGCTGGGATCTCCTCCTCACCTACTAGCCAGAAGCGGTGATGTCGATCGAGTCACGGGGCTCATCCACACAGGGTTGGTTCAAGGGGGCCTGAAGTGACACTGAGGCCAAAAGGCCGCAACATCAACCAAGTGAAGATGGGGAGCAAAGGAGAACAACGGGAAGCCCCTCGATTGATCAGCAGCCCCACCAAGGAAGGGAATTTCGCGAAGGAGCTGCCTGGGCGGAGGGGGGCAGGAGGGGGTGGGAGGCTCCTTCCCCCCTGGCCGACTTTGAAGGTCGAGGGAGCAGAGGGCAGCCCCTCGTGGCCCAGTCTGGCTGAGCGGAGAGCCGGAGGCAGTTGGCCACTTGGCAGGTCCAACGGTTTCGCTTCAGTTTGCGATACCCCGTCTGTTCCGCGTCACCTGGGAGGATTTGGCCGGGATTAAGCCCTGGAAGATCCAGGAAGCGCCTTCGTCCTTCTCGAAAACAATAGCCGCATTCGTGGCCAGGGGACGGGGCGCTGCCTTCAAAGTGGGACCCGGGTGGCTGCAGCAGCAGGTGTTCCTGGGCAGCTGCCGAAAGCTGAAAGCGCTGCTCCGCGTTGCCGGGCCTCCTGTTCCTCCCCACCTCAGGGCGGTCGAGGGAATCATCTGTCAGCTGTGAAAGCAGATCCCAGAACAAAACCCACTTTTGCAAGGGATTACAAAGACCAGGAAATACAGGTGATTACCAACAGGTGCCTTTGATACCTACATCCGCCTCCCTTTCTGGCCCTTTGAACTGACTTTGATATGCTGTAATTAGGGATTGCTGGCGAGGGGAGGAGCCGGCCTCTGCTGGCCTCCCCAAGATCCCTTTGAATGGCTTGTTTTGAAGTAGCGGATCAAAGGGTTTTTCAGAGACTGGGGGGTCCAAAGAGGAAGGAAAAGGGGAGCAGGTCACTATAAATAAGGTGGCGGGATGGCCCCAGAGGCAGGTGAACGCCTTCGTCCCCTACGCATATCCCAAGGGCTCCGTCCAAGGTGCCACGGAGCGATGTTTTAGCCCTGGGAACGGACGGCTTCCAGGGACGTCGCCAGGCACCGCCAAAGTCCTGCTGCAGGGCAGAAGATGGAGGCCACCTTCCTTCTGGGGCTCACCTGCCTTTGCTCCCCTCTGGCTGCTCTGGTCCTTGACTTCAATACCATCCGGGGCTCGTCCGAGGTGTCCAGTTCCAGGAAGGTGAGCGGTTTGGTGGGAACAGCGAGTTGCAGCGAAGGCTTCAGGCTGCGCTGGGCAGGAGCCTAATTTGGGGGCCGATTCTGGTACCACAGAGGGTCCCACCGAGGAGTCCAAAATGCAGGATCCTGGGAGGCTGATAACACACCGGAGGCTGTGGTGCATTGTTGGTCTTCGGGACCCGACTTCCAGGCCAGGGGCTTGCTCACCCACAGCTCCCTCCATTTCTCTCCCCCCCCTGCCCCCCGTTTCTGTTGGGGAGGGGGAGGGGATGTGCTTAGGGAACCTTCCAGCTGTTCTGCCGCAGCTCAAATAGGAGTTCCCAGAGGAAACCTTGGGAGCGAGGAGGAGTTTAGCCAGGGGGGGAACCAGCCAGTCTCCTCCTTTAGGTCACCTTGCTGAGCACGGCAGAATCCCCCCCCCCTTACTGAAGCGGTCCTATGGGGGGGGGCATGTCTGTTTGAGCTGACCTGGACCACACCATTTCACTTAAAACATGGGGGGGGGATTTAAGAGCCTGCCCCCCCCCCGCCCCCCCCGGCCTGGGGAAGGGTCCCCCTTGCCCCCCCCCCGCCCCTGCCGGGGCCCCTCCAGGCAGAAAGAGGCGGCATTGCTTAGGATCATGTCCTCTAATGAAGACCCTTCCGTTCCCTGGTCTGTAGCCCCGTACCCCAATTTAGCTCAGCACCCCACTGCCCCCTTTTCCTGGCAGGCTCTCGGGCTAAGACCTGCACCTCTGGATCTTTCTTCTTGCTGGTCCCCCCTCTCTCCCCGCCCAGCCTGGGGTCTTCTAACAAGCCCCCCTCCCTCCCTCCTTTCTCTAGAGCACCCAATGCTTGACCGACAAAGACTGCTGGGGGGGCAAATATTGCTACAAGCCCCCCGAGGAACAGCTGCCCTTCTGTGCTCCCTGCCAGGGTTTGCGGAGGAGGTGCCAGGGGAACGGGGTCTGCTGCCCGGGGACCCTCTGCATCAATGGTACGTTCCAGCCACCGCAGCCCCTCCCCCTCCAGGCCTCGAGGGGGGAGAGCCGGCTGGGCTGGGGAGGGCCAGGGCCAGGGTGAGCCTATCGAGCGGACAGCCTCCACTCGCTTCCCCGCTGGGCCCAGGGTCCTCGGACTGAGGCCTCTGGGATCAGCTGCAGGCCTGAATCCATCCTGCCCGCTCTTGACCAGCTGCTCTTGGGTGTGACGGGATGGGAGCGCAAGGGGGGGGCGCGCAAGGGACGTGGCGGAGGGCTTTTTGTTGGGAATGCCAAAAGGCCACAAGCCCCTGTAGCCCCCCCCCACCCCCTGTACCCTGAACCTCCCTCTCCCCAGGGAGGGGCGCTGAGGGGGGCAGGCGGGGTGGGCAGAGGGACCCTCCCTCACCCCAGGCTCCTCTCTTCCACGCCAGAAGTGTGTGCCCAGGCCGAGGAGCAGAGAGACCGGCGGCCACGACCAGCTCAGGCCGGGCCTGCCTGGAAGGAGGGGACTCGGCCGAGGCCGCGCAGCCCAGGTAAGAGAGGGAGGGAGAGGAGTTGGGGGTGGCTTCCACCTACAGCCGTCCGTTACCGGAACAGGTGGCCCCGTTGCATTAAATCTTCAGTGGGACAGGAGTGAATCCCTCTTGCTTGTGGATCCGAGGGGAGGGGTCTTGTCTTGGGGGGGGAGCAGCAGCAGGGCTCGAGCCAGGTAACACACCAAGCCATGAATCGTAGTCTGGCGTGTCCACAAGGCTACAAACCAGCAATGTGGCTTTTGGATGAAGAGTCAGGATCCGAGGGGGAGAGGCCGGTCCCAAGGTTTCCTTTCACTAGGGAGGCCACTGGGCGAGCTGAGGGCCGGCCACTTTCGGCCAAACTACCTCGCAGGTGGTTGTGACGATGACATTTGGGCCGCAGGGCCATCGCCCACCCTGGGGCAGTCCATTCCTGAGAAACCTACAGCAGATCGTGGTCTGTCGCAGGCTCTTCTTCCTCCCCTGGAGAGGCTGAGGTCCACCAGCCGCCTGCCCCTCGGTCGGCCTCCAGACCTTCCAGGACGACTAATATTGGGACGGGGGCCCACCTGAGCAGTTCGTCTGCACCCCAGAAAGTGGGGAGAAAGGAGGGAGGGAGGGAGGGCAATGCAGCCTCCGGAACCGGGGTTCGCTCCAGGGAGATCCCTGACCCCCGCCCGCCTCTTCCCACAGCTGGCACGGGGGAGCGCTGCCTCCGCACCTCCGACTGCGCCCAAGGCCACTGCTGCGCCCGCCACTTCTGGGCCAAGATCTGCAAGCCGGTCCTCCTGGAAGGGGCCGTGTGTTCCGGGCGAGGGCAGAAGGACGGCGGGGCGCCAGGCCCTGAAATCTTCCAGCGTTGCGGCTGCGCACCCGGCCTGGTTTGCCAACGGCCCCTCCGGGGCGCCCCGCAGAGAGCCCGGCTGCGCGTCTGCCGCGCCAACTGAGGCGGTTCTGAGCCTGGAAGAGGGCCGGAGCGGAGGGAAGCCGGAGCGGAGCGGGGGCGCCTGGATCAGCCCCCGAGGGCCTGGCGGGCGGGCTGGCTGCGCACCCGGCTTCCCGGACATTGCGCCCCCAAGGACCCGACTCGTCACGGAGCTGCACCGCGCTTGAGCTGGCAGGAAATTAACCAGCGCGAACTTTGCTGCCCCGTTTCGGCTCCTGTCTCTGACCCGGCTTCTCCCCCGGGGTGGGGGGTGGGGGGGGCAGGTGGGGGTCCCGATTACGTGTGTTCAAGGCACTCGAAGTAAAGCGATCCACAGACTCCTCCTCTCCTGCTTTCCCCGCTTTTGAGTATCAGCAGCTGGGGGGGGGGATTTATTTTGGAAGGGGTGGGGGGCGCTGGAGGCAGAAGGCCACGGCAGGGGAGCCACGGTTCCTTCAGAAATGCCCACCTTAGGCCAGACCCGCTGATATTAACGTTGGTAAAGCTGGCTAGATCCGAGCGAGATTCCCTCCCCCCCCGCTTCCCTTTTGGGTCCAGCAGAACCAAAAGCCCCCTCCCCCCCCCGGTTCTTTTAAGCCCGTTGCCTAATGCAGGGGTCCCCAAACTTTCCGGCTGGTGGGGGGGGGGAGCGGCAGGTGCTCACAAGGCTTCGTTTGTGCAAGCAGCACACGTGCCCGCCATTCTCACAAACAGAGCTGTGCGTCTGAACAGGCCGTGGCCCGGTACTGAGGTCTGATCCGCGCATCGGGTCCCCCTGGCCGAAGGCAATGGAAGAAGCCGTTGTCCCCCCCAAAAAAATCGGTAACATGTGAGAGCTCCGGGCAGGGAGGGGCCTTGCTGAGCCAAAGGAGGCCCCCCTCCCCTCCCCACTGCCTCTCTGCCCCCCCCCGCCCAGGGCCACCCCTCCCCCCTCCAGCTGGTCCCCCACAAAAGTACTTTTTGGCCTGGGTGGGAGGTGCAGCTGCCGTCGTCCTCCCCCCCCCCACCTGACCAGGGGCTTTTGGGATGAGTGAGAAAGGACACTGAACAGGTACAAAAGGGGGAAGGGGCTTTGTCAAAAAGAAGCCGTTCTGCTGGCCGGTGTCCAAGGCAGCCACCATCAACGCCGGGGCTTTGCGCAGGATTGGAGTCTCCCCTTGAAGTAGAACCCCCTCAAACGCTGGTGGGGGGAAGAGGGGAAGGGCCCCCCCTGCCTTCATCCTTGCCCATAATGCACAATCAGTCCAGTCGAAGGGACCACGGATTTCTCAACCGTCGCCTGTGACCCACCCTACAGGTTACGACCGCTGCCTTCCTCAGTCACGGGACGGCATTTGGGGCGCTTGGCAACTGGCTCACAGTTGTGATGGGTTGCCACATACTACAGTCACATGACTCTGATTTCTGACCTTTTTGCCCCCCCCCCCCGCCCCCACCCCCCAAAAAAGCCATTTGAGAAGAATGGGTTGGGGTAGCAACCATGTGATTCAATTGACAGGTCAAAGAAGGCACCTGTCCACCCCAGACGGGGTGCCGAAATGCCCAGCCCGTGGGGGAGGAGCTGAGGGTCTCCTTTCACCCCCCTCTTCCTCCCCTGGGAGAAGTGGGGGAGGGGCAGCGGCAGGGGCCGTAATGCCCGGGGAAGATGGGCCTCTTGGAGACCCCTCCCTCCTGCCTCCAACCCTCCCCTTAGCCAGGAAGGGGCTCCTCTGCGCCATCCATAGCCTCCCAGACTTCTTCCCCTGGGGACAGATTCCCGAGTCTTCCTGGCTGCTAAGGCAGAAAGGGGAATGTGTGTGTGTGTGTGTGTTTCTGTGTGTGTTCTGCTGCTCACAGAGACAACTACTGAACCCTACAGGTGCTCCAAGTGCAGAGCAGTGAATTCTAGAGTACTTGTGAAATAACGTCCAGTTCAACTACTTGCTGCCTGTGCCTAAGGAAACCTCCAAAATAGCACTGGAGCCTTTTTAACATGTAGGCCTCTCAGATGGTCTGCCTCTCGGGTCTTTGAACCGCCACCTGTTCCCTCACCACTTGGCTGGACTAAGCCCCCCCCCCCCACCTGACTCAGTTCTAGGGCTGGATGTGGCGGTGTGGCGGCCACGTGTAACGCGAGACTTTTCGCTTGGGTTCAGATCCGTCCCAAAGGCGGCTTCAAAGACCCGCTGAGCTCTGCATTCTGCACATGCCACTGAGGCTCAGAGCCCCTGCGCGCAACCGGCCTGGCACCTTTCAACTTGATAGGGTTTTGGATGCTTTCTAGCCAAGCCTTCTGCAAAGTATTGAAAACGCAATTTTCTTGACCCAACATCTCTTCCGAGAGAAGCAAGCAAACAAATTTAAATCCATATTTTTCAAGGATTATTCCTTGGTTTAAACGACTTCTGATTTGCTGCAATTGGAACAGAGGAATAAGCACGAGAAATGCCTGCTTAAAATGAAACCAAAAGGGTTTGTAAACGTCTCTACTCACTCGCTCTCCTTGGGGAAGGAAGGAGTCGGAGCAGGAATCGCATCCTTGTCCAGGAGGTTTCTTGTGGACAGAATCGCTCCAGCTCCCCGATGCAAGGGCAGCTTTTAAGGGAGCAGCCAAGCTGAAACTGACTACGTGATTCTATGTCCTTATTTGCTACTGATTATTTTAGGAGGTTAGAAACAGGGTAACTTAAAAGGAAGACTGAATTTCCTTTTTAAAACCAAGCCAAAGTAGTCTTTCCTGTTTATTGGTTAGGGTGACGGTTTGACTTGCACACTTGAAGGAGGTTTTAAAAAAAACTTCCATTGCCACCCTCCCCGCCCGCCTGCTTCCCACAAGAGGACGGAGCGGTCAAGTCTCGTCCCAGGACAGCTTCCCGCTCTGCTTCCAGCGCCTGGGGGGTCAAGGGGGGGCAGGCTATTCACTCCGCTCTTTGGGCTCCCGATATGGCCACTGGATGTAGTCAAAGACGTCCTTCTCGCTGTCCACAGGGAGTGGCTCCCCCGCAACGCCTGCCAATTCAGAGCCAGAGAGATCCACTTGGTCACCCCCCTAGTAAGAGATCCCCAATTCTCCGGCCAGAAGGTCTGCTAAGCGAACAGGAGGAGGAGGAGGAGGAGGAGGTCTAAGACGCACAGGCAGTGTGGCCCAGTGGAAACAGCTTCCACTTGCCCAGGTGTGAGCGTGCCCGATTCGGCTTCCTCCTAGAGGAAAGATCCTTCAGACCTTCGACCAGCCGTTACAGGGAGACAGGAACCAGGAAAGGGGAACAAAAAGGCTGGGCGGCTATTAGCAGGGTCAACAAATGCCCATCGACGCCCAAAGCACTCCTCCTCCTCCTTGACCCCAGGAAGCTTTTGCCTCATCCTGAACTTCTGAGGAGGACTGGACAATGCAACCTGGCTTTGCTGGAGCAAAATTTGGGCCTGGTGGCAGGACACTCGGACCACCAAGCTCTTTGGGAGCCAGACGATGCAGGACCCTTACCAGTGACGCCCAGAGGCCGGATGGTGTACTCATTCAGGGTGAAGCCCATTTCCAGGGCGTGGGCTCGCATGTTCTTATTGAAGAGGTCACTTCCGGTGAAGTAGAGGACTCCACAGTAATACTGGTCCTTGGGGATCAACCTGGAACACGGCAGAGAGAGAGAGGCGCTGGCCTCGGTAGATAGTCCTCGACTTACCATGTTTCGTGGTTACAATGCAAGGCTGCCAGGGAAGCCCAGCGAGGCTTGGGGCGTCTGTGGGAGGCTGAAGCATGAAGGGGCATGTGTGAAGATACCAGGGGTGTGTGGTGAGCTTGGGGAGAGTGCGTGGGAGTGTGAAGGAGGCACACGCAAGTGGCGAAGGAGGCGAAGGGAGACGCAGGGAGGAGTCCTTGTTCTGCCTGAGATTTACCGGATGTCAATTCTCCTGTAAGGACAGGCAGCCTCGTCGTCTTTACTTGGGAGCCGACATACGCCCTAGAACCAGGAAACGAGAAACAATTCATTGTAGGTCTCCTTTTTTTCCCAATAGGGCGAATAAGAAGTATAGAAAAGCAAGAAACCTGACAAATGTTATAAACCTTTTAGAGCGCTCTTCCGTCAGTCCATCAGTTGCATATTAATTCAATGGACCCCTATCCCCAAGAGAAGACCTATCCAGTATAGACAAGTTCAAGTCACCAGGACCAGAGGGATTACACCCCAAGGTTCCGACGGAACTGGCCGACATGATCTCAGAACCCCTGGACCCCTATCTTTCAACGGCCCTGGAGCGCTGGGGGACGAACAGAGGCCTGGGAAAGGGTCGGTGCGGGTTCCCCTTCCCAGTTCCGACTCATTTGCACCGTTCAGCATTCTGCAGTCTGACACCATTTACTTCTGTGGGGTTGGCGTCTTCCCCAATTCCTAGGCAACACAGACAGCTACGGCAAAGCACCTCAACCAGGTTGGCCACCGAGTTAAGGAAGTCTGGATGGGAGGGGCTCATGGAACCCCCTCCGGTCAGGAGAGGATTACAGACCAGCCACCCTGGAGGCTAGGCTCTCCCCCTCAGAGGCAGGACATTTTAAGACCCTCAAGGTATTCGTTTGGGGGGGGGGGGAAGACGACGACTCACCATGAATTTTGTTTCCCCCTTTGAGAGCGTGTCCGTAACGAAGTGAACGCTTTCCAGCTGCTCCACCACTTGATGCAGAAGCTTTGGCTTGAAAAGAAACAACCCCGTCACAATCAGGAAGAGAATCAAACTGCTTGAGAATGTTATTGTGGTGCCTCATCTGGACCTGGGAAAAGTTGAGGGATGGTTTCAGGCCCGGCACAGGAATCTGGGGAACGCTGGGATTACTGTCCTTGGGACGATCCAGAGAAAAATAACCACAGAAGTTATGCCAAGGGAAGATGGTATTTGTACCCCGGGGCTGGACTCGGGCATCCTCAAGTGATCCTATCTGAGCTTGGCTGTTTTCTTGCAGGCCTTCCGTGACCCAGCTAAGGAACATCATCAGTGCCAGGAGGGAATGGTGTGTGTGTGTGTGTGTGTGTGAGTTACTCTCTTTTTATATATTAGTGGCCTGCTGTGTTCTTCCCAGTTGAAACTATGGCTAAATTTGTCCATATGTGATGAAATGAACGTGCTTTCATCCCGTCTTCTGACTGGGTCTTCATGGATATGCTCTGCTAATCTTCTCCCAGTTTGTCCTACGTAGCAGTGGCCGTTACAGCTCTTACGCTGTGTGTGCTGGAGAGGATTTCCGTTTTTCCTTCTGGGACTGCTGGGTCTTTGGGTTTCCTTTGGATGTTCTGGTTTACGTGCTTTGGTGATGCCACCGAATTGTGACAATCCGCTGGTGCTTTCGGAAGGCTTTTAAGCGTCAGTGTTATTCTTCCAACAGCAGAACCCGGCGGGTGGGTCTTTTTCGCTCCTTTTCTTTCCCATTCACGTCCCTCAAAGAACCAAGAGGACCCAAATGGGGTCACACGGCCACTGCGGCTGGGACGATGAAAGGCATTTCTCTCTCTCAGGGTCTTTGTCTTAAAACAGCGGCCCTCCTCCCAGGGTGAAACTCAAAGCGGGGGGGGGGGGCAGGGGGGAGCTCCCTTCTCGGTTACAAACAGCCCATTAGCCTGGGAGGCAGACCACCCACGCAGCCAGGGCGGCCAAGTGGCTTGAACAAGACCAAAGCCTGCCTCCGATGAGGGATGGCTGACAGCCCATTAACCACGAACAGCCCGAGGGCTCTTACTCCAAGGCCTAAGGACAGCAGAGCCAGGCCTTACGTACGCAGAGATCGGTCCCAGCTTTTTAGCCCTTTATTGTCCTGGTTCTTCTCTGCGACATCCAGCCACAAGGACCGTGCCATTTCGACCTTCAACAATATGAAACAAGAATTCCCCATGGAAGCACTGACACCCCCACCCCACACACACACACAAAAAGAAGGGAGCCCCACGGCCAGTTTTGTTCTATTTGGGGTCCCTCCGGTTGGTCAGCCAGATCGATGTTCTCCTGCAGATTTCAGACCCTGTAGCAGGGACTGAATCTATGGGCCTGGGCCCTGAGATGCCTGCATACGGTGCATTAACTCTAGGAGCCAGGCAGGCACTGGTGCTCCGTGGTTGCAGGAAGGAATTAGGTCCAGCTGTATAACTCTAGATAGTCCGCCGACCCATCAGCTCTCATGCGTTACAGGATGTCGCACCTCTGCGTGCAGGGTTTTACACTGGCAGCGAGTCTGAGCTCCACCGAAGGCTATCAGGCTGCTTTAGGGATCCAGAGCAGTGCAAAACCAGCCCTGCCGATGCCTCCAGGTGCCCCTGAAAACACCCCATGGTGAATGCCCCAATGGGCTGGGCGGGTGAGGGGTCTGAAATAATCTAACCCCCCTCTAAAGGGAAAGTGGGTGATGGAACTCTTCTGGAAGCTTCTGTGCAAGCATCAACGACAGTTTTGACAGTGATGCGAACAGAACGAAAACTGCTAAAAGCTGTAAGAAAAGATGTGTTGCTTCTTTCGGCAATGAGGACCTTCCTTTTATTCAGACAAATACTACGTCCCTAACCTTTGCATTGGTGATAAAAAAAAAGTCAGGCTGAGAATGAAATGGCAATATTTTTAAAAGAGATTAATGCCAAAGTAATTTGCCCTCTTTCAGGGTAGGTTCTTGGATTTCCTGGGAACATAAAAAGCACCACTGGATTCCGATAACTGCTGGTCTCTTGATTACAACAGGATTACCCCAAAAGAAAACTGACCTTTTTGGCAGATTCTGAAGTGAAGTCTGGGTGGGTGAGCAGGATATCCATATCTCCACTGGATTCTGCACCTTTCAAAGTCAAGCCGAGCAGCAGAAGTCAGTTCAGCCTTAGATATAAGATCCAATTTAAGAAAAATATGTGGAGTGCTACTAAAAGTGACAGGAGGAGATTGGTACTTTCAGACTTGCACAGTTCTGTTAATGAAGCCTTACATAATTGGCTCAGCTGGTCAGTTTTTCTGTCTGGTTTACCTGGGAGGGCCAACATCAATACTGCAGCACTGAAAGTACACATTTCCTGCTGCCTCTAAAACAGTCTACAGTATAAAAACAGCGCACAAGATAAGGAAGGGGGAGAGACCCTGGAAAGAGTGCAGAGAGAAGGGTGGGTAAGTCCCTTTCTCCGAGGTTGCTGTCATTGCAAACTGTCGTTAAGCAAACAATCATTAAGTCAGGAACTATCTGTTATCGGAGCACTTCAAACTTCCAAGACATTCTTTGAGGGACCACAGTGGGTTTGCTTTGGCGGGGGGGGGGGGGGGGGGGGACACGGAACACCAACCTCGGCGAAAACTGCCACAAACCGTAGCGATGTAGGCAGGGTCTACTTTCTTCACTTCGCTCAGTACGACGTCCTGTTGTGAAGAAAGAGGTCAAGACATGTGATCTCTCGTGAATTCTTACGCCTTTTTTTCTTCAGGGGAAGGAGGTATCATTGATTACCTGCATTTCAAGCATCTCCTTCCTAGGAATTCTTTTTTCAAAGTCTTTGAAGTATCTGTGCGTGCAAAATAAAGGATAAATCAGGGATGAATTGTGACTGGGATCCACCACAGATTTATTTTCAAAGAAATTCTGCTGAAATGAAATGCTTAGATTGGCATCAGAAGCACATCACCATTAAAGACAATTTCCATGCATATTAAGACTTATTTTAAAATATCCATTATACTGAATATTTCTGACATCAGATAAGTTTTACAGCAGTTCATCCTAAATAACAACTAAATGATGCAAATAAAAATTCTACTGCTATGCCCTGCCATGCCCTTTCTACTATTACGAAAGAAATAACAAGGAGCACTAACAGATTACACAAGAAAGGTTTTTCACAAGTGTGATAGAATTTTTAAGTAATCAAACAACATTGGCATCTGCTTTGAGAATAGAAATGTCTATTTTCAAGGACACCCTCTATAAGTTTCCATGCATCTAATTGTTCCTCTAAAAAACCAAAATGGAAAATAATCTGCTTCCCTCCTCACCCTAGAGTCGACAGTTAGCCTCTTGTGGATCAAAATAACCATATGTCAGAAATGAGGTGCCTTTCCTAGGCACGAAAACTCTGTCTTCCCGTCCCTCAGATGAACCAAGTAAACAGATCTTACTTTAATCCAATGCGTTGATGATGATTCAATTTATTTTCATTTTTCCTTAAGTCTAGAAAAAACAACATGGAACCAGTTAAGTATTAAGTCTTTCAGAGACAGCGGGAGGGAAGGAGAGGGAGAGAGAGAGGGAAGGAGGGAGGAAGGTGTCAGAAATTTAATTACTGCAGAAACAATTTGTGTTATCCGTGTTAAATTTAATATTCCATCAACTCACAACATTCTTTTAGCAAAACAAAAATGCTATAACAGCTAACATATCATACATTTTTTTTAAAAAAACGATACATCGGTTACACTGACATAAGATCATCCTGCAGAAGAATCAAGTCTAACCGAGCAACAAGATTATCTTGACCTGGGGAGTCAGACTCTGCTTGCCAATGTGCAGAAGGGTGTCTGCTTATCTGTTTTAGCCGGGTGCTCAACAAATCTCTCAAAGTGGCCATACACCTTCAGATGTAAATGCAGATATGCAAGTAATAACCTCTTAATAGCTCACCTTCCAATGTTTTAATACCTTCATCTACTAGTTTCCTGGCAGCAGCAGGACTGCAGAGAAAAAGGTAACTCATTAACAGCTGGACAGAATTTCCACTGCAAAATCTCAGTAGAACTCAAATTAACACTACATCCGAGCAAGAAAACTGATGGATTATTTAACCCAAATGGTAGCAATTAATTCAGAAAGGTAAGATAGCGGCAACTGAAAATCTTTGGGAAGCAAAGAAAACTAAAGCTATTCAGAGCTGAGGAGATATCAAACAATGACAGAGAAGATTTACAGTATTTATTTTATTTAGTGTATGGCAAGGGTCCACAACCTGTGGCCGATTCGCAACTAGGCCACGAGGGGTGTGCCAGCACACTGGCCCTCGCAGCCACCCTCGGCCCACAGCTTCAAACAAATGCTCGCCTGCCCCTCATGCAAAACCATCCCCTCTTCCCACCCCCCACCCTCTGGGGCTGGGCCACCAACCCAGAAAGGTTGGGGAATGCTGGCATAGGGCATCTACAGAGGTCACGCACAGAGAAGATGTAATTGGGCTTTGTTAAAATATACAGAATAAAATTTATTTAGTATTATTTTGTTTGGGAAACCTGATTCCTATTTTTTAGATTTCAATTATTTGCCTTTTTCAAACACCCCTTTTGACAGTTTAAGATTAAATATGCCTATCAATTTACCCTATGCCACTAACTCTGGTCAATAAATTGATAGAAGAACTTGTGTCATCTTGTCGAATCTAGAGGAAGGAAAATATGATAAAATGACTACTTTGTACACACACACACACACACACAAAGAGGAAGACTGATAGCATAGCTGGGCTGAAACATTATCACCAGGATACATGAGAGCATGTTAGCATGTGAATTGCAAAGACAGGATGATATGAAATGAAAAAATATATAAAATAAGACCAAAAATTCAAATATCTACCTTTTCTATCTTACGTAATTTTCCAGTAGATAAAAATTCATCGATCTTTTCAGCAATTTTAGTTCCTACGCCATCCTAAAGTATGAAGTTGACATTAAAAAAAACCCAGTCTTACATTTAGTCATCAGTGACATCAGACAACAAGCTCTTAGCATACAAACACACATGAATGTTTTCAGTTCAGTAATTTCTCCAAAATTTCTCAACTGTCCTTTTCAGCAAAAGAGGACCCATTTTCTGTAAAACAGAAATATGAGATTTCTATGAACCTGTCCAGTGAACACCTTCTTGCTAAATGGATTTAATTATATTTAGAATATTTAGAATCAAGCAATTTCTCAATGAAGTTTGACTGAAATACCAACCATTAAAAACTCCCGAAGAATTTTGGAAAATTCCTTATTCTTATTAGCTCCAGAACTTACCAATTTCTTTGCTTCAGATCCACTTTTAATCTTGTTAGGGTACTTGGATATTACAGATGCTGCTTTCCTGCAGGGGAGGAGAAGAAAAACTTTTTTGGGCAGCGCTGTCAGTCTACGGCAGGGGTCCCCCGCAACTCTGGCTCACTGCCAATCACACAGGACCATCCCTTCTCCTCCCCCCCGTCCCCTGCTGGCCCACCAAGCTGGAAAAGTTGGGGACTGCTGGTCTATGGCAAAAGAGTTTTCCAAATTGCATGACAACATTCCAAGAACAGCCTTTTTCAAGAAAGAAACACCAGGAAAATTCTCCACTGTATTTTCTAAAACACCACTGAGAGATTCCACGTGAAACAGATTAGATGATTGTTCCCAAAATGTAAATCTTACCTGTAAGCATTGTATTTATGAATAGCTCTATTCACATTCTTTTCGTAGTTCGCCAATTCTGAAAAAAGTAATAAAGAACAGCATAAATTAATACAAGTCTCAATTTAAATATTTAATTATTTTAAAAAAATATGGCCAGTCAACTCAATGATTCTGGGCAGATTATAGGGGTAACAGTACAAAAAGTAGTAACCTCCCATCCCTTGGTGACAAATATGTAAGCACTGTATTTATGAATCTGAAGAGGGCTTTGGATAGGAGATGCTCTCGCAATCTGATCGATATGGAGCGCTTTTGCAAGGAAGAGTGGCAAAGATGCCCCAAAGACTGAATGTTAGGTTGTCTAAAAGCAAAAGATAAACAAAATATTCATTTCAGTTTTTGTGCACTTAGGCAACCATGTTATTAGATGGGTTTTTTTTTACTGTTTTCCCCATTAAAAATATTTCTTTATTGAAAAATAAATTGAATCACACAGCTTATACTGAGCCGTGGTGGCCCAGTGGTTAGAGGGCAGTACTGCAGGCTCCTTCTGCTGAAGGCAGTTCAAATCTCCCCAGGCTCCAGGTTGACTCAGCCTTCAGTCCTTCTCAGGTGGGTAAGTCAGCAGAAGCCAGGAGGGTTTTTTAGGAAGAAGTTTTGAGGCTGTTCAGGACAGGGCTCTCCAACCTGGGGGCCCTTTAAGCCTGGAGGACTTCAACTCCCAGAATTCCCCAGCCGGCTTTGCTGGGAGTTGAAGTCCTGGGAATTCTGGGAGTTGAAGTCCTCCAGGCTTAAAGGGGCCCGGGATGGAGCGATGCGCAAGGCGTGCCTAGATATTCCCACAGCCCGCTTCCATGAGGCTTTTGTGCCGCCGAGGCTCACGAAGGACACACGGAGGCCCGCGGGGAGAGGCGGGTCCGAGGGAAAGACTCGGCCGCGGCGTCCCCTCAGAAGCCCACCCAGGGTCTCCCGAGCGCTGCTTCGAGTTCCCCCGCGCCTTAGCATCAACACCGCCGTCCCCCCTCAACTCCCCCCGGAGCTCCTCTCCGCCCCGTCCCCCGCTGGCCGGCCCTCCGCCTGGGGCGGCGGTACCCACCGCTGAGGAGGTCGGTGATGGCCTGGTTGGGGTTCTCCTGCGGGGCCTTGCGCTTGCTCATCGCGCCGGGCCTCTCTGCACGTTCCTAGCTCTCTGGATGGCCGGCCTGGGTGGGGGGAGGGAGTGGGGAGAGAGAGTGTGTGAAAAAAAAGGCCGAGGCGGAAGTGACGCACGCGGCAGCTCCGGAAGTGGGGTAGCCGGCTGCGAGAGGCCGAACGATGTAAGTGGGGCTGAGCGGCCCTCACCCGCCCCCCCCCCCGCATCCCCGGTCTCCCCCCGGCTGCTAACCGCCGCCTCTCCTTCTTCTCCCCGCAGGGCAAAGGTCACCTTCAAGATCACGCTCACTTCGGACCCGCGCCTGCCTTACAAAGTGTGAGTCCCAATGCAACGGCTCGACACGTCACGCTGCGCCTGAAGCTCCCATTTGCAACCTGCGGGGGCGCGCGGCGTCATTTCCCCCCCCCCTCCTCCCCCCCCCCACATGGCCGGTCCCCAAAGCTCGGGGGGTCCCCGCTGCTCTGGAGGACCGGCTGCTGTCCCGTGGGGGGCGGGGGAGGGACCGGGAGCCGAAAGGAAGCCGGGTCCAGGAGGGGAGGGGATGAAGACCAAGCCTGGTCAGGTCGTCCGCAGGGTCTCCTGCTTGGGCAGAGGGGTTGGACTAGATGGCCTATAAGGTCCCTTCCAACTCTGTGAATCTGAACCTGATGGGAGGCTCCCGGGATCCCCCCCGCAGTCACCGCCCAGGCCTGGCAGACGTGGCAGGGAAGCCCGGAGGAATCGCTCTTTGCATTCTTGCAGCCCCCAGGGAGCTGAGCTGGGCTTCCTGCCGTAAAATGGGACGCAAGCCCCCCACCCCCCCCACCCAAAGCCAGGGGTTAGAGACGGTGCTGGGACTGGGTTCTTAAAAAAAGCGGGGGTGGGTGGGCTTTGGTGTAGAAATCCGTAGGGGTCACTCGTTTTAGAGAACTACCTGTTTTTTGCAGGTTAAGTGTGCCTGAAAACACGCCTTTCACTGCCGTCTTGAAATTTGCTGCGGAAGAAGTGAGTGGTTTTCAAATCGTCCAAATAGATCCTTTTTTTTTTTGTAGCAACGTCTTGTATAAAAGATACAAAGAGATAACCTTTTTTATTTGGCAATTTGGAAATGGAATAAAAAGAACAATATAGAACGGGATAGTGTCGCTTTCCTTCTTGCAAAGGAGGAGTGACACGAATTAATTTTTTTACCAAGAGGAATGGCACGGTATTCTTTTAACGTCTTGTATTTCTCTTCAATTTAGTTCAAAGTCCCTGCAGCTACAAGTGCCATTTTAACAAACGGTGAGTTTACATGTGCGTCTCACAGGACTTGGCTCCACTCTGGAAAGGCGCTTTTTCAAAAGGCAGCTGGACTGTTTTTTTCCTTGAGGAAGAAGCAAGTTTTTTCCGCAAGGGGAAAAAAAAAAAAAGAGTCCAGTTGCATTTTGCAAAAGCGCCTTCGAGGCAACGATGACCTGGGTGACTAAGAGTCTCCCCAGAGATGGTTCCACCCTGCAGTGTTTGGGATTCGAGGCAGTATTGCAGCTCCTGTCCGTAACGGCTTCGTCTTGTCTTGGATTTGTAGGGCTGCCACCCCGTCTGACCCAGGGAACGGCAGGCTGCTTGAAGGAATTGCAGGCCGAGTCCTCGTGCTCAGCGGCATTTTTTGCCTTTAAAATCCTGCACAGTCCTAGTTCTAAAAATAGCACTGGTGACTTGTTAATGCCCATCCTGTTGAAACCCAGTAACAAGGCTTGTCTACTAGTTCCGGATCCCACGTGGTTAAACCATGCTAGCTTTTGCATAGAGGGTACAATTATACTTTTCTTAATTACATTTTTTAATCTCATGAACTGGGCAAGAAAGAACCTGATTCTTGTTTCAGTAAAGATTCCATTCCTTTTCATGGGATCCAGAGGGGAAATACTGCAGAAGAATCTCACTAACCTCTTTTAATTTCTTCCCCAGATGGAATAGGGATAAACCCTGATCAGACAGCTGGTAAGTGCCTATAAAATTGAGAGTATTTTGTAATGAATTCTGTCAAGTACTGCTGTAGATATTAAAGAAATGGGCTAGCAAGAAATAGATTTTTCCGCCATATCACATCAATAAAGCATGTGGCATCTCCTGACAACTTTTTCCAAACATTTCTGAACACAAAATAATTATGTTAAGACATGAATTGTCAGGTGTTCTAGTGGTGAATGATGACTTCTGCAGTTCAACAGATTCTGGAAAGCTTGAGATTGCTGACCTTTGTGAAAATATGCTCTCCTGAGACATACATACAGCTGAGCATTTGCAAGTGTGAAGTATTTTCATCACTCTGTGCTTTTACATTATTGCTGCTCTTTTTACAATAAGCTCATAAATTGTGGTTCTGCTAGGTCCAGACAAGCCATAACCTATTTGGTTAATGTGTGCTTCGGATGTTCTGTGTGATCCCTGCAATCTTTTTTTTTTATAATTTATGATAAACGATAAAATACTTCACCTTGAATATGACAACATCAAGAGTGTCACTTTTTTAGAAACAGGTTTCGTTTAGATTCTGAAATTTGAAACAAACCTCGTCTCTTACCCAACAGGAGAATATTTTTTTTCCCCCAGATCTGCAAAAATGTTTCGTGAACAAAGAAAAAGGACTTTGTGAGTTCAGATGTCTTGAGTAGGAGTACAGGGTGTGCTATAGTTCCTTACAAAGGTCTGGCCTGCTGCCATATTCTCTCCGCTATTCCCTAGTAGTGGAGAAGTAAAACATGCAGATTTTATTTTTTTAGAGCTTGCTTCTTTCCTGCTGAACTTTGCAAAATCATGTTTATGTCTTTTCTAAAACCTTTAATTAAAGCACAAATAAAAACCTCTTGTGTATCCTTTTAGGTAACAAACCTTTTCTTTTCCCAGGGAATGTTTTCCTGAAACATGGCTCAGAATTGCGGATTATTCCCAGAGATCGTGTGGGAAGATACTGGCACGTGCAGGGGCCACATACACTTAGATAACAGAACCAGCGGGCAAATACATCAACTGGCATGTCATCCAAGAATTTTGCATACCTTGCATTTCTGTATAAAATCATTGTTACCACAGTGAACTCATGATAAGGAGCCAGAATGTTATTTTTGAACAATGTCTAGAGGAGAATCTCATCACCACTACCATGTCTGCCTTCTTCTTTTGAAGCCTGTAGGCTTGTTTGCTTTCGGGGTTCCCCAGTTCACTTGGCGCAGACATTGCTATCCAATGGATGGTGTTTCCTGTTTCTTTGAAATGAAATGGAAAGCATTTTCTTGTGTTTACCAGCAGTGGGACAACAGCTACTTTTGCAGCCAAAGCAAAGCAGTTCATTAACACATTGACAAAAGATTAATTTGGTTTACACAATGTAATCATGTATTTGAGTATTATAAAAAATATCATGGCACATACCTCCAATGTTTGCTAAAAGTTTGTGTAACTATTAGGAATCCTTTATTACATTCCAAGCAAAAAAGGCCATTTAAATAGCATGTTATCATTGTGGATGCTTATATGCTTAAATTGCGTTAATGTTGGTTCCTTGAAATCGTAAGATTTGTTATGTAATGTGTAGTTTCAGGAGAGATGTTTTTATATGGAAATGCATTTTACCATGGATAATAAATTATATTTCCGAGCCCGACTGGCACAAAACATAAAACCTGCTCACTATTTCATGAGAGTTTTTGAAATTTCCCAAGAGGCTCTGGTAGCTGGTTCCCACTAATCTTTAGGCTTGTGTGGGTTCAGATTTAAACCTTTCGATGTGTTTCTTTTATTTTCCTGATTTTTGAGTAAAGTCTGCTATAGAAACTGCATATTACCCCTAACCTCACTTGATGTTTTGTTTTTGGAAGTAAAATAAAGTGTCCGTTAGCAACTAAAGCTGTCTTACTGGCTTGTGGGTTCTCAAAAAAAGATATCAGGAATATTTCTGCTCAGCCTTGAAATACTAAAAGGCTGAAGTTTGCAAGCAGATTAACACTGGCTGCTATTGAGCAAGATACAATTTTTCAACACCCCTCCAATTCATGAGATCCTTTCCATTTATGCCATTTCTCCTAGTTTATTTGGGAAGGGCCTGATGCACTGAGCACAGCCTGACCTCACCGTAATGAAATGGTTATTAGGCCTCCCGTATGCACACCGCACACCCACTCAAGAACTCCAAATAGAAGCCTCTAGTCTGTACTTAATACCTGTGAAAAATAGGCCAGTCCTTTAGAGAGCAATTAAAAGGTGCTACATGCACACAAAAAGTTTATTAAAAGGGTCAAAGAAACCAATAATGTGTCCTCTAGCCGTGGAAGCCAGGAATGCTAAGGTGTGCCCCAAATTTTACTTCCCACGGTAAAGCCCAAACGACATCAAATGGTGGGAGGTCCTGGTTTCTGACTGAGGGCAGCCCCAGCTGCGGGGACGACAGGGGAGCTGGCTAGGTTGCTGCTCAAAGTGATAAGCGTGGTGCCGGCTGCGGAAGGCAACATACCCTGTGGAAGCAAGTGTCTGCTTGTCAGGCTCTCCCGGGTGTGGATGATGGTGCTGCTCTCGTCCATGACAGAAGGCACCCTGCCCAGAGTTTCCAGGGTCCCAAGTTCGTGCCCTTTGGGCTGGCTCATCTCCCCTCTCGGTCCCAGGCTCCGATCAGCCTTCAACGCGGTTAGCGTAGAGGTGAGGATCACGGTCTTGGAAGCCGACTGCAAAACGGGCCCCACTTTAGACTGCCCCAAGCCGCCAGGTGTGCTGCTGGTAGTCGTGGGGGCAAAGGTCACGGATCCAGGAGGAGAGGAGGAGGAAGAAGTAGAGGCGGCGGCAGCAGCAGCAGCAGTTTGGACAGCTGTGGTTTTCAGGGGGGCAGGCGCAGCTTCTGCCATGACGGATTTTGTGAGTGCCGACAGTTTCGCATCTGACATAACGTAGAGGGTCTTCATGGGGCTCGTGGTAGTTACTAGACGAGGAGGACAAAGGAGACGGTTCAACATTCAACCCCTATCACTTTGCTCCTGGCTGAGCATCGTGGGCCTGGGTTCCTCAGAGAAACCTCCACGGACGGATAAAAGGGTTCTCCAATCCTTACTCTGACCGCGGCTAGCAGCCTTCAAATCAACCAAGCATTCCAACCCGCCTTCCGGCAACTGAGTTGTCTTTAGTCTTAGAATTTCGATGAACCTGCAAATATGGCAGTGATTCAAGGAAAGTCAGGAAAGTGGACTCTCCGGGATTGGGGGCCTTTCCTTAAGAATGTGCAAAAACAGTACAGAAATGCCAATAAAACCATGTTGAGTGAGTGCCAGGCTTCACCCGGGTGATGCTGGCTGCGGTTAACAGAAGTTGGAAGGACACAGTTGGGGCGTTGCACACTCGTCCTATGGCAGGTGTAATCTGGGAAGGGGCAGCTGTCAGAACTAAGTTGACGTTGGATCCAAGGAGTGTCCCATACACCAGAGGATTTAAAATGAGAAGAACCCCCCCTTTGTTCTTGGGTGCTATTTAACAGGAGGGCAGATAAAATCCCGGGCGGCTTAACAGCAGGAAGGGAGAGCAAGACGGGACTGTGGCTCTTTCTCACCTACGGCCAGTGATACCGTCGAAGACGGGTGAGGTGGAGGGTCAGTAGGGCGTCTCTCGGCACTCTGCGTTTTCTCGAGGTCCAGTTGAGGCAACCGTTTACTGGGAGGCAGAGGGCTGGGAGCTGGGCAGGCCACGTTCCCAGCCGCATTATCGGCAACCTGCAAAACGGGACAGGCACCATGAAGCGAAAGGGCGGCCAGTAAAACTGTGGCCGGTGCAGAGAATGCTGTGGTGAGCGTAAGGCAAGGCAAAACGCCACATCCCAGCAAGTCGTCGTCAGGAGAGGGAAGTACAGCTCTTCCCTGCGTCACCCCACGGCCCTCAAGAAGCCGGTCTCCAGGCAGGTGCCAATCCCGCCTGCCTGGTCCCCTCCCAAGGCAGAATCTCAAATCACCCTGCCTGGCACGTTACCTGGGGCAGCTGCGGTGGGGGAAGCAGCAGCTGCGCCTGCTCCTCCAGCTGTGCCTGGGCAGCTGCCACCGTGGTCTGGCTAAGGGTGGCGGCTCGACTGGCCTGTCCCCGGAGGGTCACCGTGATGGTGGTCGGGGCCTTTAAGCCTGGCAACGGGGAGGCAAGAGTTACCGGAGGCCCCCGACCCGGCACGTTCCAGCGGGGAGCCCATGGGCCGCCTCCCCCAAGAGCCCCACTGACTGGTCAGGAAGGCAATCTGGGTGGGATACCGTCCCAGGCTGGGCCTCCATCACGAACACGGCCACCGTACCTCGGTTTGTCTCAATGGCCCCCACAAGGCTTGGCTTTTCATATGGGCGAGTCCATATCAAACAACAGCAGGCTGAAAGCTTTGCCGGAGCTGGTCCCGGTTCAGCCCGCAACACTTCGGCCGCCCCCTTACGCGGATTCCCTTCTCCACTGGTTCGGGTCACGGAGACCCACCATCCAGAGCCGGCCACCCCAAGAAGAACTTTACTTTTTGCTCTGCCCCGCAGCCGGGCTCTTACCTGTCCCCTGTCCAGAGATGTGAGCCAAGCCAGGGAGGCTGCTTGCCAGTTTGGCCAGCCCGCCGTTGGTAAGCAGCTGATGGATGGTGGTGGGCTTCCCGCTAGCCGAGGCTCCGAGGGATGACAGAGAGGTGGCAACCGGGATCGTCCGGACGAGGGTGCTTCCGCTGGTCGTGATGGCACTCAGGCCCTGGAGGGGTGCCGGAGTCTTCGAGTTCTGCAGGGCGGGAAGGAGAAAAGGTCACAACACGTTTTCCTCCGAGGGTGTAAGCGAAAGCGTTTCGTCGGCCCCACGCGGGTCTTCAGATGCCAAGCAGCCAATTGGCCCAAGAAGCCGCGGATGGACACCCTGGAAAGAGGGAGAATAAAAACGTTCTCCAGGAGGCGAAGGGGGAATCCTTCGCCTCCATCCTTTGCGTAAGCGGAGACTCGTCGTAACGTCCCTCAATCTCACCTTCTCTTCAGCTTCACACTCAGGTTTCCACTTGGTTAAACCTGCATGGCTGAAATCAGACCCTGCCCATTATTTCAACGCTCCATTGAAACGCACCTTTCCCAGCCACCGAAAGGGCTGGGGGCGTGCGGGTAAATGTTTAAGACCCCAAACCAGCTCACATTGCCACTGCCCCGCTGCTGCAGCGGAGCTCTGCTCTCACCCAGCTTACAAAGTTCCAGAACTTTTAACACTGGGCTCCTCCTGAGCTGCTGCCCTTGGGCCTGGGCTACCTCCACTGCCTACCTGTGCCAAGGACCCAGCAGCGGCAACACCGGCTGGAAGAGCGGCGGGCTTGGTGTTGATGTCCTGCAGACTGAAGCTCAAGCCTTGCAGAAGGCTGCTGGCTGAAGCGGCCCCTGGAGGGAAGGAGAAGAGGGAAGCTGCGGCTCAGGACAGGCAGGTGCTCCTCTAGGCGTGGCCCCCCAGGACAGCCTGCCAGCCCATTCATTGGCACATGGGAGGCAGCTTCACCCCTGCTCTGGAGTCCCTCTGAAAGGGGATCGGAGCTTCTGCTCCTGGAAGGTCCACTGCTACCTTTGCCCTTGTTTTCATTTGAGTTGAGTTATAGACATGATAAGAGTTAAGAGAGACAGACTCAAAGCAGGCTTAAAACAAGGAGAGGCGTCTGCTCCACCAGGACTAGGCCAGGAATGCCGCCCTGGACAAGCAGTCTCCAAATCTGGCCAAAGACAAGGAAGCCTCCCCACCCCGCACCCACTGAGGGCTGCCTTTCCCTGGCAGAATCACCGCCTGCCGTTTACCTGGGAGCGCACCGGCAGATTGGGCCTGCAAGCAGGAGGTGCCGCTGGCCACCAGTCTGTTCTGCAGCGCGTGGAAAGCACTGGGAGCTGTGTTGCTCGGGATCGTAACGGAGGGCGTGGGACTGACGGAGGAGGGGCTGTCTGTGGCAGGATTCGGCCTAGGAAACGGAGAAGGAAAGGCAGTGACTGGGCTTGGTCTGAGGCAGCTGAGCTGGGTGGGTGATGCACACAGACTTCCTGGCACAAAGGAGCTGTTGGCCTCGGCGGCTGTGGGGCTGCTCGCACGCAAAATATTCCCCGAGTCTCAGCTGGCCTGCATAGAGCACCTGCTCTTGGAAATACACCTGCCTTCTCTTGGTGCGGTTGGATTGCAGCATTTCTTCTGATAAGTTCCAGTGTGGACACAATTGACACGTGACACACACACCTCTCTCAAAAACAGGAGTTTTGCTAGATCAGGCCAACGCCCCGTTAAAAAGAGGCAGACGTTGTCCTCCATCCTCACGAGTGGTGCGGTGGCCCAGAGGTGGAGCTCCCGCCTCACAATCAGGAGGCAGATATTTCTCTCGCTCTGGGCACACTGAGAATCTATCTGCTGAATAAAACTCCACCCTGGTGACAGGAAGGGCATCTGGCCAGGAAGCACTCAGCTCCATTCAGTTGCCCAGACTCCACCGGGCAAAGGAGGACGGGGTCATTCAAAGGAGATGAACGTCATCCATCCTCCTCCTCCTCACAAGTCCCTGCTGAAGCTTTGCCCCCAGGGAAGAAAGGCTGTCCAACGGCCGTTCTGTGGGGTCTATCGCTTCTCATCAGAAGGCAGCTTAGAAGGAGCCACCCAGAGCGAGAAGAGGCTTTTCTCCTTTTCAAGTCATCTAAACCAGGAATTTGGGCTGCGTCTGCAGATACTCACATCGAAGTGGCCAGAAATCCTGTCCCCTCCTTTGTGCCAGCCATCGTCTGCCCCAAAGTCACAGCGACAGGCTTTCCTGCAGCTACTGTAAAATGAAAAATACAGATTAAGAAGAACCAGGTAACCCTAACATACAAAGTCAGCCTCATTCTAACAACGTGTACAAAGGATTGAGGAAAAAAAAATCCTCCATTCCTCTTGCAGGTCCTAAGTTGTCGCAGCTGTGAAAAAGATGCAAAACGCCACAATACCGTGTTGCTCACTTAGCAGGTGCCAAAGAATGTACACACCAAACTCCAGCTTTTACAGTACGCAAGAAATCAAAGGAAGCTCCATCCCTGCCTTCCTAAACGAGATAGAAGCTGCTCTACTAACTATCACGTCTTCCAGATTCCTTCGCTACCCAAACACCTCTTCTCATCAGTCAGTCACTCACAGCAGGACTTATCTTAATCCTTTTACTTTGTCAGCATTCTCCTAAAATATTTATAAAATACACAGGAACAGAAATGAGTTAAAATTATGTATTTATTGCAGTGTTTGGATACAAATAAAAAAAAAATGGTCTTGCTCATTCCTCCTGTCCACGTATGGTAAGAGGGAATTCTTGTTTGGTTCAAGTTTACTTCTGCATTTCATTATTTTCTGTAAAGAGAAATAAAGTTTGGATAATTACATTTAAAAAAAAAAAAGCTGAGACTTTCAAAGCTGATAAATTTATGCTTCAATGACCAAATACAAATGAGTTAATTTGTATGGTTTAAAAAAAAGATCTATTGTTAAATATTTTAGTATTCGGGCAGATTTTCGAAAGTATAATATTGTCCAGCTTTGGAAGTCTCCGGGCCCTGGAGTGCTGAGGCCGCTTTATTCCGTCCTGCTCCACATGGAGGGCTGCTGTAGAAGGGTGGGAAGGAGCCCCAAGCCTTAACCTCACTCAGGACGACCCGTCAGTCTGCAGTGGCTTCTGCTGTAACCACACCCAAAAGCAGGTTGTGCAAAAAAGGCTGACTAAAACAAAGGCTTTCCCAAGGCGAAAGGCTGAGCGTGTCCATGGAGGTGCTGGCCCTTCTAAGGAGAATACTTGGGAGGGCAATGCTGACATGCTCCTCTTGGGAAGCCACGCAAGGACACGGTTGAAAGCCAACTAGACCCATCAATCAAGAGTTTTTAAAAACCCAGGCAGGTTCCGTGAAGTTTCCTTCTGCTATCCATCAAGCACCTTCGCTACGTGATGAAATGCAACTCACAAAACACAAAGCATTTCTCTAAACAAATCATGGGAGAGGATAATGGGGCTCAGCAGCATCTTCTAGGATCAGGGAAGATCTTTTCTGAGCCATGACCTGCTTCTCGTCGATCAAAATTCACAAAAACCTTCTGTTTTGCAACGCCTACGCCACCTCTCCCTTTGTCTCTGTCATGACCTGTACGGTTATATTTACGTCTTATAAACCACAGCCACACATTTCACACCCACAAAATCAAAAACTGCAGCTAAGAAATGTCACAAGCTGCCGTACTAAAAAATATTCTTTAGAACAAGCTCACCACCCAGTCTCCGCAGGCTGGAAAACACAGGATTTCAGGAGATTCCCATCCCAGATAGGAATCCAGGCCCCCAGATCAAACCCGCTTGGCTCACAGTGGACCAGAACCAAGGAAAAACTGGGATACCAGGGACAACATCTTCTGCACTGCCCATCTCCAGGTGTGGGTAAGACGTGGCTCCGGGCCTCAGGACTCACTTTCTGGCGGTCCATCCAAGGAGGTGCCATTTCCGGAGCCAGCAGCTTCTCCGTGAGAGACGATAGTCACCTTAATTTTGGCTCGCTTGGAAGATTTGATGCCCTGGGTGGGGCTGGAGGCCTGATGCCTCTTGAGTTGCCTCCGGAGCTCTTCTTTCTCCCCGGCATCCGGGGACAGCTCTGAGGAGAGAAGGACACGGGAGGAGGACTGAGCAGGTGTGCCCCCAGAGGTGTGCCCTTGGCACATCGGCGGCTTTCTAGAGGCCGCTTGCACAAGGAAGCCCCAGGACTCCTCATCTCTGCCTGCAGAATCTCTGCTGCTTTCAGCGAGGAGATCAGTTACACGAGGCACAACTTTCTGGCCAGGGCTCTGTTCCAGTGAAGGGTAGAGACGGAAGGTCCACACCCAGAGAGGCTCGTGAGGAGCATGTCAGGTCCCTCCACAGACCACTAGACCCTGGAGCGGTGGACTTCAAACAGCTCATTCTCAGAGCCCAATCCTAACCTATTTCTAACAAAAGGTCTAGGATTCTTTCTTGCCTTCAAAGCACAAGTAACTCTTACGATGCACCGGGTTAATAACGAAGGGAAGACCCATCCCAAATATTTGAAGTCATTCTGTAATCAGAAATCAAAGCTCTCGCCCAAGTAGATCAAACTTGTATGGACTCAGGACGACTGAAATCAATCTAGCCACAACCGGCATCGTTCTGTGCTTTTTCAGAACCTCCTACCACTTTCTCAGAGGGGACCTGCGCTGAACTCCATTATTTGTTCTCCAGTAGACCTGGTTAGGAGTGGGTTATTTACAGTTCTGCCTCTCACGCAAACAAAACCTAGAGGCTTGAACAAGGGTACACGTTGTATTTGTAAGTGACTGAGATTTAAAACAAAACAAACGCTTAGATATCCATCTAAGACTAAGAGAATAGAGTAGTCGGAAAAACACTCTGGCCCACAAGGGGACTAATGAGAAAAAGAGGCAGTGAATTACAGGTAACGTTCGACTTGGGACCGTAACTGAGCCTGGAATTACGGCTATAAATTGTGACAGTCATTAAGCAGGTCACTATATGATTGCAGCTCATTTTACAATCTTTCGGGAAGTGGCTGTTAAACAAATACAGGGCTTGTTAAATGAATGCCCTGACTGTTAAGCAAACATGGCGTCGTTCAAGAAGCTCATTATACCCAACGGCATTTTTGTGTTGGAAACCAGCAAAATGTCCATTTCTGGCAAAAGAAAACACCCCACCAATCACCCTAGTCGTGTGACTGTGAGGAACCGCAAACAGCCATAAAGGCAGGCTGGTTGCCAAGCACCCAAGATGTGATTCCCTGACTGGCGGGGGGGTGGGGAGGGGGGAGAGAGAGAGCAGCTGTTCTGGGTTGCAAGCAACTCTGGGACGGTTTTCACTTAGTGACTGGTAGTAATTGAAGAGCCGTATGTAACTCCTGGGTTCCCCACTAAAGAGTGATTCCACGTCCTGGGAGAAGTTTCAGCACCCCCCTCGTCCCTTTGAATTCTGACTGTGTTTAGCCAAAGGTTCCCCGTCTTGTTGAGCGTACAACTGAACGGATTCTGCTCATTTGGTAAGTCTTCTTCCTCTTCTTCTTCATCCTCATCCTCTTCATGCCTCTTACCACGCTAACAACCTTTTGTCATGTTCAGAGAAAAAGCAGAGCAGCAGAACAGGCCCAGCTCGGCCCCAAAGCAGTCGGTGAAGGGAATCCAAGGCGGGGGGCAGGGGGGGCAGCGACTCTCTCCGGGCTCCACTTGCTTAGGCCGACACCCCAAAGGGGCCCTTTGGCTCTGCCTACCGTTTGTCCCCTGGCCTCTGCTCCCAAGCTGTCACTGGGATCCCCCACCTTCCCCCCCCCCGGAGAAAAAAGCCCCATGGAGGCGGCCCACCTGCAGCACCACCACAGGGGCCTGGCCTTACCTGAGGCTTGCTTGTACATCACAGCTCCTTCCATTCGCTGCACAGACCTTTTCAGCAACTGGCTGGCACCAACCTGGCTGGACTTTTGAAGAGAAGTCACGGCCATTTTCGCCTTGGGGCTGGAGGCAGGGCTGCTGGAGACGCTGGAGAACTCCTAAGAGGGGAGAGAGGGGGGGCTTCCGGTCGGAGAGATCAGGGGCACACGCAGGAGGACTCGCCCCCGACCCGGCCCTTCGTGTCCGTCTCCCAGCCTTGCTCCTCCAGCCGCATCCCAGAGAGGGGCAACGCTGAAGGGCAGCCGTGCTCGGCGAGCACCTTCCCAAGGGCAGCTTGATGGCCAAGCCAGGCGACGGCCCCGCAGGGAAAAGGCTGAGATTTTGTCTTCCTTGCCTGGAAATGCTTTGCTTCATTATTGCCCATATATAACGCTTGACTGGGTCTTTCCATCTCCAGGCAACCTGTAAGGAACTCAGAATGGGATCCTCTCCAAGTAAAGGCTGCAGGAAAGCAACCCTGCGCCACCGGAGGTCTCCAAACTTGGCCGCTCTAAGACCTACGGACTTCAACTGTCCACACATCTTCAAATGGGCAAGTGGGGGGACCCCTGTAAGCTGGATCCCACCCCAAAGGTACAGAATCCCGGCTGCAGCCGATTGGATGCCTCTCTGCTCCAGGAAGTCAAAGACCGACGCTCTGCTACCCAGCCTTTGCTCGGGGCCTGGGGTAGGGAGGGGCGTTTCTTTGCCCTCACTCCCCGAGGGCCCTCTGCTACGTCCCTCACCTCTGACCCAGAAGGTGAAGCCGGGATTTTGGCGGCCGGAGAGGCCGGCCGGCTGTTCCTGTCGGGCAGGTCGAAGGAGAGATCCCGCCTGGCTGCCTCCCGGGCAGTTCTCTTCTTCTTCTCCACGTCCAGATCCCGAGGATCGGGGCCGGCGTGGCTGTCGGCTCGGGTGAGCACCCCCGTCAGAAAGTCAGCGATCTCGTCCTGCAGAGGGAGGGAAGAAGCAGCCGCGTCTCTGCACAGGCTGTCAAGGACAGGCAGTCCTCGGCCACCAACGAGCCCGGGATTTACGTCGCTAAGTGGAACGCTCATTAAGTGAATTTTGGCCCCCTTTCTTGCCACAGTTATTGAGTGAATCTGGTGTCCCCAGCTGATCTTGCCGATCCGAAAGGCGCCAAAGGGGCATGTTGCAACCGTTCGTAAGTACGAGTCAATTGCCAGACCTCTGAGTTTTGAGGACCATGAGGATGCTACCCGTGTGAAAAATGGCCATAAAACGAACTGTCGTAAGTCGAGGACTGCCTGCAGAGGTGATCCTGCAAAGCCAGCCCTTCAGGGAGATCTCCTTGCCAGTCCAAGGGGTCCCCAAAAGAGGACAGGCAGTTCTGGGGGGGTCCCAGAAGAAGAAAAGCCACGGGGGGCCTCACCCCAGCAGAGAAGAGGTGGCTGCTCTCACCTGGATGCACCTGTCCACCATGCTTTGGGTCAGGCCTTCCGACTTCTTTTTGGCTTTGCTTATCCTGTTAAAAAATAAACAGCGTGTCAACATCCAAAGGCTCCTTCCCTGTCCTTCCTCTGCCAGCCCTTCAAGGTAGGCTAAGTCATTAAAAGGAAAAACACACAAGCAGGACTCCTCCTCCTCCTGGTCACTTCCAACAGCCGGACCTCCCTCCTTCTCACAAGACAGACAGGTGGGCAATCCAGGCCACGTTTTGCCACCTTCCTTCTTCAAAGCTCTCCGCTCTCCCTCCTCAAAACTTGTCAGCATCAGAAAGCTGAAACAGCCGGGGACACGTCAGGCAGCCACTTCCCTCAACTTGGCAGGTGGTTCTTGCCGGGATGCGCACAGATCCATGCGCACCACACCAACAACACAAAAGCTATTTTTTTTTTTTTAAAGAAACTGGCATCGCAGAAACTTATTATTTTCAGCTTCCAACTGTTTTAAGTTGGGTTCAGACTGCCTGCCCTTCATATATACGTACACGGGTAAATACATACACTTACTAATCTTATTAATTATAACCTTGATCGGCTGCCCATCTTACCATAGCGTAATTCTGCGCGGCTTACAGTCATGCACAGGGTTAACACATAAAAGTTACAATCAGACAATTGAAGCCAAGGACGCCTAGGGAGGACGGAGGCAGAGGGGTCTGGTGGCGAAGGCAGGATCTGTTGTTATTCAATCGTCCACCTCCATCTTCTTGTAAGCTCCATTCCTCCTAATTGATTCCCCCAAATACCCGGCCTTGAAGTAAGGCCAGGGAGCTCAAGAGGACCCCCACCCCCAGCCTTCTTCGGGAGGGCCCTTCCTGTGCCTGCCACTCAAGAGAGAAAAGGGGTGTGGTGTGCTCCCCCACCTGAGGTTGTCGTCGGCCCCTCCTACCACTACCAGGCTGTTTTCCGCCCGCAGCTTCTCCCGGAAATCCTCGATGGCTTCCGTGTTGCACTGGAGAGCGTTCTGGCCGATCACGAAGAGAACCGGCGCCTTCATGTCCAGAAGAGGGTCGTCGACATCCTGCGCCCCAAGACAAAAGTTTTCGGAAGTTGTTGCAGTGGAGGCAGCATTTCACAGCCAACGTGAGAGATGCTGTCGTTGTCCCCACTGAAAGCAAGAGGGGGAGGGAGCGGGGGAAGAGGAGGAGACGGTCAGGGAGCACCGCGGACGCAGCCGGCAGGCGCCTGGGCAGCCTCAGGGAGACAATGGAGAATGGGGGGTGTGGGGGGGTGGCATGCTGTGGCCCATGGGGGTCACAAACAGCTTAGCAACTTTAACTACAACGAATAATCTTCTTAGCATTGCCCTTAGGAAAGAAGGGAGATTGCCCCGCAGAATGTTTCAGTGCAAAGCTGGCAATAAAATAAAACAGCAAGACGAAGGCGGCGATTAAAACCAGGAATCAAGAACCTTCTTCCCGGCGCCCCGTTTCATTCTTACCCCTCTGGGTCCGTCTATGGTCAAGAGAGGGAATCCCAGGCACACAACTGCTGCCACATCTTCCATCACGGACACCTGGACGGGGAAACAAAAGGGGCCACAGGTGAGCCTGGGCAGGGGCTGCAGGCCCACAAGCTCTGGACCAGGTGAGGCCAGCGCAGCCACCTTGGCTCCTGCAACTGAAGAAATGGCTGTTTGGCCTCCGGAGGAAAACCAGGGAGCAAATTCGAGGGGGGGGCCCTGAGATGCTCACGGAGGAGGAGGGCCTGTCGATTCCTTAGGGACGGCGGGGGGCAGGGGGAGGTGCCCTAAGCTCACCTATGGGCTGGTTTGGCCTGCCAGGTGTATACAGTGTGCCCCTCGGGGGAAGAGGCAACGGCTGCCGCAGCTGGACAGAAACCACTTTTGTAGTTAACAAAGGGCCTAAAGGCCCCCCCCCGCCCCCCCCCAAATTGGCATTTTGTATCACAACAGCCATGGGGCAACAAGAGGAAAAGCAACGGCAAGGAGCCCTTGACCTGATGGCAATTTGTTCCAAGTCAGGAAGCCGGTGGGGAGGCTGGCAGGGAAGGCTGCCCATCGCTGCAGTGAGTCCCCCCCCACCCAAGACTCTCCTTCACCTCCCTGCGCTTGGGCTGCGGACCCCGGCCGGCCTGCCTGCCCGCCTGCGGGCCTGGGGTTTGCCACTTTCTGCGGCTTCTCCAGTAACTTTGGTGGTGGGAAGCTGGCCTCACCTAATGACCGTGGACTTTAGTTACTGACAACAATCATTAACTGAGGACTACCTTCTTGGCCTGATGTGCCTTAAAATGCCCCAATCAGAGTAATCCCTTGCACCATGAAGTCTTTGGGGCAGCACGCCAGCCCGTTTTGTCCTGGGATCAATCATTCTGAAAGCTCACTTGATAACATCGTGGTTAATATAACGGCCCCCTGAGTAATTCAGCAACGTCTTCCGGAGGGGCCTCTGTCCTACCTCCTAATGTTTATGTCAGGACAGAGTGACCGGCCTTGGGACCGAAGGACGGGGGGGTGTGTGGAAAGAGACTTACGTGGCAGGCCAGCAGAGCCCCCGTGTTCCATCCAATCAGGATGACTGGCTTGTGAGAGAAATGGTTGTGGATCTGGTGGGGGGGAGAGAGAGAGAGAGAGAGAGAAGCCAAACCATCAGGCATCTTTAGAAGATCACAGCTAGCAGCTTATTTTGAACCGCCGAACGAAGGAGGGCCAAGGGAATTGATCTGGGTTCACACAGGGTGCCTGCCTCACCTCCATCACTTTGCCTCGCATGGCGCCAATCATATGTTCCAGGCACTGCAAGACGCCAACTCCGCTGCCATTGTTCATTAAGTGGGTCGTGACTGGGATCACCTGGTAGCCCGAAAGAAGAAGCAACAGTCAGACTCGAGCCGCCATCTTCCACTGCCACAAGGCCCTAAAGGGGCGGCTGTGTTACTATCGTTCCTCATTCCATTGTCAGACTGCTCCTCTCTCTTCCAAGGGTCCTTCGGGGGACTGAGAATTCCCGTCCTGGCCGGAGCAGGCGCAACGGCTGTAGTACTGGTTCTTTCTGTTCCCTTTCTAATGTCGCCTGCCAATTGTTTATTTTGTACTTTCTGGTGTGTTTTTTTTCTTTTTCTTTTAATTGTTAGCCCCCCAGAGCCACTTGTTTGTGGCAGGTGGGCAAATACGTTGAAGAAAATAAACACGTAGTATTTATGAATACTGTATTAATTATAAATATGTCAGGGGCACTGCAATAGCCCCAAAGCGTGAATGGCTCTCGTGAGGGTCTCCTGGTTTGGGGGTGAGAAAAACTGACAACCCCCCCCCCCAGGTGAATTTGTGCCAAGCTTGTCTTGGCCACGGCTGCCACCCTGCTAGGCCAGCTTCCGAGCTCTGCGTTTCTGACGCTCTTTGCTCCTGCAAGTTAGCTCAGGCGGGAAGACAGGAAGTTATCTGAGAGGAAGAAAAACCAGAGCACCCCCAGAAGGAGGAAAGCTGCACGGGGGGCACCTAGCAGATGAATTGGGGAGGGAGAAGCGGGTGAGAAGGCAAGCGGCCCCCGCAGTTCTCAGATGCAAACCTGGCGGCTGCTATCCCTGCCTCCCCACCCTCGCCAACCGAGGCCTGCGCCTTAACCAAAGACTCCGCTCCAGGGCGCCCAAAATGGTGCAAACCTTTCCCAGGCACGAGAGCTGCGACTGCCAGAACCGATGCCGCCGAGAAGTGGGGAACGTGGAATTGGAGGGTCCGGACGATGCCAGCAGGATGAGGGGAGAACCGGGTAACTTGCTCTGGAGAGAAGAAAAAAAAAACCCCACAGATCGAAAAGACCCTGCGGCTTAAACACGTCCGAAGTCTGTTCTTTGAGCCGTTCCAGCTCAGGCGCTGCTCTAGGGATTCTGTTTCTCAGCCTCAGCACAGGCTTGGGGAGAAAACTTTTTTCAAGCATTAAATTGACTTCCCGGGAGGTTTGCCTTGCTCTTCTGCGGGGAAGCCTTTGCTCCGTGGGCAGAGGAGTCAAGAGAAACGGCTCTCCCCTGGCTGAGTGGGTGCAGGCGAGCATTTCTTCGGCCTCCTTGAACCCCAATTCATGCCAGCCTCTGCCGCTTCCTTCCCAGAGGAAGCCTCTCTTGCGCCGGTCGATCAACACTCCTCTGCTGACCGGTGAAGGACACAGCAGAAGAAGAGCCTTCTGGATCAGGGGCTTCCAACACTGGCCCCTTTAAGACCTGTGGACTTCAACTCCCAGAGCTCCTCCTCCAGTCGTGTTAGCTCGGGAATTCTGGGCGTTGAAGCCCGCAAGTCTTAAAGGGGCCAAGGTTGGAAACCCCTGATCTAGAACGGTGACAGGAGAGTCCTGGGCTTCTGCTGACCACCAATCTGACCCCAAGGAAACAGGGGGTGCCAAAGGGGGCGTAAAGCTGCCAGAGCATATTGGTACGGAAGGGCCCTTTCTTTTTAACCCTGTCTCTGTTGTTAAGAATAACGCGGAGCTGGTTCTCGCTTGGTCTGTATGCTTGTCTACACGGGAGCCCTTGTCTGGACAGGACGGTTCGTCTTGTCCCGAGTTGTTTATTCATAACGGCGTCCCTTGGCTCCCTCCTTTTCTTAAGGCCTCTTGCGCACTTACGGGCTTGTTATGGGAAAGGACGCCGATGGCTGGGTCCCAGGGCCTCTTCAGCAAGAGGGACAAGGCCTCGGCACCGGCTGCGCCCGTCTTTGCCGTTGAAGACAGCAGCATCCGGTCAATCAGGGAGGGAATCTGAAACCCAGCAACAACACAGGTTGGGGAGGGCCAGAATTTTCTCTGGACCCCCCCGATTTTGACTGGCACCCATCACCCTCTCCCCAGTCTCAGACGGTCAGTCTTATGCGCTGCCAAATGGGAAAACAGAAGAAAACCCCTCGCCCCTCTTAGAAGGAAGGTGGTCGTTCCCTGGAACAAACCACTCCCCACCTGCTCTTGTGAGTCCTCCTTTTGGGGGGGTGGGGGGGATCTCATATACACGTAACACCCTCCCGTTGGTCTCTCCTCCTCCTCCTCCTCCACGTTACAATGCAAAAAATGCAATCCAGGCAGTCCTCGACTTACAGCAGTTCATTTCATGGCCATTCAAAGATTCAACAGCATGAAAAAAGTGATTTATGATCATTTTTCACACCGATGACCTTTGCAGCCCCAGGATCAGGTGATGGGAATCCGGATGCTTGGCCAGTGGTTCACGCTTACGGCCATTGCTCTTTCCCAAGGTCCCCTGATTCCCCCTTGGGCGGACTTCCGACAAGCAAAGTCAACGGGGAAATCCAGATGACTGAACAACGGTGTTACTAGCTTATCAGCTGCAGGGACTCACTTAACAGCGGTGGTAACAAAGGTCGTAAAATGGGGCAAAGCTCACTGAACAAATGTCTCGCTTAACAACGGAAATTTTGGGCTCTCAATGAAGGCTGTCAATTGAGGACAACCTGTACAACGTCAGAACTGGCACCCTGGGTTCTTCGGCCGAAAAGGAGAGGATTTCCTATACAGCAGGGGTGGGTGGGTGGGGGGTCTCCTGCTCAAGGCCCGGCGGCCGGCCCACAGGGTCAGTTGGCCCACAGCCCTTCCCAGCTGCCCCTTCCCTGGCGGGGGGTTGCAGGCGGCCATCGCAGCCGGAAATGGAGCTTGGGAGCCTGTTTAGTGACCTCGAGCTGGTCACGCCCCCCCCATCCCGCTGAGGTGAAACACAGCCTGGTGCGGCCCTCCATGGAATCAAGCCTGACGCCCCTGCTCCACAGGGGGGACCCCTGGAATCCAAGCCCCCCCCCCCCGCTCCCAAGCCCCCCGCTCCCTTCACCTTTCCCTTGAGGGTCTGCAGGGCGTCCAGATACGCAGCCAGCATGGGCAGGCTGAGGGTTTCTACGAGGGTGGAGTGGAGCCACTGGATCAGCTTGGCATCCCAACTGATGCTTGCCAAAGCCTGCCGGACACGCCGAGCACATTTGTCCACCGCTATTCTTCGGAGCACGGGCTCATTGCAGGCCTTGCGGAAAGCAACCGAGGAAGGAAGGAAGGAAGGGGAAAAAGAAAAAAGAGTCCTCACTAAGTTAACGGCATCGCAGCCCTTCTTTTCAAGCTTGCGGGGTGAACCAGGAGCACCCAGATCCAACTGGATGAAAGGCAGGGATGAGGAGAAAATAGGGAGGATAATAACCCGTCAGATTCTGGCCTGTTCCAGCACGTCGGAGCAGCCGCAAGCCCCGGAGGCAGGCGGGTGGGGAAGGAGCAACAGCCAGGAGATCCTTACCCCTTCGTTAGCTAATCGGGCCAGTCGGTCAGACTGCAAGGCTTTGAGGATCTTGTTGAACAGCTTGTTTTGGGCCACTGTCCAGCCCGATCTGCAAAGGAAAGACTCCCTTGTAAAGTCCAGCTGCTGACGAAATCAGGAGCGCGTGAGACCTTTCCAGCTCACGCTTGTGTCAGACTAACAGAAAATCTACTTCGGTCCTCGTTTTTGCAGGCAAAGACAAGGAAGGGAACAGGGAGCTTACCCCCTCAAATCGCCCATGTTTGCTGTGCCTCTGAACACGGAGAATTAGGATTCATTGAAACCTGGAGTGAGCTCCCCTGCCTCGAGGCAATTGTTGGCACCTTGAGAAAGTGACCGCCATGCTCCCATGGCCCTTTCCCAACTGGAAGACAGGCCTGGGCCTACCAAGTGGAAGGGGAGCTCAAAGTGTTCGTTCCTAAAGCCGCAGCGTCCTCTTCGCAGCACGTGCGGGTTTGTGCACGGATGCCTCCCACCCCGGAGGAAGCCCACAGCCGTGCCCGTGCTGTGGCAATGAAGAGTTTTCCATTTAAATACCAGAAGTAAACTGAAGAGTACTTTTCTCCAGAGTAGCACAGCTGCATTAAGTTGTACTGATCCATTTAGTACAACAATACCCCATATTTCTTCTTCCACGGAAGTAACTCTATAGACAGATTTAATCATAGTTTCCACCTAGACCAGTCCCAAAACACTGGGGAATTTCTAGAAGCCTGGCACTCTGACAAATCAGCCATCAATAACATTAAGAACATCCATAGGCCATTAGACTTTCTACTATTGACCTCACCCCTTTCCTAAGAGGTCTGTAGCGGGCGTGCATAAGCGCACCAACGTGCCCACCATCCCTGTCCTATTGTTTCTTTTATTTTTCTTACATGTATCCATGTATTCATAACTATGTTTTTACTTATACCTATTATCTTGTAAGCAACCGACAAACCAAATAAATAAATAAATAAATAAATAAAGTAAAATAAAATAAAACAAACTATGCAAAAGAGAAAATCAACCAGCCCAAAGGAGAACAAAGATTCCTCTCAACCAGTAATCAGCACCCAGATCAGTATAGATTAACTCCAAAGTCAACTTCAGACCAACGATCAAGTAAACGACACCCCAATCAAGAAACTGCCAGAGAGCCCTTAGTAAACAGCCAGAGAAAGAATCCCTAAGACCGTCCCCCCACCCACCACAGACAGGCAAAACACCAGAATATAAAAGGACAGCAAACGTCACTCCCTACTAGCATTGATCACCTAGCCTAGTTTGGGTTATAAAACAAGAAAAGTTTTATTTTGCAAGAAAACAAACAAGCTCAGAGAGCACCAAGGACCCCTCACTACACATTATCAGTATAGTGTGATTTAAATAATAAGCAAAGTTATATTTATCACAGTCATTATTATAATAAAACATGAATCATTAATTAACATGATTAGAACTATGCATCGTTCAGAGTATAATCTGAGATGACTAGAAGCATCTTTTGAAATTCAAAATAAATTAACACCTCTAATATTATATGTCCCCAAATTATACTCAGATCAGAAACACCATCATCAAGATAGAGGCCACACCAGCAGTTCTAAGGGCTTTCTTCCTGCCACTCATTTTTATACCTGTTCATATGTTCCTCCCAGTCCTCGGGTGGTGGAGGTGTATCCGTGTCTGTACGGGCAAAAATCACGTGGCGTTCACACTCATTCATCACAGTTCGGGCTTTCTGGTTGTCATAGAGGGGCACAGGTGTCGGTGTCACTGTTTCTACATCAATAGGAACATCGGCCTCCCTGGAAAGAGATACCGCGGTTTCAAGATAAGGAGAATTTTGTAACCCTCTGTTCCTCTTGAATGGCTTAGGAGCTGTATGAAAATCAGCACCCAGGCAGCACGTGCAGCACTCGAAATAACCTCGGCTCAGTACGTATGGCCTGGTCAAGTGTTGGTCCCATTAAACGTTCAGCTCAACCACACGGAAGGCAGAGAAAGAAAGAGAGAGAGAGAGAGAGAGAGAACTCACGCAGCGCTATTATCCTGATGTCGCTTGGGCGTGACAAACAGCAGGCGTGTGGGACGAGCATTACTGGCATCAGGGTGGGCACTCCAGGGCTTGGCATAGCTGTGGTCCAGGAAGACCAAGTCTAGTTCCCTCTCGTGGACTGAGAGCTGGAAAAGCAGAGAGGTCCCCATCCTCCGTGCCGAGGTTTGAAAATCACGCTCGTTCCCTCGATAAGACATGTTTCAGCCTTCTGTGTTCAGCTGCGGCACAACCTGCTGTCGAAGCTGCACATCCTTCTGTCTGGAAGGGAAGGAGAAGGGATGAGCAAACGGCACGGCATGAAAAAAAAACACCAGCTAGGGCTGTGTGCTCTGCAGCCCAGATTCATTTATTCATTAAATCACAGGCTGCTAGGATTCTGAAGCACTCTTCGCAATTTCAAGATAAAACGCACAATGAAATAGATTATAAAATACAGATTTTTTAAAAAATAGCATGCAATTAGCAACAGAGCCAAACTATCATCCAACCCGAGGGAATCGCAACCCAATCGGCCTTGCCAACAAGCAGCCTGGCCCTGCCTCTCCCAGGTAAACCAAACCGGTGGACCCATTCCAGTGGGAGAATCTGCTCCAACCGAGGGTCACGTGGTGCACCGGACACCAGCACTTTCTAAGTTGCACGGAGGAGCAACCGGGTACCCGGCGCAGAGTTGGCAGCCCTGGTACCAAAAGAGTTTCTGCGGGTGAATACTCCCTACTCTCAGTCAAGGGCAGCAGCCTTTGTGTGGTCTTCAGAGGCACCTCCTGGGGCAGCCCCTCTGCAGGGGACGGCCAGATCCTCCTCCTCCTCCTCCTCCTCCTCCTCCTGCCACCTTGGCCAACGCGGAGCAAAGCCTTTTGGGCCCCAGCCCCCACAGGGCCCGCCCTGCTTGCAGGAGCTGCTGGTCCAGAAGGACCCCCCGAAGTCAAAAGAGGGGCCGCCTCCAGCAGACCCACCTGTGATGGGCAGGCAGTAAGGATCCTGCCTGGCTGGGTTCTCTCGCAGCCCCCCCCCCCCCGGGCCCAGAGGGGCCCCCAGCCCGGCGATGGAAACCGGGGGGGGGGTCCCCAGTATCTCTACGGCAGCAACCCCCCCATTGTGGGGGAGGGGGTGTTATTGCTCTTCCCCGTTGAAGTTTGGCGTGAATGGTGCACGGGAGGAGGGGGGGGGCTGAGCCCTGCAGGGGTCAGCAAGGCCCCCCCCCCCCCCCCCCCGCTTGCCCCGCCGCAGCCGGGGAGGCGCCCGGGAAAGCGAAGGGCCGGAGGCGGCCGCCCCGAGAGCTCCTTCCACGGCGGGGATGCCCAGCCCCGCGGGAACGGCCCGCCGGGGAGGCAGCTCCATCTGCGAGGCGGGAAGGTCGGAGGCGCCGCCCGAAGGCCCCGCGCGGCCACCCGAAGGGAGCCTCCTCGGCCCAGGCGGGGCGCCTCCCCGGCGCGGCCCACCCGACGTGAGCGGGGGGGGGGCGGGGGACGTCGGCGCTCCTGAGCATGTGCAGACCGCAGGCCCCTCCCGGACTACAGCTCCCGTCGAGGACTACGCCGCCCCCTCCCCGGCGGAAGCGCCGCTCACCTGCTTCCCCGGCCGAGCAGCAGGGCGGCGACGCCACCGCGGCGTGATTGACCCGGCCAGGCCTCGCGCTTCTGCGCACGCGCGAGGAGGTGCGGGGAGGCGGAAGCGGCGGAAGCGGCGGCGATGGCCTTCAGGTCCGGAGGCAGGTTGGGCGCGCGGGCCGTCAGGCTGGGCCTCCCCTTTCGGGGCCCGGAGCAGCTTTGCAGGCCGGAGGAGCAGGCCGAGGGCGGTTGGGCGCATGCGCGATACCCCGGCCCGCCTGCAGGTGGCGCTGCGCAGGGCGGGAGCGGCGGCGGCGGCGGCGTGGGGGTCCCTCGGGTGCTCCCCCTGCGGCCCGGCGGTTGGCAGGGCCCTACCGGAAGCTCTGGGTCCGCCCACGGCCGGAAGGCGGAAGCGGCGGAGGCCGGGTCTCCCGGGCAACAGCGTCAAGGCGGCGAGGGTGGCTCCGGCCCGAGGGGGCCCATGGGGAAGCGGAGGGGCGGCCTGCCGGACAGGTGAGCGGGGCGGCGGGTGTTGCGGGGGGCGGTCGGGGTTGAACAGGCGGGACAAGGGACGCTTCCCGGGGATAGGTTCTGCCAGCCCTGCCCCGCCGAGCCGAGCCCTAAAAGCCACCAAAGCGGTGCGTTTGCCGGCTTTCTAAGTGCCAGATGGGAGCTGATTCCACCACAAGGCTTCCGCTCTGGGTCGGGGGTCTCCAACCTGGGCCCCTTTAAGCCTGGAGCACAGCTGCCTGGGGAATTCTAGGAGTTGAAGTCCACACGGCTTAAAGGGGCCAAGTTTGGGAGCCCCGGTTCTGCATTATCCTTCCTCACTGAAACTCTGTCCTAACCCCATCGAAGCAAAAGCAATACGTTGTGACGTTTCCTTCCTAGGTGGACTGATTACCTGCCTCTTGGAAAAAGAATGTCCGGGACCCGCTTTATTGCCTTTAAAGTTCCCCTGAAGGAGGTAAGTCAGGTGAAGAACGTAGCCACTCCATTGCTTTGATTTTTTTCAGCGCCTTTGAAAGATGAAAACGTCTCTTGGGGACGGGTGATTTGCTGGCAGTATATCAGCAATTTGTAGATTTCGTGTAGCTTTAACAAAAGATTCCTCTACACCCCCCCACCCCAAAGGAAAGATTTTGAAAGCAAATTTAGATCAGTGAACTTGTTAGCTACGGAGTCAAGTAAAGTGTCATAAATTAAAATAAATTAGTGAAGTTTTCAGCTACAGCATCAAGTAAAGTGTCATAAAAGTAGCCTAAATAAATTTATCTGGACATTGATGGACACAACAGGCATTTTGGGTTCCACAGGGTAAATTTCAGCCTGAACATTGACAATATTAATTGGGGGAAGTTTTGGAGGGCAGTTTTTGTTCATATTTACTGGCTCTCCGAACGTGATTGCTGTTGAGGGCCTCCGTTTCTTGCTTCTAGGTCTGACCTGTATGTTTGACATTCTGGCAGACCTCCCAGGAAACAGGATCTGATCAACTAATTTCACATTATTGTGAGGCTACATTAACAGAGTCTTGAACTAGATTTCATTGCTTTGGTGAAATTGGACATTTAGAGAAGTTGAATTTGCTTTACAACAATTATTACTTACTGATGGAGTTCCCTTCCAAATTATTAACTGAGGACTGTTTTGTACTCAAGTTATACAAGGTTGTGCAAATAGAGCTGTGCTAGGCTCCCGGTATGTATCAGAGTGTTTTGGCAATTTAGCAGCAACGTTTAATATTTTTTTCCAGAGTTTTGAATGGAGGCTTACCCCAGATGAGCGTTTTTCTCCCTTAGACCTCATCACTCAAATCAAAGAGCAAAAAGAAGAGCTTGGTTTGATCATTGATTTAACATATACAACACGCTATTATGAGCCAATGGTAAGTTTCCCTTAACAGGGATTAGTTATATAACCTTAATTCTTAATACAGTCATTGCTTTGGGATTACAGAGGCAATTTTGAGAAAAGGGGTTTTTAAGTTGGTTTCCTGAATATAACAATTATAACACATTGTCATTTTTTGCCTGCTTTATTGAGCTGATTTATTTTTTTCTTAAATGGCTGTTTGGATATTCATTTCAATTATTTCAAATGCTTTGCATTTTCTTTTAGGAGCTACCAGATACACTGCAATATTGTAAGATTTTAACAATTGGACATGAAGTACCTAATCACGCTATAGTTTCTAAATTCAACAGTGCTGTGAAAAAATTCCTCAAAGAGAACCAGCATAATGGTGAGTCTGATTGGATGTGCAAACACTTTGATTTAGTAACAGAATTTTACATTAAACCCCCAAAATTCTATTCCTAAACCTGTTTGTAGACCATCTCAAGGCAATCTGCCCATCAATACTACTGCCTCTTGCAGTACATGGAAAAAAACAGATATATATTTGTTCATGTATAAAAGCAACTAAAATTAAAATTATCTCTGTGATGGGGCTTTTATAAAGACACCATTTGTATTTCCTATCTCCCCAGACAAACTTATAGGAGTCCACTGCACACATGGTTTGAATCGAACAGGTTACCTTGTTTGCAGGTAAATTTTTCTAAGCAACAAAGTGATTCCACTGGTCTGATTTGGAAATTTGTATCTGCTGCAGCAATGTCAGTTTATGTCTATCTTCAGTTGATAGATTAGCTCAGTTAATTATAATTCCTCTAGAAATGTTAGTTTCTGTTAGTCTTAATACTATAGAAGGACAAAGAAAGGATGGGAGAAGACAAGTTTTTTTATTTAGAAAATTGATGTCTAATTCTTTTTCTGTAGGTTTTTAATGCACAGTAAATATTCAATTATTGTAATGCAATTAATGTATTTTGAAACAACCAATTTTTTTAAAAAGTTATGGGACCTCATTTCTATGGAGTTATGATGACGTACAAATAATGCCGTTTGTGCTCATTTATCTCATTTGTGTAATTATCATTGCACAGATATTATTGCATAAACTGCATAAAACTTCATTTTATTGGATCTTAGTAAACAGGCTGTTTTCAGCAGACTGAATTTCCCCTTAAATTTACATGGTGCAGACGATGTAAACCTGAGAGTGAATTTGTTCTGTTTATGGTCTGTTGCACTGAAGTCTCTTGAATGGGCTTCACTGTGTTGTAATTTTTTCTTATGTTAGTTTTCTTCTTGTGTATTGTTGTTAAGATACCTTATTGATGTTGAAGGAATGGATCCAAACAGGGCAATAGAATGTAAGTATTGTGCTCTCAATTGAGAGCACTCTGATTCAACTCTTCAATGCCTACACTAACCAGGATAGATAAAATAGCAGATAGCTAACAAATGTAACAGTTTGCACAGCCAAAAAAGAAAGACAAAAAGCATTAAACATTAACAAATGAGCACTGTGAATTAACCTAATATCTAATGTCCTGCTTATTGAAATAGTGGGATTATGGAATATGATAACCAAAAAATAGCTATCAATCGCAGGCATATTTTACAAGCTATCATGGGGAAAAAAGAAACATTTTAAAGTTCTGATTAGACAAAATATATATTGGCGGTATAATCCATCAGATGATCTAGAAAGTAAACTTCTCTGACTGTTCGGGTTAAACCTTTTTCATAACTTGTACAAAAACATGAAATTTGAATTGCACTGATAAAGAAAAGGGCCTGCAATGCTTTTTCTAAAGATTTATTTTTCCTGTTGCACAGTCTGCATTGCGTTGCTAATACTGGGTCGGCAGTAAACTCCAGTAGGGACTGCCATGGTGAAAGTGAAGCTTGGAATGTCCTGAATGTTCCACTGACAGAACGAGGCGTTTTGCATAAAATGGTTTTCTGATTGGCAGCGGTGATCGAGTTTCCATGGAAAACTATCTTGATCTCCCCATTGCAAATATAGGTGTTTCCTTGAGAAACTAGTGCCCGCCCTCTGGCCCCATGTCAGAAAATTGCCTGTGGGGATAGGATAGTTTATTTTGTAGACAATCTCCAAGATTCTCTGGAATTAAGCTCTGGAATTGAGCTTAAAAGTCAGATGAGCTTCTGCTTTGTGCTTTAATGAAAATAATATGTGTAGAAGTAACGTCTATATAGTGGGGCACACAGAACATCAGAGCGATTTTTCCCTTTCACAGTATTCAACAGATGTAGGGGACATCCTATAGAGAGGAAGAACTATATTTCTGCTCTCCGGAAAACGTCTGGAACAAGGTAATTCTCTTTTCCAGGGTCACTTGCTGAAATGGAGCACTCCAGCCTTTTTTTGCATTTTGTACTATTGAATTCCTGCCTGCGAAATGGCGTTCTGTTTGTTGCCGGTTCTTGCATATAATCCTATAAGCAACATATGAACGTATCCTTCACACACTGCAAATTACTTGGCCAACCACACACCGTTGTATACATACAAAGTACATGTATGTTGACATCCCAATCGCCATGCTATAATTACATTTCCTGCATATTTATCCATGAGTACATTAAACCAGGGGAACGTGACTTTCCTGCACATTTTCTCCAAATTGATTAGGCCACTTTTATTTAGTTTTTACATCGTTCCTGTTTCTTTTAGTTTCCCAGACACACAACGCATGTTATTTTTCCCCCTCCATTTATTTCATTCCTTAATTCATGCCCTTTACCACTGTCAGCTATTCCAGGTAAACCAGACAGGATTTAGGTGAACGAATTCTGCCTTATTGTAAAGCTACATCAGGGCTCTCCAATCTTATAAACTTTAAGCCTGGCAGAATTGAAGTCTGCCAGGCTTAAAGTTGCTAAGATTGGAGACCCCCTGGGCTACATGAACAGAGCCTTGCAAATAAGATTCACACCGTCCCTTTTAATCCCCTGAACCACCAGGGTGGGGGTCCTTCCTAAGTTTCTTTCTCCACCATTAAGCCACGGGGGCTCCTGCTTCTCTTGTCCAGCTGTTCCCCAGGCAGTGTCTTTCCTTCCTCCCCCAAGGTTGTCATCCGCACATTCCATTACAACCAGTGACGACTCTTACGTTCAGAGTCCCATTTTCATCATGACTTTCCTCAACCAAGGTTTTCACATCATGCTTGTCATAAGAAGAAGGCATGGACTAATTCCTGGTTAGAGGTAAACTCATCTCAACGCAGTGCTTCCTGCTGCTAAGTTGGTCAGCTTGAGCACCACTTGCATAACTTCTGCAATGCAACCAAAGTCCAGTTTTACACCATGTTTGTTTTTTTCCCCCCTGTTCTGGGCAAACTGGAACCTGCTGTAGCAGAGACTCTCTGCAAGCCAAAAGACTCCGTCTAGCATCCCACCATCTAGAAGTTAATTGGCAGATATTCTGGACCCCTGAAAGCAGCATTTTAAATAACCGATTTCCTTATCTTTTTTCTAAAGGAACCATCATCATATGGATGGTTCACAACGGGACTGGATGAAAGGGCCGGTGAGTTATGCCCAAAGTCCTGATTATGAAGATGCGGACTATGGACCACAGAACTGGAAACACGCACCAAGGTTTTTCTTCTTTTCTTCCCATGGATTCAGTATCATTAAGTGAACGTAGAACCTTCTGTGGTTCTGTATATAAAAATAGAAAAGATTAGGGTAAAGTTAGATGTTGACATGTGCTCAAGTAACTCCCAGAAGCATCTCCTTCCCTCCCCGGTCCCCAGAAGAGCGTAGAGCCCTTCAAACTGTGTGTCTTCCTTAGGAAACCTTGGCTGGTTCTCCAGAGGGAAGGGGGAGAGTTGGTACTTCCTTGGTCCCCTGCCTGTTTTTCCTACTTATAGGACTTATTTTCCCTGGAAAACAATTGAATAGCAGAGAGGTCAGTCTGGTCCCATTTAAAGTTTTCTTCCCACAAGTTCCCCACCCTGATCACTTGGCCAACTGAGGAGGAGGAGGCAGCATAGTGGCTTGGTAGGTTGGTTAAGGAGCCAGGCTGTAGGAGGGGCACTGTTTGCACAGAGCAGGCTACAGTTGCTGTGTTGTGGATGGAAAGATTAACCACCTTCCCTTGGCTTTTTTACATTATTAAAAATTGTGTGAAATCTTTATCTTGCCAGCTACTACCTACATGTCTCCTGGTAGATGGTTTGTTTCTGACATACTGTGATATATGAGCTCAGTGATTAAATCATGTTTAGAACAGTAATCCCACACTTGTAATCATTGGGTGGTTGTCACATTAACTTACATATATACAGTATTATAAATATAATACATTATAGTTTATTGAATAAGTTGGTTGTCTTCGTCTTCATACTATGCCTAGATGGGCATTGCTTGGAACAACCATTGCAACCAGTTCAGTTTATTACAATATCCTAGACAGGCAGTTATTACTGTTTATTAATTTGTTATGCTGCCCATCTCCTCTGGGCAGCTTAGTTTACCAAACTTACTTTCCTAAAGTCCTTCTTAACACTTACGATTTAAGTCTTCATGCTATAAAGTCAACACCCACATTCTGGTGCTATTAGGTGCTATTTCTTATCAGAGGAAACCAGGCATGCTCCAGATTGCGTTAAATTCCCAGGGGAGAAAACAAAAGAAAGGATGGGCTCACATTGGCCCCGCCAGCCTTTCCTCCCACAAACGCTCCTGTTATTTGTACATCAGCAGTTTTTGCCTTCTTTCTGTTTCAGGAATTTTCCACTTGGGAAAGGTGGACGAAGCCAAAAAAGGTAAATGGCAGAGGATTCATGGAAACGCCTGCAGATAAAGTGTGTATCTCTGGCTGGCGTTAGACGGAGAGGACCATCTGTTCAGGGATGGTCCTGCATTAGCCGGTCATAAATTGTCCTGATGAATTGTGTAATTTAAAGCTGCATTGTTACCTTGATTTTGCATAACTATTTCTAGAGTAAGGATTTGGGTTTCTAGTATCCTCTTTTGACAAAGCTCAGGTGTGAGAGAAAGTTTGATTCCTGGAACACATTCTGTTCCAAACATTCATGGACTAATTTTATAGTAAATACTGGCTTTTATACTTATCCACGAGCCATGGTGGCGCAGTGGTTAGATTGCAATATCCCAGGCTGACTGTCAGGAGTTCGATCCTGACAGGTTGACTCAGCCTTCCAAGGTTGATAAAATGAGGTCCCGGATGGTTGGGGCAACATGCTACTCGGCTTAGAGAGGACTATAAAGCACTGTGAAGTGGTATGTAAGTCTAAGTGCTATTATCTAGCAGGCTGTCAGAATGCCCCACATCAGGCTTCCTAATTTGTGTGGTTAACCCAGGAAGTGATAAAGTGCAACAAAACAACTGTACACTTTTGTATATGCTATGTACTTATTGTCCATTAAGAAGAAGGGCTGGCTCCTGGTGACTGTAGGAATAGGATCTTTTCTTCAAGTGGCTAGTCAGTTCCTAGTGGGGGACAGACAGTGGCTACCCAGTCATCAGCCTGTCCCCCACCCCCATGCTTAAGGCAGGACTAGAACTCATGACTTCTAATCCAGCACCTTAACCACTGGACCAAACTGGCTTTGTTATATTAATATGCAAATTACAGCAAGAGTTGCTGTACTTTTAATTGTTGCTGTTTCCCTGAATAAAAGTATAGTATGACTGCCTTTGAGATTAATCTGCAATGATTTATGGGCGGAGTGGAGATTACCCTGTAACTAAAACTCTTATCAAGCCTTATTAGAGCCTTGGAATTTACCAATAATTAGCAACATTTTAAACTGCTTTAAAGTTTAAACAGCAGGGGGTTCATCCATTGTAATTTGAACCGTTAAGTTCAAAAACTTAAGTTGTGGGGCCAGAGCTTAGCAGCAGGACTTCTTCAGGATCAGTTGTTCTGCCCTGAAATCTGACGCTCTTTATTTAAGGAAGCATTCCCAAATCTGGAACCAGAATCTCATCACCCGTTACAGCGAAGGGAACCAAGCGTGCAGTCCACAACGTCGCCCTTCAGCCGACATGAGGCACCAGAGATCAGGTCACAATGTCAGGCCCAGCAGTAGGCTGTTCTTCTCCCAGGAACAGTTTCAAGGATATCAAAGACCCTCTTTTCAAGAACTAAATCCTCATGGCTCGCTGCAACAACATAGAAATCAAATAGACAAGCAATACTATTGGATCCCTTAATCATGAAAAAAGTATTTGGCAAGAAAAGATAACCTGTGGAATTGATGCTTACAGTAAATTACACCGTTGCTGTTTAAGAATGCTTTCTAGTTGCATCCAATTCTACAGTTGCCGCCTCATCATTTAGTTGCCTTTTTGGAAGAAGAAAGGAAGGGAACTGGACACCTGATAAACACATTTCCAACAGAAGGATTCTGTTAAGGAAAGGGAATTCAATGAATTCACCCAAAATGTTTTCTTCTTGGATGACTTGAGGAGAACAGACTTTTTTTAAAAAAAGATACTTCTGCAAATCATCCTTATATATTGCTCTTTAGATATTAAATAAAATGAATTGTTCCACAATAGTGTACAGCGTAGTAAAAATGTTTTCACAAGGCAACTGGTTTTGTTCTTTTGAAGTTGATTTTTACCTTTACAGATGTATGAGGTTCAAGCTTGTAAAAGACATTCAAAGCTGCAGTTGTGATTTGGAGAAAATTCTCACAGTCCTTTGGCATTAGTTATGTGGTCTGGTACTGAATCCAAAACCTGAGAGGTATCAGGCTGCTAATCCCTGATCACATTTGTAAGCACTATAAGGGTAGCTCTTTTGAAACCAGAAATATTATTCTTGAATGAATCATGAGCTGCTCTATGTAATTGAAAGACAGTAGATTGAATTATGAGATGCATTTCCTGCTGGGAGAAAAGGAGTGTACTTAAGATTTAGGACTTGTGGGCTAGAAAAAGTACTAGCTGAAATATAGATAATGCCATTAATATAAAATTTGCAGCCCTTAATTATGGTAGAAAATGTTGTCATAGACAATCACTGAAAGAGTTCTTTATCTTTCAGAAGATAAACTACAGGCATCCTGTTTCCCAAACGCACTTCTGCCCCATCCTCACCCGGAGAGCAAAAATTGTTTATCTTGTAGTTAGGAAATGTTCAATGCAACAATCAATCAGTAGTAATAGGGTCCAATTATTAAGGGAAAAATTCTATATTTCCAGCTGATAAACTATAAGTTAATAATTTAAAGAAGAGAAAAATACAGAAAACCCCCATGTTCGTTAGCAAGTACAATATTACGAAGCCCATGTTTGGTGGCCCTCTCTAGGATGACTAAAATATCACCTAATACCTAGTAGTCAGCAATTATTTGAAATTTTTTTAATGTTATCTAAAATGAAACTTTAAAATTTGCATTTTTGAGACTAGAAAATGTGAGAAATGCAAAGTTTGGTTCTGTAAATATCTACAGTAGGAGAGTCCCAAGATTCCAGCTATATATTTTTACAGCTTGGAATCCTGTATTGCTCAGGCCCCAAGGACAGATCCAGGTGGTCCCTTCTCCAAATCCCCTTATTGGTGGCTCCAATATTATCATGACAGCTGCTCAGCAAGCATACAAATGCGGTCACCCAAGAGCAGGCAAACCTTTTGAAATCTAATCTAAATAAGAGGAGTGATTTAAATTGATTTTCCTATTTTCTGATTTCCATTCCCTACTGTAATAATGTTCCTTGATGCCTGAAATAGGTGGTGCAAAATCATGGTGCTGAAAAAGTAACTTCAACGATCGTTTGTAGAGACTCCCCTTCATTCAGGTCCTGCTTGTCCCAAAGGTGCTTTTTCGGGAGGCAATGGGACTTTCTGGCTTTTTTCTTTGAAGACGTTTCGCTTCTCATCCAAGAAGCTTCTTCAACTCTGACTGAATGGTGGGGGTTGTATTGGCTTTCCCACGAAGTTGGGAGGGAGGGGGGGGAAAGGAGAATAGAAAAAAAAAGGAAGCCAGGAGGGAGGGAAGATGGAAGGAAGAAGGAAAGGAGGGAGGAAATGGAGGGGAAGGAAGAATAGAAAAGGAAGGCAGCCAGGAGGGAGGAAGGAAGGAGAGAGGGAAGGAGGAAGGAAAGGAGGGAAGAATGGAGGAAAAGGAGGAAGGAAGGAGAGAGGGAAAGAAGGAGGAATGAAGGAAAGGAGGGAGGGAAGGGAAAGAAGGAGAACAGAAAAAGAAATAAGCCAGGAGGAGGGGAAGATGGAAGGAGGGAGGGAGGGGGAAGCCATCCCGCTTTGGTTGGGTCTTTTCGAAAAGCCCCCCCCCCCAGCAAGCCGCCTCCAAGGCCCGCAGTTCCCTCCAGGGATCTTGGCGGACCCTCCATCAGTCACAAACTTCCGGGTTCACCATCTTAAGCGGAGGAAGCGGAAGTCCCTCGGCTAGATTTCCGCCCCCATCTCTCAGTGCACGAGAGCTGGCCTAGAGAAGCCGGAAGCTACCCTGGAGCGGTTCTGTGGCGACCCGTTGTCGGTTGCGAACTCCTGTGCAGGTCAGTGGGCGGGAAGCGGGTCGCCGTTCACCTTTCCTCCCGCGGCGGTCCCAGGACGGCAGGCATGGTTGGCCCGAGCGGCCTCTAGGACACGGGGGCAGGCGGAGGGCTTTCTGGGGAAGGAAGAGAACAGAAGAGAAAAGGGGCTTTGGAGGTCTTCTAGTCCAGCCCTCCCCAAGTAGGAGACCCTAGACCAACCCTGGCCTCTTTAAGCCTGGAGGACTTCAACTCCCAGAATTCAAGCTTGGTCCCTTTAAGCCTGGAGGACTTCAACTCCCAGAATTCAAGCTTGGCCCCTTTAAGCCTTGAGGACTTCAACTCCCAGAATTCCCCAGCCAGCTGGCTGGGGAGTTCTGGGAGTTGAAGTCCTCCAGGCTTAAAGGGGCCAGGGTTGAAGTCTCCTGCCCTAGACCATTGCCGCCAAATGGATACGAAGTCTCTCCTTTGGAAAAAGCTCCACTGATGGGGCTCCCACCACTTCTGAAGGCAAGCCCTTCCACGGGTTAATGGTTCCCTTGTGAGAGGTGCATGCAAAGACATTTCGTTCTAATGTACGCCGATTAGTGTACTTTCAAAGTGACAATAAAGTTATTCTGTTATCAAATTTATCAAATACACTGACCAACTGACTTAAGTGAGCGAATCTGATTAGGGTCACATCCTGATTAGGGATGTGCTTTGAATCTCTGCGCGGAGAGACCATGTTTCAATTGAAGTTTTCCTACTGAAATTGCATTAATAAGATTATGTAGGTTGCCATTGTCTGCTTTTGGAGATAAGGCTGATAAAGAAACATATTCTTTAATATCACGTGTGTTGAAACAAACTGTAAAGCTAGAACTTCAAGCTTCTTTGGATTCAAATACAAAATTTCCTCATTCATTTGTTACTCAAGGTTATACTTACAGATCTAAGAAATCTGGAATACATGGAATAAATAACTTGGATTATAAATGATCTCATTCAGATCGTTATCAATTCTTCTTGCAGATTAAACCTATATGTCTGAGTATGCAGATACCAGCCTGCCCCCAGAAGACCGGGTCAGAGGTCTTATTCATATGGGGAGTAGTGTGGAAGTGAATGAAGATGTTCCACCACGAAGATACTACCGTTCAGGTGTTGAAATCATCCGGATGGCAACTATTTATTCCGAAGAAGGCAACATCGAACGTGCCTTTATATTGTACAACAAATACATTACGTAAGAAATAAGCATTGCTCAATAATAATTCTGGCAAATCAATAGAATATCTTTGTGTTGCAAATTAGCTAGATATTCTGGAATTTATAACAGATGTGACTAAACTACTTATTTATCTATAGCCTGAATGAGTCCGTCCGTTTTTGCCTGGGCTTTTGCATCATCTAATTAAAACATATAGGGACCAAAACTACATTTCTCCAAAGTGTCTGTTTCTCGGTTGACTTTTAACTTTGATGAAGAACTGCCCCATCCCTGATTTAGGAAATAAATAAATTGGTAAAAGTCTTATTTGAGCAAGGCCATTAAATCCTTTGCAGCGCTCACCAAGGAAGAATATGTCAAATAAATGGTAAAATACCAAAACTTTCCACAATTTTCCCAACAATAACTTTTTTCCAGATTAGCTGTTAGCTTCTTTTAATCTTGTTGCTTTTTATATTTTTATGATTTTGTTCAGAGGTACAAGTGAAAATCTTTATTAATCAAATTTTATTCATACAAGCTTAAGAAAAATACATATGCAGATTATTTTACTTGTTGTGTTGCTCTTTATACGTCCTAATAGAAAATTGTCTTACAGAACTCAGTGTAACCTGATATTAAGAAATGAGTGGAATAAACAGAAATTCTGGCATTGTTTAAACAACGGGCAAGAGTGTCAGTGGTCCCCAAAGTATATAAATGTATTTAAATAGCTATAGAAGTACAACTTCATTATAATGACATTTTTGTATTTCTTTCAATTTTGTTAAATAACTTCTTAATGTGTTTTTATTCTCTTTGACAATGTATCTTTATCACTATTTGTGATTTGTTCTTTTTCTCTTTTTGTAATTAATTGAGAGCAATAAAAAAATTAAAAGTCCACTAAGAGTTAATAAAGGTAACAACGTAGCTGTTTTAGCCTTGATCAAATAAAATAATTTTACATTCCTTCCTTTTACTTCCAACAAGTTTAATATTTAATTCATTCAAGTAATGTCATTGAATTTGTTTCCTATCATTTTTTTCTTTGTCCTTTCTCATGATGTTCTTCAAAACTTTAGCCAGCTTTTTGTAATTTCAATATATAAACATTATCCAGGTAGTGCTCGCTTGGTTTATTGTTGGTATGATGCCCAGTGTAAGATCTTTTTCCACGTCATTCTTTTAGTCTGTCATTTAAAAAATCCCTTTCAAACTTAGTCCTGGCCTTGTCAGGTAGAACTTGATCCTTAATGTCTTTCAACAATCTTTCCATAGAAGTACATGTTTCTGTTGACACTCATAAAATTAACTTCTGAATCCATTATTCAAAAAAAAAAAAACCCACCCTCAATATGTCCAATGTTAGAATATTTTGGTTCATTCTTAATATTTTGTCTCATTCTTAAATTGAGTTTATGTGTTGTCTTGTAATTGTAATTTTTTTGTTCTCTCGAGTGTCTAATGTTGTCCTTTCTGGTATCCAAAATCTGTCTTTCTTTATTAAAGAAATAATCTTGTCTCTAAAAAATATGCTTTTAAGAGTTGTCTAACCCTGGGATGTATAGCCTCTGGCTCTGTGGACTTACCATTTGCCTTGCCAGCTTGCCAAAGATAAGGAGTAAAGGGTGGAACACTGAACAGTAGAGTCATTTAAGAGGATGTTATATAATATTTGAATTTAAAAATAGGATATAATAAATAAGCAAACCAATCGATCGAAACATGTGGAGAGCCTCGCATTCTCATTTTGGGCATAAGGACTCTGATTAAAATGTGTGGACCTATTCTTAGCCAACCAGGATGAATCTGCTTCAGCCTGCTACGCCTAACGCATGCTCTCTCCATGCCCCCTTGTGCTGTGTTCTTCCAGGCTCTTCTTAGAGAAACTCCCCAAGCATCGAGAATATAAAACTGCAATCATTCCAGAGAAGAGAGAGACCGTGAAAGTAAGTGATAAATATATTTTTCTTGTAAGAGTTTCCCCTAAAATTGCCTGCTCCCTGGCAGTGGGGCTGCCCTGGTCGTGGGTTCAGAAGGCTCTTCTGAGAGAGCTCGTGTAAGTTTGATGTACAAACTTGATGCTCCTCCTTGTGAAACTGAATATCACTGTTTAATCTCACATTTCCTATTTTGTGCTATTTTTTCTTAACTCAGAAACTAAAAGAGGTTGCATTCCCTAAAGCAGAGGAGTTGAAAAAGGAGCTTTTAGCAAAATACAACAAGGAATATGCAGAATACAATATACAGAAGGTGAGTAACAGGATGTTATTGAGCCTTGGCGGCTGGAATGTTTGGCCTCCAATCTGGCTGAGCCAGAAGCAGACAAGTTGGGCTGTCGTGCTAGCAAGGCTGACCCGGACTGATTCTCCTTAATTTCTGGGAATCATTATGTCTGCTGAAGCTCTGAGAAAGCCCAGTCGGTATCTTTGGAGATATCGGGAGAATGCAAGGTCAAGAGACAAAATAAGCTGCATTGAGATAAAAAGTGTGTAGGGCCTTAACAAAAACTAAAAATGTTTTGATTTAAATGTAAAAACAATGATTATATCTAATGTGAATATTGTTTAATATAAATGACAACAGCCGGTTAATGTTGTCTGGGTTCTGAATCTAAGAAGAGCTGGGCCTGGATAGTACTTGAATAAGAAACAGAGAAATGCAGGGTGGGTGGGAATTGTTGAATGCATTGCTGAGGTCGTGACAAACGATGTCCACTGCACTTCCAGGATGGCTCAAACCAGTCACTTTATCAGAAAAAGGAGGTCAGGTTGGCCTGGCCTAATTGTTTCTTGATAAACCCATATCACTGTCCATTTAGTCCCCGCCCCAATTCCATCTCCCCTCCTTTCTACTTATTGTTTTTAGCTCCTCTTTCAGCCAAGTTTCCCTTTGTACATTAGCTTTTCTACCTATTTTCCTCCTAACATAGATGGAAAGGCAAAGTTAAAACAATGCAAGCAATTTATATGTAGGAAGTTGCTTTACGAGCCAGTCACCTAATGAATTAACCTGCTCTAATTGGTGGATCGAATTCTCCCAAAGATGAGCTCAGGTCCTCCTGCCAACCCAGCGGGGAGGGAGGAAACAGGGTCACAGGTGACTGTGAGTTACGTATGCCAGAGTTGGCTTCATTTAGGTCAGGGGTCTCCAAACTTGGCAATGTTAAGACGTGTGGACTTCAACTCCCCGATGGCTGGAGAATTCTGGGAGTTGAAGTCCACACGTCTTAACATTGCCAAGTTTGGAGACCTCTGATTTTGGTTAATGCCAGCATGTTGCTCCTAATAAATCCTTTGAGTTTTTTTGACACTTGGCTCAAGGCTCATGACTTAATCAGGGCAATCGCCGGAATCCTGACAGTTGCCCAGTTTTCAGCCCAGACATTGCGGCCAGGGAAGGAGATGCCCCAAGAGCGTTGCTCCCGCTGCCCTTCCCCACGTGACCTGCTGGCTCTCCCCTTCCCCGTTCCAGAAGAAGCGAGAGGAGGCATTCGCGCGCACCTTGGCCCTGCAGCAGCAGCTGGAGGAGGAGAGGCAACGAGTGGCCCGCATGAAGCAGCAGCAAGCCGAGCAGGAGCAGTTCCACGCCTTTGAGGACATGATCCGGCGCCAGGAGCTGGAGAAGGAGCGCCTGAGGGTGGTGCAACAATTTGGGACAGCAACCGTAGGCCCCCCGGAGGGCCCCTTAATACCTGGCGTGCTCAAGCCCCCCACTGACCCCCAAACTCTTATGTCCGGTGGCCAACCTTTGAGCCCCGCGGGAGGAAGCGGACTGCCGCAGCCCCCCGTAGTGGACCGGTCGCTGAAACCTGGCGCTTTGGGGAACTCGGAAAACAGTACGTTTTGGAATGGATGTGGTCCGCCTTCTGGGCTGGGGGTGCAGGGATGGCCCTGCCAGGGTTGCTCAAAACTACCCCTCTCCCTGCCCCCACCCAGTCCCTTGGCTGCAGACGGGGGAGCGCTTAAGATGCCCCAACTGGGTCTATTTCATAGACTGATTTTAGCGAACTGGGAGATTCTTAGCAGAATACCTGGGATTGCTTGGCATTTCTGTTGCCACCTGAAATCCGCTGTTTTCCAAAAACTGAAACCCTCCCAAAGTCAAATCTGCTTGAGAAATCTTCGGGGTGCTTCTCTTTGCCTCCCGTGGCGGCCTCCCCCCGGCCTCGTGGCCGGCGAGTGTTGTGCCGCTGTCCCAGAGTAGATTCTTGCCGGCTGCACCTTCTAAGCGTGGTGGCCTGGAAACAAGCACTGGGGCCAGAGGGAGCCCTTGGCGTCTCCAGATGAAGGCCCCCCCTGCTCCCCACCCGCCTCCACCTCCTGAGGAACCCAGGTGGGTAAGAGTCAGGTCACCTGGCCTTCCGCTGGAAAACCCTGGCCTCTAGCCAATGGGTCCTGGCCATAATACTGCTCCCCGCCCCCATTTGTGTCACTGAGAGGTTTTCAGATTGAGAATCTCCATAGACATTTAAAAAAAAAACAGAATGTAAAAGCTTGGATTAGCACAAAACCACTTTGGGAAAAGATTCCAGCACTGCTGCAAGTTAGCTGATTATTCTCACTATTTTTGGCAGGAGTTTCCTCTGGTTAAAATAACGCTTGGCCCTCTGAAAACATAAACACCAAGTCCCTGTTTTTCTGTGCCCTGTTTCCCAAATACCAAGTGAGACTGCTAGGCTGTGCCTTTTGAGTTGTTAGGCAGAGCTTGGGATGAATAAAATGGTCTCTACTTTAGCAAATCTGCAAACTGGGGGTGGGATTCAGCCTATTACACCCCGTGACTCAGCTCTTCCCTTCCAGGCGCCGTTATAGATGGTCTCCGCCACATCGTTGTCCCCAGGGATCTGTGCCATAAATTTCTGCAGTTGGCAGATGCAAATACAGCCAGGGGTGTGGAGACCTGTGGGATCCTTTGTGGGAAGCTGGTAAGATGATGGCATAAATCCTCAAGGCCGCGTGAAATCTCCTGAACTGGTAACTTGATCATTTGGCAATATCCTAAACAGTAATGCAGGTTCCTCTTTGTAGGAAGTATGCAAGTATAGGAAACAGAAGCAGGTCTGAGTAGTCAGAAGAATTATAAGGTCACATTACGGTCCTGTTACTGTTAGAGACTGTTGCCTTTCATCATGGACTTTGGCAATTTAAGTTTGACTCTATGATTACACGTTATTGCAGGAGTCCCTAAATATTTTTAGGCCCAGAGTGAATTGCAAATGGTCAGGAATTTGCCCTATAAATTCAGGGAAAGCAGGTGGCCAGTTCTGGTCCCCAGGATCCCAAAAACTTCCTAACAATTGGAACAATTAATCGTGGAACAACTTGGTCCATCACTGGAGCTTTTTAAGAAGAGGCTGGACCGCCGTTTGTCCAGAAATGCTCCCACAAATGGAGTCCCATGTGCCTGCAAGTGCCCACCCCTCCTATAAGTGGAGCCACACCCACAGAGCCATTTCCTGCCCCCCCTCCCTTGCAGCTCTGAACGCCGGAAAGGTTGGGGACCCCAGTTTTAGAGGACGCCACATCTGCCCCGCCTGCCTACCAACCATTTACCCGAAAGGGCTCTTTGCTGATTTTTCCCCCCCTCCCCCCATGACCTTTGGCCTTCTTTCTCTCCCCCATCAGATGAGGAATGAATTCACCATCACCCACGTCATTGTCCCCAAGCAACACGGAGGCCCCGACTATTGCAACACGGAGAGCGAGGAGGAGCTCTTCCTAATCCAGGACCAGAACAGCCTGATCACCTTGGGATGGATCCATGTAAGGCGGGGCCTTGGGCGGGGCCCTTCCAGGGTCCAAACCCTGCCTGCGGGTGGGTCTCCTTAGTCCCCCAGAGAGAATGGCTGCAGGGCAGAGGCGGAGCCTGTTCCCGGACAATGCCCTCTCTGGGATTCTCTGCTGGCCCCGGGGGCTTCCCTTCCAAGGAGGGCCTCCTCCGGGCGGGTCTCCTCGGGGTCTTCCACTGGAGGAACAAGGACATGCGAACTCCAGCAAGCTCTTCTCAAAGTTCCCAGGAGTGGATTCTTGCGTGGGGGAAACCCTGGTGAATCCTGCACCTTCTCCCCACTCAGGAGTCCCCTTATGGGAACTTTGGTAAGAGCTCGCGAGAGTTCCTAGGTCCTTGTTCATTTTTTTAGAAGTTCATATTTTCCACAATTTTTTTCCTCATTATATATGAACGGTATCTGTAAACAAGAATGCCTGGGTGTCTCAAAACTGTACCCAAAAGTATATTTTTGAGAATAAAAGCCGGCAAAGTATAAACGAATACCACTTAAAAATGTTTATCTCCAGAAAGTACAGAAGAAAATGTTGTGTTCAGCCTTTTAAAAAACAGAATGGAAAAAATGCCCTGATTCTAGCTTCCTTTTTATCATCTGCCCTGTTTCTTTCTTCCTTTAGACTCATCCTACTCAGACGGCTTTCCTCTCCAGTGTGGACCTGCACACCCATTGCTCCTATCAAATGATGTTGCCAGAGTCTATAGCTATCGTTTGTTCACCAAAGTATCAGGAGTAAGTTACTGGACTGTGTACATCCCAGTCTGGTTGTGAGATTGAGTGAGATCACAGGGCTGCATTTGGGACTACAAACCCCTCACATCCTGGACACCAACTGTTTCAATTCCTCCCCTCGGGATGGCATGCATGCCAGGGCACGGCATGCCAGAACAACCAGACACAGGGGCGGTTTTTTCCCCTCGTGCCGTCAATCTGCCGAACAGCTAATTCTCACAGTGCTGTCTAATGTCTGTGTGTGTTTCCCCATGTATTGTGGCTGCAGTGTTATCACTTACCTTTCTTGTTAGATGAATCTGTTGCTTTGTATGTGTACCGAGAGCTATTGCACCGGAAACAGATTCTTTTGTGTTTCACACTTGACCAATGAAGCCTATGCTATGCTATGCTATGCTATGCTATGCTATGCTATGCTACGCTATGCTACGCTATGCTATGCTATGCTACTGTTCTCTACTCTACTCTCTATTCTTTCCCTAATTCCAATATTCTATTCTATTCCATTCCATTCTATTCTGAATCCTGTTCTATTCTATATTTGATTCTACTCTATTCCATTCTCTATTCTTTCCTTATTCTGTTCTCTATTCCATTCCAGTCCAATTCCCTATTTTACTCCACCATACTCTACTCTATTCATATTGCTTTAAGGGGCAAGTGCCACATTTCAGACGTGCTCCGTGCTGCTCTGAATAACGAAGGAAGTTGGGGAAGATGGGGATTCAGAGGCATCCCAGCTCCATTTAAGCAGCTCATTAAGGAGCCTAGTTTGTTCAGATCCTGTGGAAATCCTAGTTCCGTCCCGGTCTACCTGTTGCGGGAAACTTATCCCAAAACGAGAAGGCTGGGAGCACAGGAGGGCAAAACTTAAAGAATGATCCATTGGAGATAAGCAGGCTTGTGGTTTTGTAGGTAGGAAGGGATTGTTCAGTGTTGGCCAGGGGTCTCCAACCTTGGCCGCTTTAAGATTTGTGGACTTCAGCTCCTAGAACTCTAGGACTTGAAGCCCACGAGTCTTAAAGTGGCCACAGTGGGAGACCCCTCTTTTAGGGCAGGTTTCCTCAAGGGGCAGCCTCCTCTGTTCTTCTGAACTTAATGCTACTCTTGGCCCCAAGGCCATTTGCAGCATTGGGGCCAGCTGACTTTGTCCACCGTTGCTGTTGTCTAGGACTGGATTCTTTAAACTGACAGACCACGGGATGGAGGAGATCTCGTCCTGCAGGCAGAAAGGATTCCATCCCCACTGCAAAGACCCTCCTCTCTTTACTGTAAGTGCCTGGGAGAAGCAGGGGTCTTTTGGTTCCGGCCACTTCCCAAGCCCCCCCCC